>OZ001655.1:25647663-26247663 GCA_963924145.1 Pyrausta purpuralis
GGGGACAAGTTTAATTTGATCCTTTTGCGGTAGGGTGACTATGGTGCTTTAAGATGAAGAGGAAACCTACATGTTGAAGACTTGCAAGAATTATTGTTTTGGTTACACTGTTTTTTAGCTAAAAGTGAAATTTTATTCTCTTTTCAAGCTTTGTAAATTAATTAACCTTTAAGTTTTAAAATACTGTAACGGAATGACGACAAATAAATGATTATTATATACAGGCATAAAGAGCGCAATTTGTACTGAAAACAGTGTAGTCGGTTGATGTACAAAATAAAATTGATACTTGCATGAGTTGCAACGTTCAAATACGAAGTAAGTGTGAGGTCTTAAGAATAAGGATTCCTAAGACAAACACGTTCGTACCTTATTTGACTAAAGTAAACTAAATCATAATCAAGCTAACGAACGACGGAGCGGGCTATGCTCGGTGTTTCTCTACGAGATTGAATCAGAAACGAGTAGATATGTAGAAGAACTAAGGTAACGGACATAGCCTAGAGAATCAGTAAGCTTAAGTGGCAGTGGGCAGGGCACATAGCGCGAAGAACTGATGGCCGTTGGGGCAGGAAAGTTCTAGATTGGAGACCCTTCGACCAAAGACGCAGCGTAAGACGTCCACCGACAAGAAGGACAGACGACGTTAAAAGATCGCGAGATCAAACTGGATGCAGACCGCTAGTGATCGGTCGCTGTGGAAAGCCGTGGGGGAGGCCTATGTTCAGCAGTGGACGTCCTTTGGCTGATAATGACGATGATGGTGAAGCTAAAACAGTTACCTACCTTATCTTTTCATTCTATAAAGCTATAGTGGTTGAGACAGGTTGCTTGTATTAAATAATTTATGTAATAAAGGGCTAAATGCATTAATGAAGCTCTTTTTCTAGACTTTTAATCTAGCTAAATTTGCACTTGATTTCGACCAGCACCTAAATTCAAGACAGTCATATGACGGATGTTGTTCATGGTTAACGTGGTCCAGAAGAAAACAATGAATTATGCACACGATGACTTTAATACTATCCCATATTTTTCTTAACCCATACTCACCCTACCCCTCATCGGCGCATGTCGTCCGCAGTTTGGCTAGTTTTTCGCCGCGGTCTAATAACCGCCACCTGTCGGCGACAAAAACGCCGCACGACACCAACCCCAAACTTTGTTCTACATTGATCGCTTGTTTTGTTTACACGGATAGATTCGCTAGCTTGGCACAGTGAGGGTTTAGATTTCAGAATATCATAATAAAAAACTATCGGCGTAGATATTTATTTTGCTTTACATCAAAATGTGACAACAACAAACGTTTTTTTAATTGTTTATTCAAAGACAATTTTAATAAGGCTATGATTATTGGAAACTGCTTTTTTAACAATAAGTTGGTTTAGACATTAACTAAGACTTTTGAACACCTAAAAGCTTATTTGTGCATCTTAGCTAATAAGGAATGCTAGTTCTTTGTTAGTAGCTGTCAGGAAGCCGCAATAAGTTGCAAAAAAGTGACCATTTGCAAGCAAGCAGTGCAATTCCTCCATATTTACCTCCACATTACTCATAGACAAGTTACATCTCTCAAAAACAACACAAATTAGTGACATATCACGCGTGTCACGTGTTTTTGCCAAATGATCTGCGTTAGCGGCGGGATCAAAGCGTTGCGGCACGTGATGGCACAAAAGCGCTGCTCTCTTTGGCGGTGTCTTTGCCTAATGGCATGGTGCAGGGAACAGCTTGTCAACCTACACACGATGATATCTTTTTGAGGAGTGAGAGTGTGTGAGACTGCGGAGTTTTGCGATAGGGGTAAAGATAGAATAACAATGTGGAGTATGATATTATGATGGCGACTGTACTAAAACGTAGGCGCTAATCTTTTGGAGAAAAACGTTGTTTAAGATGCATGGAAAAGCCAAAAGGTTATGTGCGCTTAATGACGGCCCCAACAACAAATTCTATATGAAATGAATATTGTAGATATGTATTTTACAGTGTAACGATAACAGTTATTGTAGATTTACTTATTCTGAAATAATAATGATACCTCTAAATAAAATGGTGTTACACACAGTCAGGTATGAGGTGACATAGTTTTATCATTATCATTATCAGCCAAAGTCCACTGCTGAACATGGGCCTTCCCCAGGGTTTTCTACAGGGACCGATCACAAGTGGTCTGCATACAATTTGGTCCCGCAATCTTTACTAGGTCGTCTGTCCATTTTGTCGTGCTACGCTGTGTTTATGGTCAAAGGGTCTCCAATCAAGAACTTTTCTGCCCCAACGGCTGATTCGATCTCGTTTTAAGGAATCTCAATCAATTAATCTCGTTTTTTGAAGTTTTATAGTTCAACAGATTATCCACAACTTTATATGCACCGTATAGCCAACAATTATATTAAAATCGATTAACTAATACAAAGTGCATATCGATTTTAGCACAAGTGCAACATAACTGATGATCAATTTAAATTGTTCTGGCATTACGTCTGCCGACACAGAGTAATGGATTCGTGGTTGGAACTGATCCTGAGGTCGTGGGATGCGACCCCGGTCGGCCATTGTTCTTGAGGCACTGGGTCAAATCATCTTCATTCATAATGTGAAGTTTTACTTCGGTTGTGCAAATATCAGCTGATTATTTACTTCGTCGGATGGTATGGATAATGTTTTAAAAATACGATTACGATCCTATTGACTACGTCATTCTGTACACTTTAAATGACTCTGCAGTGTAGAGTAGAGTAAGGATATAAATCAAGTGCAACCAATGTCTGTTTATTTCATGATGTAGAATAAAAGTGAATCCCATCAAAAACAATACTTGTCAAAAAAACCAAGTCTCGCAACTCAGTTGTTCTGCGGTAAAAAGTTGTGAGATCCATGTAATACCAAGTCGGTTATTAATTTATTCAGTCTCTACTTAAGCGACTTTCTGTCTTAATACGTCCAGTCTCTAAGACCACGATCGTGGTCCATAACAATTGAAAATCAATTGTGTCTGGAATCTCCGTACTCGAAGCATTAAGTTGTTACGTAATAATTAACAGCATCTTATAGTGACGCATATCAATATTAAAAGTCTTTAATGTTTTATGTAAACATATTGAGACTTGGCCATCGCACTAAATAATTAAATTTACATGTGTTTTCAGGCGATTGAATTTACACGTGATTTCAGGCGATGGCCAAGTCTCAATATATTTACATAAAACATTAAAGAATTTTAATATTGATATGCGTCACTATAAGATGCTGTTAATTATTACGTAACAACTAAATGCTTCAAGTACGGAGATTCCAGACACAATTGATTTTCAATTGTGATGGACCACGATCGTGGTCTTATAGACTGGACCTATTAAGACAGAAAGTCGCTTAAGTAGACACTGAATAAATTAATAACCGACTTGGTATTACATGGATCTCACAACTTTTTACCGCAGAACAACTGAGTTGCGAGACTTGGTTTTTTTGACAAGTATTGTTTTTGATGGGATCTCATTTCTTTTTGTATTTTGTAGACAGTTCTACTTTTTTCCTTTTCGGTACCTTCTACTTATTGTATATATGTATATCTACCAGCAACGAATTTTCTTAAAGCCCTCTCTCTGACTTATGAACTTTTCTTATTTTTGTAGGTAGCCTTCCGTTTTCAATCGAAATTATCAATGAAAATGGCAAACTTATAGGTAAGAATTCTGGGCACATCGGAACAGCATTGGGTCGCTCGCGCGTATGAGCGCGGCTGCTGCTCGCTCGGCGACATTCACCTTTCCGCGCGCCCCGCCACTGTCCCCGCCCCGCGCCCTTGCGCTAGCATCGCGCTGCGCGTAGTAACGGCCCGCACTCACTCGCTAGCATCGCAGCGCGTTGAATAATAATTAATTTACAACCTTACGCACTTGTAATAAGTACGAATACGCACGTAGGTACGTTTTTTGCATTAAATAATTTAATTTACACGTGTTTTCATGACGGGAATACCCATTTTTTGCTCGATTTGGCAGGCGCACTACCATGCGCCTATATCTATATGGGACTAGCTTAAACCTGCGGCTTCGCACGCAATAATAATAACTGCCGTAAAACACCGTTACGAATAAAGCCAATATTGAAAAAAATAACTGAAGACTTAGCTGTATGTTCTTAATTTTCTTTGCGGTCTTTTCTAGATTTTTTAGTTTTTCCTTGATTCATACACCAAACACTACTTATATTCCAAATTTGAAGCTTCTAGGTCTGCTAGAAGTGCCTTAGCATTTTGATGATCGGTGAGTCAGTGAGTGACAAAATTAAGAAATTTGACCTGTTATAATTCTTAAAATACTGGTTCAAATTGAATGAAATTTGAAATATACCGTGTCTTTACAATGCTGCATGGTTACTGAAAATATCAGTCTTCTAGTTTTATCCACAACGAAGTTATAGGGGGTCGAAAATGGTCTGAATTGCTTCGAGAAAAGGATGGTACGGCCGTGACGCTTTTTTGCTCGACTTGGTGAACAGATTAAATGATAAAAAATAATTAAAGTTAAAGCAAGCCCGGAAACCGACAATAAGTCGGTTTCCGGGCTTGCTTGACTAATGGTTTAGAATATTCTTAACACTCACAGTGTCATATTTTATATTCTTAAAGGTAAAATAAGAAACCAAAAATTTGCGCACGGGTGGGACTCGAGCCAGCAACTTCATGGCTAACCGGGCCAAACGTTCTACCAATTGAGCTACCGTGCTGTCGGCCCGACCGCGTGTAATTTCTGGTCTCTTAGGGATCCGTCATTACGCGTGACTATTTTGACGCTGTGATCTGATGTGGTTTTGGTACATGTTGGTTTGCCCTAAGAAAGCCAGATTCACACTGAATAATATATTATGCTAATTTTATTACAATACAAAGGTAGGTCGCTAGTCTTTGTTTGGCATAGAGGAAAGTATTTTTTAGGAACATAGGTAGATATCTAACTGCGATCTATCTTTGATACCTACTATCTTGTAGGTAGGAGGTAAGTTAGTTAGTAAGTCAATTAATAATAGTCTTATAGCAATAATAAATAAATATTATCTTGTACTAGTACTAGCCTAGCAATGTTTTGTCTACTAGAAGAAACATTATTGTTATAAGATGGATCGGAGTCACGTCCGTAGCATTTGGCTGGTAAATGAAGCATAATTAGGTGTTTTGGTATCTAAATGAGAATCTCCCTACATAATTAGCATAAATGTTTCCGATACAATGTAGGTACCTTCAATCCAGTATGACCTTTCAAAAATTATATAAATATTATTTGCAGTTTTATCATTAAACTTGACTTTAATATTAGCACCAGTTCTTATTCCCTTTCTTCACAAAAAAGTTTGTCAAATAATCAAGCGTGATCCTGTGTTCTTTACAAGATCGTCTGTTTTTCGTCGATCTTGCCGGTGGACGTCCTATACGCTGTATGTTAGATCGAAGGGTCTCCAATCTAGATTTTTTCTGTCCTAACGGCCGTCAGTTTTGGCCTATGTTCATCAGTGGACGTCCTTTGGATGGTAATGATAATGATGATTTAAATAAATAATAAAATATGCCGCTCGTGTATCAGAGCACTAAAGAAGATGAATCAAGTCCACGAGTACATACACGACGCGACGCCGTAAGTCCGGTTTTACACTAATAGAGCATGCATATGCATGACACATTATCGCTTACTGAATCAGTGAGGTGCTCGTTTTCATTCTACCACGTCAATTAGTGGCATCAACACAGCATCACTCTGGATGCAGACCCATTGCAACTTGTAATTGTGGCAAAGCTTGGGGAAGGTCTATGTTCAGCATTGGACAACCTTGGTTTTTAATAATGATGCAGATAGTGTTTTCATTAAAAATATTGAAAAAATAAAAAATAAAATTTGTATTTTATTTTCGCTGGTGCTCAATTATTAATCATTTGCATCGATTATTTGCTTTTTTGTCGATTCGAAGAATATCGTTCGAATTCAACATAGACTTTGTTCCATTGTATATATTTTCATATCGTATTACATTTTGATTGTAATAAATTTGTAGCTAAGTCACTAACTTTATTATCCCTCACGGATGTGTTTATCAAGTCTTTTGTTTGTTATACTTTTGTGTTTAAACGGCCGCTGACGATCTTCCGATCGAAAGATTTTCAAAAGGATTTCACAGACAATTCATAATACAAGTAGAAATAAGTACATTACATTACATACATTCGACAAAATCTCAATTAAAAACATGAATAACTGTTTTTTCCCCGTAGAAAGGATACGATTTGAGCACAGGTGAGTGATCAAGAGGCAAACGCTTTTCAATTTAGATCGCTCATTCGAAAACATATTTTCTTTTTAAATAACATAGCCAAATAGATTTGTAAATTAATTTATGTGATGTGGAATAAAGAGTTATCTTATTTTATCTTATCTTAAAGCCAGACGCACAACGACCGCACCTGATGTTAAGTGGCAATCACGATATTTTCACCGTATCGTCTACAACAACGAACCAAGACCAATCACGCGGGCAGTGAATGGCGGTTGAAGCTCCACTTTTATCAGCGCGTAACGATGCGCAAGCGACGTGTCAAGGCGAGCGGTGTCAAGTACAAATGTCAGGTGCGCCGCGACAGGACGTAAGCACTGGTGTGCGACGAGCTTTATCTAGGAGGGATATGCGAATAGAAAAGTTTTTTTACATAAGTACGTGTAATACATTTTGTGTGTAGCCGAAAGCATTTGGTCTTATAATTATTTACAAAAAGTTTATTTTGTTTGATGTTTGTGAATCTGCCTGTTACTGAGAAACGAATTATTTCCTAATTATACCTTCGAATTCAAGCTTATCGGAATAACTTCCTGTTAAATATCGTGCTAGTGTTATACATATAATTAATGTTACGAATAGGTAATAATCACATGATCAGTATAAGAAAATTCAAAGTTTAAATCTACTGACATTATCATATATTATTTTTACTTACAACTTGCCTTTTAAATATATATAAAATATGTAAAATAAACCTTCTTTCAATTTAAATTATATACGTAGGTGGAGATGTCTAAAACTTAATACGAGATAAAGAAGCCGTTTCGAATCGTGACTGATTTGAAGGAAATAATAAAAACATAACGAAACCTACCTAAATATAAATTTAAATGTTCTCGTCCTTACGTTGCTACTAATTTTCATAATTATCTCATTAAAAATCAGATTCTAAGCCGAACTAATCGCTGGTCATCATTATATTATCATTTATCATCACCTATCTTAATAAGTTGCATTGAAATTAATATTTTTGTACCTAGTCACCTTCATTTGGGAATTTTGTGAGGAACCACACAAAGTTCAATGTTGAGGATTATAAGGTGATTACAACAGAGATCATTTGATGTCCATGCATCTAAGAAATTTTTCTCGAGTAAGTATTTAGAAAATAATAGATAAACAACATTTTAGATCTGTTTTCTTCTTGACATCTTTTAGGCATATCGAAGTTTTATTATCAGTTGTAAGCACAGTAGGTATTAAACAAAAGTCCCGTTATTTGGCATTGCGTACTTAATGAACGTGCCTATGTAAAGAAATATATATCTTTGTGAATTTATCTTACTGGTAACCTATCAGAAACGGTTTGAAAAGCTGCAGAATATCTCTTCTTCTTCTTAGTCGTCTCTTCATTTCTGAAGGTCGTGCCCGTCCTGATAAGCCTTGGTGTATGCTCTTACGAGGTGTTTCCACGCCACTCTATCTTCAGCTTGTCTAAGAGCGGCAGTCACCGGGAGCCCCGTGATTTCTTTTATAGAGTCCGACCAGCGGCTCGGTGATCGGCCTCTGAGTCTTTTGCCTTCCACTTTGCCAACCACCACAAGTTTTTCAAGGTTGTCAGGCTCTCTTCGCGCTATGTGGTCAAAGTAGGTAAGTACGCGCTGATAGCATACAGTGGAGAGTCTAGTTTTAATTTTGAGCTGGTCAAGAATCGACTTGTTAGTTCTCTTAGCCGTCCATGGTATTCTTAACATTCTTCTCCAGCACCACATTTCAAAAGCGTCAATTCTTTGCCTGTCTTTTGCCATAATCGTCCAAGATTCAGAGGCATATAGGAACACCGGAAAAACTAATGTGCTTATCAGTCTCATTTTGGTAGCATTAGAGACGTTTCTGTTTTTCCAGATCTTACCGAGCTTGCTCATCGCATCTTTGGCCATTTGGATTCTTCTGCGTATCTCTTTCTCGCTACCCCCCTGGTTACTGATCATGGATTCCAGATAGACAAAATCCGTAACGACCTGCAGATCCAACAAAAGCCCTGTCTGAGATAGTTGACCCGTCCGCGGAATATCAGCAGGTACATAATCTATTCAATGAATATCAGCAATTGATTGCGTCAATTATACCTACTTCGTCGTGATTGTAATACGACGTATGATGTTACGAGTATTATGCCACAATAGTAACAGGCTACTTATCAGATGGTCCAAATACCGGTACCGACGCTTTCTCTATAATAATAACTGATTTATGAATCGGAGGCTTTAGAAAACGCAACACTTACGAAATTATTCTACGATGACATGCCAAATGGACCATTGTTTGCCAGATATTTCCACATAACATCAAATTATATTAATCACGGCCCACACGTATGATTGACATTTAAAATCATATTCACCTTTATGTTAATAAGCATACAGTTGAAATTTGATGAGGCGATAACATTGCAAAATTGATATAAAATCGCTTGGAGTTAAACTCTTCATTATTTCTTAAATATTGCCATTTGATTGTGGTAAATGGCAGCTTTGCCGAAATGTGTCCATGAAAAGTTGACAAGGTGGAAGGAATCATGCCCAAGTTAGTTATGGGCCTTATTTCGGAAATCACGAACTAAAACTATTAGAATGATTTCTTGTAAATTATTGTAGTTTGTCTTTCTTCACTTATTAAGAAGAGTAAGAAATATTTTCTTTAGTTTTAGTCGATACAACCCTAGAATCAGGCCCATTGTTCATTTATACATATTATCCTGAAACTCCTGTGCTTGTAAAGGAGTAAGAGAGATCACCTATAGAAAATACTTACATGTAGTTTACATTAATCTCAGAAACTACTTTTTTATGTTTAAAAATATTATAAAAAGTCATCCGCTATAAGATTCTGCGTCTGACATTGCTTTGTGAGTGCAGAACAGAAGACCGCTCTATAATTATCCGAAAAGGGCATTAATCACACGTTCCGGTGATAGCGCGTGATAGATGCGCCGTCGCACTGCACAGGTGTTTGCGCCACGCTGTCGAAACGCGCGGCATTTGCGCACACGCAGCAAATGCCAGGCTTTCGCGGGAACTGTGCGCCTAGGCTGCGAGCACATTAGTAAGTTTAGATCAAGTGCACAGAAGTTGTTAGCTTATGGTGTGCCTGTCGTTTATACTATCTCCTGCGCTTTTAGTTCTCTGTCTGTGCTTCATTTGAGATATGCTGTTATAAATAATGTAATAAAAATAAAATATCACGTAATAGAAATAATCAAAATGACATAAAAATAAAACGTGTTGTTTCTTTTGGTAATGATTAACATTAGTTTTGATGATTTTCAGTAAAATACGGTTATTTTGTCTTCTTGACTTCAGAGACTATCTATGTAGGTACTTAATTTTATAAGCTGAAGAGTTTGTTTGTTTTTTTGAACACGCTAATCTCAGAAACTACTTAACCTATTTATCGAGGAAGGCTTTAGGCTATATAGTGCGGAAGAAGTCGCGGGGGACTGCTAGTATAATATTATAAACGTTTGTCATAGTGCGATGCTTAATCTTGAACTCTATGATATAGGTTGTAATGTGACCTACTTCTGGGTCGGTCACGTTTTTAATGCATGAGCAGTCACAGGAATGCGGCACAAGCAGACGACCTAGCAATCTAGATCTTGATATTTTACGGGTAAGATTTTGCATAAGTGAACAAGACAGATAGCTACTATCGAGAGATCTAAAACTTTTGACAGATAAATCCTTTATATAAGCAGTCTTAGACGAGCTAACAAACAACTTTAAGATGCCTCGTACATTTTACAGACTGATAAGACCTTGGTCAAATGCCTTTTACGCGGAAGTTAGATGGCGCACAGTTAACAACATGTTGCAAGTATTGAAGTTTGACGGTATTGACTGATCTATCACTGCAAGCATCACTGACGCGATAGGTCACGTGATGCAATGCAGGTGCATGTGCACTCTGTGAATCAGCTTACTTATTAAAAAGTATCAAGTTCTACTGTAATTGTTACTGTAGTCAGTAAAGTTTGCCTATAACGTCCCACTGCTGGGCAAAGGCCTTACCTGAACTATTAGGTAGTTCGAGCCATACTCCACCAAGCGGGCTCAGTGCGGGTTGGTGGAGGGGTGTTTGCAAGGCAAGCGACTAACCCTGCTGTCAGATGTTATCAAGCCGCATATAAGGTCTCTGACTGGGCTTTACGACTACTATCAACCGATATTAGCCGGCACCAACGGCTTACCGTGCCTTCCGAAGCACGGAGATGCTCGTCATATACGTCACTTATATGGTCGTAATGGTCACCTGGTTTTTAGATGACAAATTTTCACATTTTATATTGAATTTAATTTTACATTGTTTTTTATTATCAAATTATGACATGGTGAAATTATTTGATTTAAACTTACATGGTCATTAACATTAGAATTCCTTATTATTTTTGAGTTTCTGATCAATTCTAATGATGAAATTATGTCTGTCTTTTGGATATTTAAATACAATTTGTTCACTTTTAATGTATTTTTTACACGCCGAATGTTGGCAAAACATGTTGATACTATAATCACTATTTTACTGTCATCATTTATGTTTATATGTTTAGTAAATAAATATCTTTATCTTTATCTCGTCTTCACTAGAACTTGATTTAAAAGGTCGCTACGTTAGAGTTGCATGTACATATTTTTATTGCTTTTAACTAAAGACAAGTATATAACGAGCGTTTCCTAAAAGTTGAATTGTAACTAGTAGCTAGAATTATGACTATATCTAGTCTGAACTAACTACCTGAACTCTGGAGCCCTATTTTTGAATCACCCGCTAGGATATGGCTTGAGATTTTTGTTCAAAAACTAGTAAAAAATCAAGTTCTCTTTTTCAAATTTTCTTCTACAGATTTCAACAGATTTTAATTCGATAAAATGACCTTAATTTATGAATATCACACGCCATTTTAAAGTGATGATTCAAAAACTTTTAAAAAAAGTAAAAACCGACTTCAAAACCAAAATGCACTAAAAAGTCTTAAATAAACTCTTCACAATTGAAGGAAAGGAATCCGTTTTAGGCAAACAATTTCTTTTTGGAGTCGGTGCTGTGATAGTTGATGCTTTATAGTCAAAGTGATGGCACCGACTCCAAAAAGAAATTGTTTGCCTAAAACGGATTCCTTTCCTTTCAATTGTGAAGAGTTTATTTAAGACTTTTTAGTGCATTTTGGTTTTGAAGTCGGTTTTTACTTTTTTTAAAGTTTATTTTATTTCTTCATTTTTAGTGATTACATAAGAGGGGGGGGGGGGGGGAGTGGCACCTTATGATTCTATTTTTAAAGAAGCTTTAAATTACCTATCATAAGTTCCGTCATTATAATTACTGAACTCCTAAGCGTTAAGGAGTTCCACCATCAGCTCAGGCCCACAAGATGTTGACTATCAGACGTAACAACATGTCAACATTAAGATTCTAGTAAAGAAACACTATACGTGCCTTTAAAATTTGAGGGTTTCCCTCGATTACACCAAGATCCCATCATCAGATACCAAAATGGAAAAAATGGGACCAACTAGAAAGTACACCCTCTAAGTAGGCGAAAAAAATTTTCGATTTGGTCGACAAACGACTGAGATATGAGGTAACATACATACAAAAAAAACATACTGTCGAATTGATAACCTCCTCCTTTTTTGAAGTCGGTTAAAAATAGGGCCCTGGTTCGTCGACCAATTAAACGATTTGCTATGTTACCAATTTATTCTTAGTGTCCTGATGGGATTTCTTATTTACATGAAAGGCAACAAAATCAGTGTTTACAAAAATTACGCCGGTCTAGTCGACCGGTACCCGTGCCAACTAAATATATTTTAGTGATTTAACCGTATTTATACCGACCAATCCAAAACGGGTAATAAATTATGAAGATGAGCCGGTGAGGGTCTAAGGCTAAGGTCAGACTGGTCTTGAGTTTATGTTTAACTTTTAAATATCACTGTGATTGTGAGAAAATATGTTGCTAGCTAACAGCATAAGTTTTTTTTTTACATTTACATATTTCACAGTACAAAACTACATGCACTTTTACCATATTAATAAATGCATAATAAGCTGTTAGTTGATTCACAGAAAATTCCCTGTAGTATTGAGTTCACGAATTATTCAAATCACAGTTTAATTAATAGTACAGCTAATTCAAAATAAACGTGGAAATTATATTTCCTGCACCAATATGCGATAAGAAATAAAGTTTGCTTACAGATTCTACTGCTTTCGAGCCTTAAATTGTATAATATGGTCAATACTTCGCTCAATATTTACCTGGTTCTAAAACGTAGGAAAAATAATCACAATGTGGCTTTTGGATCTCAATTGTGACGAAGCTGAAAAATAAATAAATAAAATTCAAAACTCATCTATAGTCGTATTTACTCATCTAATTGCTGTGTGAGCTGATACCTTTACGGACAAGAACACACACAAATATTCGCACTCACACACTCACTAGAACACATTAATTCATCTACACACACGCAGATGCATAAAAAGTTACACTCAACACTTGTGCATAGACACTTACACACTTTAAATTGTGAACTATATTTAACACGTAATGTGTTGTCTCTTTGTATTTTTTAAAAATCTTATTGTATGTTTCCTGTTAAGTCCTACTAAAGTGTTATAATTATAACTAAAAAAGTATAACTTAAAATCTACCTATTCAATAACAAAACCATTTCCTTGCGGCTAGGAGGCTATGATGCTGACTGCGTTGCCGCGTTGGATAACTATGCTAATACTTTGAGGTAGGAACCAGCCAGCTTTATTATTGGCTGTTACGGAATTTACATTGTGGCGCTTTTTTTTAAACAGCAACTGTTTAGTTGAAGGCTCCAGTTTTTCCACACCCTTGGCAATGTCCTATACTGTTTAAGGTGGTAAGAGCCTGATGTCCTGAAATACAGGTATTTGATACCCAGAATTGGCATCCGACTCCCACTTAGATTGATTAAAGATAATGTAATGTATGCGTGAGTAATAAAATAAACCAAGATAGTTCTGGGCTCAGGCTTTGCTTCCCATTCGTTTTGGTGGGATCGGAATTCGCCAAATTTCTAGTATAGTCCTCCGCTTTTCTCTCTTCTTTGCATAGCACTTCTGTTTTAGCCGGAAAAATCTTTGAGCATCCGAGGATGGCTTCTGAGGTGAGGGAGGCAGAGGAGTTTTGTTGAGGTCTTTGTCGTAGAGAAGACATCCCAAAGGAACGTCACCAGCAAAAACTTTGGGATGTCCCACTTGCGAGGGACCTTCAATTCTTTACTTCAAAATTCCGTCAGTGACAGTGGTCGTGCTGGGCTCTTGGCAGTTTCCTGCAAAGATTCTGGTCACTCTTTTCGATAGTGAGCCTTTCCGGATGTATGTGGGCCTCCGCCTTAGTACCCCTATATGTATATCTTTACGTGTCCCTGTGGCAAGAAGGTTGACAAATTTGGTCTTTGTTGCCGGAAAAACGCTGGGTGTTTCGCCCGTCACGCTAATTACCATTAATGACGCCATCAGAAGAGTTCTTGCCACCATTAATGTTCCTTCCACGTTGGAACTACGTAGTTTGGTCCGTGATGATGGCAGGAGACCTGATGGCTTCAGGCTTGTTCCCTGGGAACGGGGTCGGGCCTTAGTTTGGGATGCAACTTAAACTTGGGGGTCAACTCGATACTTTGACCCTTACCCATCTCAGGAATCAGCCCTTAAAGCTGGAGCAGCAGTGGAGTTGGCCGAAAACGCCAAGCATCGCTAGTACGGCTATATGTTTGCGCCGTTTGGGCCGTAGGGACACTCTGCTAAATCGCTGTTTAGAAAAAATGGCGCCAAATTTTTTAACAGAAAACTAAAAACTTTAACAGTCAATAATAAAGCTGTTTGATTATAAAAGTTTAATTGAAATTAAGTTAAAACAAAACTTTGTAGACACAAATGTAGATAAGACGTTTGAGTCATTACGACCATATAGTTCTGATATAAATATATTTTTTATAAAAAATAGGTTCTACACACAACGGAATGCAGTCATAATAACACAAGGGGCATCCTTTTGCCTTATTGTTGTATTATTTCTCTTCTGGTATGTAGGGGTAAGTACGGAGTGGTAGTATGTATGTAAAGTGCATGCACCTTTACAGATGTGTTCGGATAACCAAACGATGTTATCAATAATATTAGGCTTATTAACGTATCTCACCTTGACACTCGCGCGCGGGTTAAGGAAGTGACCTCATAGGAATTTATTACTAGAATCCAGTATTTTGTTTTATTTGGACATAATCCACTTTAGTTTTGGTTGATTAACGATGATTTATGGTCTTATTACACTGACTTGTCTTTTATGTACGGTCGTTACTACACATGAATTAGTTGATACTCCATGTTTGGAAACAGCTAATTAAATAATATTGTGTTCATAAAAATAGATGAGATTCTTGGGGTTCGTATAATTCTAAAAAGGCATGTCGAAATACAGCAAAATGATAAGAAGAAGAATCTCAAAAAAGGTTGTTTCGGCACTATTGCCTACTTTATGCTAAGTATTAATTGGTACATACTTACATAGGTAGTAAGTAACTATATTAGTAGTACTAAGCTACAGTAATTTAAGTTTTAATTTTATTCCTTGCATCCGTGAAGCCTCCGTGGTGTAGTGGGTAAACACGCTGGGTTTTAAGGCGTCGCCGCTTCGAGGTCCCGAGTTTGATTCCCGGTCGGGTCAATGTAGAAATCAAAATTTTCTGTATTGTCTCGTGTTGTGATACCATCATTTTTTGTAGTTGTTGTGTCTGATTTCTATAAAACAAGTGCATTAGCTACTTACTTTGGGATCTGAGCAATGTTTGTAATTGGTGTCCAATATTATTATATTATTGCATAATTTAGTACATTACATATTTATTTTAAAAATTAAGTGTACATATATCACTATGTTAGGTTATAGCAATATTGACGGAAAGACTAGTATTAATGATAGAGTAGAAGATATAAAATAATATAACAAAATTCAAGTTTAAACAACTTGTGGCTGAACCTAATAGGTATGTGTTTTTGCAATAAGTATGAATTTATACATGTTTCTTTTTTAATCTACATGAATATTAATATTTTTCTCATATCGCACGACAACTCCGGTTCGGTCCAACTTTAACCTTCAAATATTTATTCAATTTGCTATAGTTAGATGACGAGCTGATTTCGTGTTTTAATTTATACGATTAAATTCATTAATTAGGCAACGTTATAGGTTTGTTAGTAAGTGGGTGCGCTCTTGGGAGTGACGGATACTTCGAATAGTGACATCAAGTGGATGAGAGCATCATAAGAAAATAGGATAAGTGCGATGTGCGCTAGAAAATTATGGGTTCTGTAGTACTTTACAAAGAAAGTTGTATATAATCAAAATACCTTAAAAGTAAGTGAAAATATTCTACTCTAAGCATTAGATTACATGATTCGTTAAAGATATAAATAAATAAATATTGGTTACCACCCACATACATTGTTCTGATCCCAAAGTAAGTAGATAATGCACTTGTGTTATGGAAATCAGACAACGGTGGTGCCACAACACTCAGACCCGAGGCAATATAAAAAAAAAAAATATATTGACCCGACTGGGAATCGAACCAAAAACCTCGGAGAGGTGACGCCTTGAAATCCAGCGTACTTAGCCACTACACCACGGAGACTGTCGAATAAATGAAATACAAAAAATACAAATTAATTAGTTTTAAGGTTTGCCTGATTTTTTTCTCCTCTTTTATTTCCGACGCTTACCTACAAACACAAATAATGGTGACTTAATTAATACTGCAAGCTTTTTGGAGTTTTAGAAGCCTATTGTAAGCGTTTTTACAATATGCTAAAGTTACGCGACCAAAGTTCCACGGCTGATTTTACGTTCCGACGTATTCGGCTGATATGACACACCATCAGCGTCGCACTTACAAATGTGTACTCATCGTGTCTAACTAAACAACTATGCCGAAGTAACGCGACTGAAGTTCCGCGGCTGATTTTATGTTTCTACGTTTCGGCTTAATGTGTTAGTAATTCAAATAGTATTCAGTAACCATACGGATCTGCGGTCGCGTAACTTCGGCATAGTGTGTTTAGACATTAAAAGAAGGTTCATATTTTATCAGTGTAACAGAAGTTTCATAGTTTTAACTTACTGACCACGGATCTCTAAAAATGATTACCTACGCCAATAACTCATCGAGATCTAAGTTCTATTGCTTAATTATAAGGAGTCATCTGGCTGATTGGTGTGAGGCATACTTTAACGACTTTTGCTAAATTTCTTGCACAATAATTATTGTGAAAAGGCGAAGGTCAGGTCAAAGTGCGGTATGGACGTTTCACTTTAGATTATTAGTTGGATCGAAGGTATTTACGAAGCCCTATTGGTCAACTTCTACCACGCTGTGTCACTAATTAGTATGTTTATTCCTGTGTACATGCAAAAGAAATATGTACTTCATCGCTGGCAATCCGTCAATTATTCACAGAGCTTGGATGTCAGATTACGGCAAGTTGATAATGGAATATTGGTTATGGTTGTAGACGTTTTATTAGTGCCATGTGTGGTTCAGGGTGCACACTCTTCTATAAGATTATTGTTTTTATTACGTATTGTATAAAAAAAGATTTTGAGAATTATAAATACAAATAGTTTATTATTCATAGTCATATTACATTTTAAAATGGTATATTAAAATCTATACTTATATTTTAAAGCTGATGAGTTTGTTTGTTTAAACGCGCTAATCTCGGAAACTACTGGACCGATTTAAAAAAATATATTTTTGTGCTGGATATCTTATTTATCGAGGAAGCTTGAACTAATGTTCAAGACGATGTTCGGTACGACTATAAAATTAATATTCCTATCGGAATAGAAGGACAAGTAAAAGCTGTCAAACGAAACCGATTTAAGATGTCAGTAACTCACATAAGTAAGTAACATTTGTAGCTTTAAATGAGATAACCATTCGATCAGGTGATTTATAACAATGTTCTTAATTTAAATATAGTAGTTTACTGCATGATAAACAGTCGACACAAAATATTGAACATGCAGCTCTAGTGTAAAACTAAATGTTATTTCATTATACAAAATATTCGTCGATATACATTCCCTGTGTTATTCTGTCTTTATTTTTTACGTAAATTAACGTTTGTAGAATAGAATAATCAAACTGCGTACTTTAAATTTGAAGCGCATTTGTAAATATAAGTCGTATATCAAAAGGCTTCGATATGGACTAATCTACCTGTTAAATGATTATTTGTTGGAGTTATGTCGCTGTAATGCATAACAATCAATCACCGATCAAGTCACCATGTTTCAGACGCATTATTTATCCAAAATATACACAATTTCACTTTTAAATATAAAAAATCAAATGCACGTAATTTTCAGCGAGCTTCTGCAGGGCGGTCAACTGTTTGACATCTGACAAAAATGGTTCTGCTACCCATCTCTTTTTAGCACACAGTTTGCTGCTAGTGGCATCTCGCTTTTGTCGTTCTATTCCAAAGGGGTAATAATTTTATGGGTACGACGGTAGAGAAGGGAGCAAACTAAAACGCGCAAACGAAGTCGTGGGGGACCGCTAGTAAAGGTATACGTGTGACGCCCTGCAAACGCATGACAACTACGAGAAACAATGAGCGCTCGTCGCTTAGAATTAAATTCAATGACTATTAAATTACTTTAATTAAAGCATTAAATGAGAATTACAGAACTTTAAAAAAATCATTACGTAAATGATACGTAGTTAGATAATGCATTTTATAGTGTTGATGAGTTTTTAAAGAACAAAGGACCATAATGGAACTGTTGACATTGTTGCCATGACTTGTACTTAATTCATATTGATAAATAACATGTAAAACTAGTATTATTAATTGCCTGCATATTTGCATGCTGTTTTATATGGCTAAGTAGGTCATTGCACTGTTTCTCTGACATAAGTTCGCATTTTCATGTATTGTGCCCTACTTAATGGCAAATAAATATATTTGTATTTGTAAAGTTTTATTAATCCGCACTGTCACCAAAAAAATTCTTAATATTGTATTACCATTTTTCATTTTTGATACGACACGATTCCCTAAACATATCCATATCCATCATCAAACAAACGTGATGGATATTATTTTATTTTATGCAGTTAAAATAATATTTTACTGCCCATCGATAGGTCAACGTCTAAGAAACCGTAAAGTAAGTCTTGTGAGAGTGTAACTGTTAATACTGTATCGCAATTTAACGCTTTAGTATCAGTTGCACCATCGACCTGTTATGGTCAACAGACGAATAAGGAAATCAAACGAATCGATATAAGATTGTGCGATTGTTTTCGGTCGTTTATGATTAAGATTGGGAAAACTTTAACCACTAAGCAGGTACATACAAAAGGCTGAATATGGAATGTGAATTTTGTTTGAAAACGAATTAAAAATCAATAAAAATCACGCGAAATATAGACGTTAGTACTCACAATACTGAGGCATTTTTTAAATCATTACCTTGCGGAATTTTACTCATTTTCATTAGAAGAACAGACATAAATCAATGAATATAACACGCTATATAGCACGAGTGATTCATAAATAGGGGCCCAGTATTTTTAAAACACCGATGGCTTAAACATCATTTTAAATGTGGTAAGTATTGGTTTCACTCTTTTTATCTTGAGGTATATTTTGTTTAAGTCCTGGATTCATGTATTTACTTACACAATTTTAACTAAGGTTGAGGGTTTTTGGAGATTCTGAATTAGGTTTGTGAGTAAAGGCCCTAAGGCCTGTAGGGTTAGAAGCTTGGCTCTACATCAGATCTCATAACTTTTGGACAATGAAAGCCATACGATCTCGGCTTGCGGAAACCTTTTCACGAAAATGGTTTTGGTGACATACTTATATTTAAGCACATAATTAATTTATAAAGATATTAACCATATTGCAAAAGCATTATTAAAGATAATTAAAGAAACAAATACAAACCTTAATTAATATGTTCTAAAAGTATTCAAAATGAAGTAGAACTAAAAAGGAACTAACCTAACCCTGAATCACATCAGTAAAACTGATACCAAGTAGGCTGGCGGCATTACTCCGTTGAATGGCCATACTTATGCGTTGGCCAAGGTAGCTGCCAGCCCCCATATCACCAATTACACTAATTAAACGAGTGGACAACTCGGCGAACGGTTTTTCTTGGCTCAGGGCCCCAGGGACCCAACGTCTCAACCCCATAACTACTTGCTACCAATTGCTTAAAAAAAATGACAACATGGGTTCCCTCAAGGCTTTTGAGTTCACCAATTACAACGCATCATTGACAATGTAGACTGACTTTGTATATAAATACACACACGCACGCAAGTGAACTCCATTCAGTGGTAAGTATCGAAGCAAATATGGTTAATCTGTCAAAATGTAAAACCTCAAGCGAGTGAGAGAGTGAATTAAACATTTATAAAAGACGTGTCAAAAACAACTAACAGGAGGTAACTCAAATAGAGAACAAAAGTTAACATGTGGTAAAGAAACTCACTTACTTCACAGGCAGTTGACTCACAATTTATTCATGGCATATTGCTGCATTGTCCAACGCAAATAATTACTCGTAAAAGTATCTGAAGCAGATCCTATTGCAAATGCCATGTGATTAATCTCATACTGACACTCGCGTAGGGTTATTACGTAAATAAGTTAGCAATTGCTACGCGATTGCAGTCAGTAGGTATGTGGCACGACATGGCTCGAGTAAGCGTTGTCAAGCGTTCAAATCTTAGTACTGGTAAGGCCTTACTTTAGTGTAATACCTACTAACTACGGACCTTATAATAAAACCTTAAAGTCACTCACAGAGTGATAAAGCAGACTATGTTTTATTTTATTTTATTGTATTATTATTTAGGACAATAAACCAATGCAGCCAGCATCATAGTTGCAAACATATGGTTACGATTTCAAATAGCTAGGTTTTAAGTTTATTTTTTATATTGCATATCTTAGTTTTAATTTTTTCTTGTTTAATAACGATTAATAAAGTAGACTAAGAATTGTACAATCTCTTAATTTGTAATCTTAATAAAGATGTTTAACTTTATTGCACAGCCAACAAGTTTATACACATATTTTTTGTTTAATAAGCAATCAAATGTAGTTTTTAATTTTGTGCGACTCTGCAGCGCGCCAGCAGTACCGTGAATGCTAGGTACGCGCTTTTTTATGTTCAGTGTTTCTCTACGAAATGGAATCAGGTATTAGAAGGTCCCACCGGATCAGTACCCTTTGATCAAAAGAGCAGCACCCACTGACAAGATGGTTAGACGACCTTGCAAAAATCCGACGAACTCATGGCGCCTTCACAATAGGGCGTCCACAGCGCGACAGGAGCGGATGCCTTTACATTAAAACCACAACAGCGGTATTGTCGTCTTGCCTTTAGCCATTGGAATATGACAGCAACAAAATAAGCTCTACCAATAACGTTCAACTTTACCCGCTATTTGTTAATTTTATGAACTGTTAACTTAATGACAAACATTAAAATGTGGTTTATTGCTCATTATATTAGTGTTTATGTGATTTTAACATGTTAATTACGTACAAGTTACGCGCGTAAACTTGTCGCTTGCACAAACGTACGAAGAACTTATGTTTATTGGGTAATAGAAAGTTATGATTATATTGAAGCGAAGTAAGAATGTGAGATACATATAAAAGAAAACTGTTTATAAAGAACCCCACTGGGTTTGAATGCTCTTCATTTGAAACAAGTTTACTCAAGCTACTAAAGTCCGTTTTTCTTTGCTAGTCAAATTTTTTTTTTTTTTTTTTAACCTACACCATCCCACTGCTGGGCAAAGGTCTCCCCCAAACTCCGCCACCTATCCCTATCCTTGGCCAACGACTCCCAATCCTTAGCAAAACTGACCAAATCGTCACACCAGCGCTTTCTAGGTCTACCCCTGCGGCGATAACCATCTGCTGGTATCCAACGCGTGACGATTTGGGTCCATCTATCCGGGTGCATCCTACATATGTGTCCCGCCCACTCCCACTTTAGCCTCGCTGTCCTTTCGCCTACATCCACTATACCAGTTTTGGAGCGAATTGTGGTATTACGGACCTTATCCATCCTGTTAATACCCAACACGCTCCTCTCCATGGCTCTTTGGCAAACCCTGAGCCTGGATTTTTGACTTTCGGTCAGTGACCACGTCTGCGCTCCATACGTAAGAACGGGCAGGATGCAAGTGTCGACGAGTTTGCGTTTCAGTGAGATTGGAAGGTCTCCCTTCATATACGCTTTCATGGACCAGAAGCTCTTCCAGGCGTTATCGATGCGTCGTCCGATCTCTTTGTCCTGCCTATTTTCGAAGGATACTATCTGGCCCAGGTATATATACTCGTCGACATACTCCATTCTCTGCCCATTCACCACTATGTCGTGTTCTGCGGCGTTGGTCATGATTTTGGTCTTGGACCTATTCATCATTAATCCAACCTCAAGGCCTGCCTCGCTCAGCTGATCGAGCATAGTGGCAAGTTCAGATGATGTGTTGGCAAAAAGAACAATATCATCCGCAAAACGAAGGTTTGTTAGCTTTTTTGTCCCGATATTTATGCCTTTCGTTTTCCATGGACCGTCTAGCTTCTTGAAAACTTCTTGTAAGGCGCTCGTAAACAGTTTAGGGGAAAGAGGATCTCCTTGTTTTACACCCTTTAGTATAGAAAATGGTGGTCCATGTGTGTGTAATTTTATATCTGCCGTGCTTCTTTGGTAAATAAGCCGTAGGAGTTGTATGTAGGTAGGCTCAATATCTTGTTTTTCTAGTGCAGCAAATATGGGTTCGTGTTTAAGGCTGTCAAACGCCTTGGAGTAATCGACAAACCCTATGTAGAGTGTCTTGTTGAACTCTTTGGACTTCTCTATTATTTGATTCACTGCATGCAAGTGGTCAGCTAGTCAAATAATGTTTTTTTTTATAACTTTTAACATAACATCACTGCATAAATATAATTGACTATTTGATTTAAAGAGATATCAGTGCTAAATGATGAATTAGCTATTTAGTTGGTGATTTTAGTGTTTACGTTATTTTGAAATGAATAATTTTGGAAAATATGTCAAATTTTATTACAGTATTCGAGAAGCAAAAAAAAAACGGACTCTAAAGCCAGACATGGCAAATATATGCTCACAATGGGAACAGCTCATTTAAATAGGTTTTTAGAACTCATGCAACCATGATTGTGCGCTAAAACATTATTTCGTACGCTTCCAACTAACAGAAAATAGTCCTCAAAACATGAAGACTATTTTCTTAGCGATATCCAAAAAGCAGTTGTAACGTAGCGACAAGTAGTAGTCATCTCTGTGCTTTTCAGAGGGAAAGAGAGAGAAAAGTGATAATTAAAGTATATATATATTGTTGATATTGGAAACCAATCACAAACATTGCTCGGATCCCAAAGTAAGTAGCCAATGCACTTGTGTTATGGAAATCAGACACAACGGTGGTACCACAACACCCAGACCCGAGCCAATATAGAAAAGATCGTTTTCTACATTGACCCGACCGAGAATCGAACCCGGGACCTCACGAGATGGCGACGCTTGGATCCAGCGTGCTAGCCACTCGACCACGGAGGTCGTCAAAAAGTGCTTTTTTAATACACTTTATTTTCTTTCATACAAGTATCACATAAAACTTCTACGAATAACTAGTTAAATACTTAAAATATTCGTGTTTTCCATTGGGATGATCTCGTATCGATCGCTACTGCTCACGCGCACTATACAATTGGCTCGTCACGAGCAGACATGCGCCTGCGCCGATTGTCTTACAAATGTTACGGTTATTAACGTTCATTGCGATCATGTTTGATAACAACGAGCTTCTAATAAGAAGCTTACAATGCGATAACATTATGAGTTTTAGAGTGGTTTTTACCAACGTTAGATAAGGAATAATAGTCGGATAAGTTCTATTTGACGTTGGTTAAATCGACTCTTAAGCGGCTTTACTTGTGAGACTTGTAAGAAAAAAATAGTCCCATACGTATTACAGTTTCAATTACAGCCCTGTGGCCGAGAATGAATCATGTCATGTCTGACAAGTGACAGGCCTAGACTATATAGCGTCGCCGTAGAGTGAAAACCTCGGGAGTGCATTTTTGCTCATTTTTTTATTATTACATTATTTGAAAGAAAACCTCGCGATGCACATTCTAGATTAACTCACACGCTCATCTGATACAAATAGCGCCGTCTATGATGTTCAATGAGAACCTCGAATTCGCTCGCGTGAACTAGTCTGGTGTGTTTACCTCGAGACCACAGGTCGGAGCATGTTAAAATCGTGAAAACAGACGTTCAAAGTGAATATTCATTATTAAGTGTATATGCATATACATTAATCACGTTTGAACGAACTTTAGTTTTACTCACAATAACAATTAAAACAAAGATCTACGCAGTTCAATTTTTTTTCCACAGACGGTTTTTTTCACCTCCTAAAAAGTTCACTCAAAAACACATACGAGGTTTTCACTCTACGGCGAGGTTTTTCTTAAAAATGGTCAAATCATAAATGTTTAGGAAACACTGCAGTTGGTAGCATGTTCACTGGCAGATAGTTTGCTGTTTTAGCTACACTATTAGTCACAAGCAGTATAAGCCCAGACTTGTTGGCGCTAAAATATCTATGTATGATAAAGTAGAATAACCGTGGGTTTTAGATAAAAAAACTGCGTATTAAAAACTTTCAGTTTAATGAAAAGACAAAAAGAAGTATAAAACGCATAAAGTAAAAGCTGAATAATTGTGAAACTTGTAAAATATATAAGTATGTATATTTTTTAGTTTTTATGTATTTGGTTGATATTGACATAATATATTATACTTATGTTTATTTACTTTGTAATCCGAAATGTAAATAATAATATATTGTTGCGATTTTTAGTTCTATCTTACTACATTCTTCTGCACCCTCTTAAATTTTTCTGCATGACCTAAAGGTACGACTGGGAGAGAATGCATTTAGCATTAAGTCTACCTTTTGTACACTCTTATTTTTGCCATAAAGTTTTTGAATAATATGCATTCACAGGTTTTTGCAACGGTATTGTAATATTTTGAAGAAGAACAATGCTTCAAGCTCTTGACTTGTTAAACATACCACAATTCTAGAATTGTGGGATCTATAGTTTTAAGCAGATGCAGCTATAATTGCTTTTAAAAGTAACTAACGCAATACATGTCTGCTAAGACCAAGTACGGCACATAATTTGGTGTGAAATGTGCATAAAATTAAGCGTTTGCCCAATTCATAATTGGTGGTACTACGAGGTAGAGGCGGTGAAAGGAAAAATCATAGAAGTACGCTAAACTCTAATCACTATGCTCCATCAATGTTCTTAAGTATATATTGACCTCCATAAGAACCCATTGCATGCATTTGTAGGACATTCTAGTAAAAAATACACAATAAAGGTATTTTCCCACTATACCGTACCATACGATGTCTGTTCTAGAAACGTTTCAGGCACGAAGAGCAACACAGTACGCTCTACCTTGCCCACTGAACCGATTGACAGCTTTCTGTCTCACCGTTTTATGGAGCGAGAGCGAGAGCGAACGAGAACGTATTTTGCCGGTGCTAATACGCTCCGTGCATATCATGCTACGGTGTTTGTCTAAGACGGAACGGTTTAGTGAGCAAAATGTCATTGTTTTTAATACAAATATTAAGTCTTTGCCTGACACGTTCCTAGCACGATCATATTAGCTACGATGAGGTGGCAGAAACCTTAACGTTTAATATTCATTTATGCAAAGACTTTATTGCACAAATAATGTTGGAATATATGCAAGAAATATTCTCTAAAAGTCAAACATTTATGCCATTCATACTTATTATAAAACATATCTTCCTCATAGTCGGATTGTGTCATGCAAAATAAACTTTAAGACTGTAAGCTTCTGCGCTTTAGTCGTAGTCACATAAAAGTGCAACGGTGATCTTATGTAATATCGTAGGAATCGTATGCAACTAGCCACCAAATGTTTTTAGGTTACCGACTGTTTGACCATAAGGTGCACGGCTACCGCTTACGAAGGATATCTCCATTTTAGACCGATCTTTCCCCACACTCATTCATTATACACCACGTCAGAGTTCAGCTAATGCTGGATATGTGTAACTTGTATAAATATTTCCACATATTATAGAATTATAGAGGAACATTATAACGTATAGGTTTGTTCTGTTGTGACTCGACCTTTGTGGTGAGATATAACGCATTTCTGTTCGCTGGAAAGGTTCCCGTGATTGAAACCGAGTCATCTTTGCACTGACAGATAAATTGATTATGTTTAGTAATCTACTCGTTTTTAATGATCACATTGCTAAACTGCACGCGTGACACGCATTGAAGGGATAACTACATATTTGAAAGAGATGTATAGTTTTTTTTTGCGACTCGTCATGTCATCTAACCTACTCAATAGCATGTTCGAGCGATGTTGTTAACCCTTAGAGCGCTTTCACACTTAGGCGACTTTAGCAGCGCGACGGTCGCGCGACAGCCGCGCTGCTGATAATTTCATACATAAATGACAGCAGTAAGCCCTTCAAGGCGCACTTAAGCAGGCCGCGGCCATATGCGTCCCACATAGATTTTTGATTCTGGAGCCAGATATTGGCTATGGCGATTCGGATGACACTTTCGGATACAGAAAGTTGGCGGATTGGGGTATATATTTAGTATTGTAGTATATATTTTGTAATTCGCCAACTTTCTGTATCCGAACGTGTGTGGCACTGACAGTACCTAATTTGAGTTTCGACTGACTGACTGACAGGTGATTTTCTGTCAATGCGTGCGATTTTTATCGATTATGGCTTAAACGAAGAAAGATAAATCGTGAGATTTTTGACATGTTGGAGACTGAGTTTTTCTAATTGAAATTTAAATTTTATTGTTTATTTCATGCGGGATTTTGAAAATATACAGATAAAGAAAATAACCATATGAGGAACATATGACCTTAGCCTGGAGCGAAGCGTTTTGTGGCAAAAATGCGTCCTTAGCCTGTTTATGTAAACATCAAATAGTTTGAATACTAGGTATTTTTTCTGACGATTTAATGTATTATTTACTTATAACAACTTCAATTAGATAACCTCTATATTTTCAATTCGTTATAAATAAACGTAATTTAAATTATTTTCAAAAATATATGTAGTGACGAGAAAAAAATAGCCCGTACCCAGGCATAGGGTTTACGTTTTCCCACATTTATTTTTCATGGTTTTCAGTATTGTTACAGGAATTTTTGATGAGGAATCAAACAGGGTATTATCTGAAACCTAAATCTATATGAATCTCTTAATTTTTTCCAGCATCTGCGCGGCCTGCTTAAGGGCTAAATAAAATTATTCTATAGCCATCTATCTAATGGTTTTGAGGTTTGGCTAAGTTACATAGATCCATTTTAGTCATAGAGGCTCTGAATTACTAAGACCCAATTTCTTAATAAATAGGAATGATAAATTTTCATTACCAACGGTTGATTATTACTACTTCTATTACTACTATCGAACACAATTGGGCCTTTGAAATAAAAAGACTTTCTTGACATTAGTACCGATAAAATAACAATAACTTGTTACGTAAACAAGACACAAACATTGTGAATATAAGCAATAATTTATATATTGCAATAAGTAATTATCTTTTATTGATGCTTGGTGACTAACGGAACACAATAGATGGAAAGGTCATTGATTATAGAATGTATTGGAATTGTATCTTGGCTTTCAATGAATCAACCATTTGTCTTATTACATTCTTGATAATATACTACGAGTATTCTACTAAATTAATATTTAAAAAACGTGTGATGTTGTGTGGCATAATAGTTGTGGACAATGATGAAGAATGTATTTTTTTTGTAGATATCCATAGTTAATTTTCTCTGTGATGATAAAAGAGTCTTTGTTTTGTGCAAACTAATAACAAATTGGTGAGTTAGAAGTGTAAACATAAACGGATTTTATATAGGTCCCTCATTGATGTTACATTGCAGGCATTGCATCGTATTCAAATATAGACTGTTTGGCTGGCAATATTTTTGAAGGCTACATTTTTAGGTCACATATTTTTGCCCAAATGTTAAACCAGAAGTACATGAATTGGTACAGGTATCCTTTAAAACTCTTATATTGTCCAGGCCATTCGTCTCTGGAATGCTTTCCGGCAAAAATTTAACAGGCTCCCAGTAAATTTTCATTTAAGTGACTCGTCCGTGCACACATTCTAAATATGTATATTGGAAGCATCAACAAAGCGTAATCCATAAACTTCTAATACATCGTTATAGTATATTATAGTATGTACAAGTATATATATATATATATATATTTATTTTATCGCTTGCGTTATGTATATGTAATATTTTATTAGATCATATTGTATTTATTGTTGCATTAATTTTTTTTTGTTTTATAATATATATTTTTCATGTATTTTTTTGTTTGTTTTTTTTTTCTTCTTTTAATAGTAACTCATTTTCTTTTTGTCTGTCGCACCGCCCACGATCATTTCTGCTTAGCCCAAAAGTATGACTGGTAGAGAATGCCATATCGCGTTAATTCCACCTTTTGTACAAATCTTTGGTTGTGCAATAAAGTATAAATGAGTGTATTGAAAGAAAAAAAAAAGATTCGTTAAAAAACAGTTTTTGTCATACACATCTGTACCATCCAAACCTATCAAAGTTTCTATTCTATTTTGACTCTATTTAAAGTCCATTATTAATTAATTCAAGGTTTTTTTAATATATTTTGCACATTCGCGGCATACTTTGGGCACAATCCGAACATGTTTAAGGTGATTAATTAGGTTCCTCCAAAAATCGAAAACCGTTTTTCCTTTTCGAGCTTTTGATAAAACAAACACCTTGTAAAATGAAGTTAACCGCTGAACACCTCATATTAAGCGTTCCCAACAAGTGTTTACCGTGATCTATAGATCTACGTAGATCAATAGATGATCTTCACATTGCTCAACTCGTGACAAGGTCTCTGTTAAATATGCCCGAATATGGTAACGAGATCATGACCGGTCCGATTGAGATGCGCAGACGCAGATACTAATTACGTTTTGTCTGTCGACTTTGATTTACCGATAGTGAAGTCGGGTATACAAGTTATTAAAATATTCTGGATTCTAGATCATCTAAAATATAGATAAATAATTTATTGCAAAAACACTCGGTGTGAATATTACATAGGACTACATTTTTTTTGTTTAGTTAACCTAGTGATTGAATTACCGTTCAATATGTCATGTTCTAGGTTTATAAGGCATAATTATAGTATATTATGTTAGGCAAAGTTATTTAATTTGTTAAATTAAATTGTGCATTAATGGAATGGAGTGCGTTTGATATATTGTTAGATCATTGTCCGGACTCCATTAAATGTCTATTGACTGTGCTGGTTTAAAAACTCGATTATAAAATTTTATTAAATACCATGTAAGTGTAATCTAAAAATCCTCAAGAACATGTGTCGCAACGGATAATTCCCAAGGTTTTGAGTTATATCATACAAAATATGATTCATACTTGACAAGGATCCCAGCTGATGAAATGTTGGCAATGGGCGATATGCATCACGACAATGAATCGCTTTCTAGAAACGTATTGCGAAACTGTTTTGGGTCAAGATTGATTTAGTCAGAAAATTCCCAGAGATTTTGGAATAAACGATGCCATGTCATTCCGAGTCAAGGGTTATTTATATTTCCACAAAGCAGTGCTCATCTATAATTGAAAACACATATTCACTATACTCATTCATAAAGATGAAATAAGAAACCAAAAATTTTCGGACGGGCTGGACTCGAACCAGCGACTTCTTGGTTAACCGGGCGAAACGCTCTACCAACTGAGTTACCGTGCTGTCAGTCCAACTGCGCGAAATTTCTGGTGTCTTATGGATCCACCGATATAATATATAATTAATCTTTAAGATTATACAATATGATACTGCGAGTGTTAAAAACATTCTAAATCACTATACTCATTTGATTAAAAAAGTGAAGGAATATGCTAATAAATGAAATCGTTTTACCTTCTCTTTGGTCATACATAAAAGTTAACTTAGTAGGTACTTAGCTGATCACTTTTTATTTCACACATTTCATATACTATACAGCACAGCTAATTTACGGCTTGATCATCTAAATACAAAACATTTCTGTGTCAGTCTTTGATCATGCAACAACTAATTAAAAACCATATTCATATTAATTAACCTCAGATGGACCACTAATTATGATTGCAAATCAACTCTTTGACCCATCATAGTTCACACCCAGATAAATATAGTCAAATAAAATTCCTGGGACCAAATTGCCTAAATCGTATGCAATGTAAATGTATTAACATAAATAAATATTGCTGGTCAGCGGTCGACCTCAAGTATTGCACATTAGGTTTGTGCTACAGTGAATGGACAACCGTTTTTTCCGACTTCAAAAAAGGAGGTAATCAATCGACCTGTATGTATTTGATATCGTCATGTATGTGAAATCGAATTGGATAAAATTTTAGTATATTGATCTTGATCTACTAAGGCTACCTACTACGTGTGCAAAAATTCGCAACTGTTTGTATATTTGTATGTTTGTCTCAAACTTTCTCGTAAACGAGATAAAGAGATGATATTTTTTCAGTCCAATCAGGTATAGTTCAAATTGGGTTACAGTGTAAGTTAAATCAAAATCAGGCCAGTAATTTTTGAAATGTGAGTAATAACTAAAAATCATGAAGTAAAAAAATGATTTAAACAATTAAATCACCTTCAAAACACTGACTAAAAAGCTGAAAATAACATATTCGCGCATTATTTGCAGTCGGTGCATGATGTCTAGGTTACGTACACCAACAGTTTACACACATAATGCACCAAGTCCAAAAGAATTTGTTTATGCGTCATTTTAAGCTTTTTTGACAGTTTTTTGAAGGCAGTTTAATTTTCAATTATTTTTAATGGGTTTTGTTATTTTTTAGAGACTTAAAAGTTATTCAATTAATTAAGTTGGTCAGAAACTACGATTTGCAATAGTCTAGTCTATGTTGATACTTGCTAAAAGTGGTACTAATTTAGTTAAGCCAAACTAAAATAAATAAAGAGTTCGCATAAAGTGTGGACCATTTTATCAAGATTTCCGTATAAAATGAATACGTAGGTATCATAAGTTTGAGCTTTCTATCCATGTTATAGGTTATAGTTTATGTTTTAATCTATATCTATATATATAATAAAAATGAAATGCTCTTCGTTAGTCTCACTAAAACTCGAGAACGGCTGAACAGATTTATCTTATCTTAGTCTTGAAATATTCGTGGAGGTCTAGGGAAGGTTTAAAAGGCGAGAAAAAATCGAAAAACGCGCAGACGAAGTCGCGGGGGACCACTAGTATTTTATAAAGATTTAAAATGTTTAATAACTGTGTCTTGTATCTTGAATCAATGAAATATCATAAAATAAAATAGGCACATTTTATAAAAGTCAAACGTCAGCATTAGAATAATGTTGCTATTGTAAAATATTTATTTAGTCAGGGAAATGATGTTTATGCATACACACAAACCATGGGCGCCAGTACAGGTCACACGGTCCGTCTTACCCATTTAAACCCGATGGTGGCCTACCAGAGTCGGTGCAACTATACAAGGTGTGGCTGCCTCAGTGGCGCAGCGGTAAGAGGGTCGCACTTTATAGCGACGGCTTTCCCAGAGGTCCCGGGTTCGATCACCGGGTCTGGCTAAAAATATGTACCTGGGTTTTTCTATTCAGAATTGCTCGGAATTTGGAAGTTGGCGGTGTTTCACCCCCATGCCTCGGAAACGCACGTAAAGCCGTTGGTCCTGCGCCTGATCTCTCTCCGGCCGTGTCAGATTGCTGTCCCATCGGGCTATGAGAGTGAAAGGAATAGAGAGTGCACCTGTGTTTGCGCCCACAATTGTGCACTATAATATGTCCCGCGCAACCGGTTAGTCGCTGTGACTGGCCACCGTAGTCGAAATCGGCTAATACTAATACAAGGTGTGTTTTTTTAAATCTATCCTAAATACTTAACAAAAAAAATGCTGTAAGAAAAGTCATGACGTTCCATGAAGTAGGAACTGTATTACTCTGTATACTCTTACGTTAAGATAAGTATTGCATGGCTATAGGTACAAAACAACCTTTCCTTAGGTCGTACCCCGTGACCGAAGAGCAGACGTGTGTTATACGAGTATGCCATTTGAGCCGCCCGACTTGGTAATTACGAATTTGTAATTGGTACCTTTACCATTAACTTTACAACCGATACACCGGTATTCACACAAAATCATAGTACGGTGATTAAGCTATTTAACACATTAGTAATCAATATACCTGCTGAATTATTGATATTATTCAATAAATTTAAAAATGACGCAAAAATATTTTTCACAGGTTAATTAATCATGAAATGTTAAGGGCGCGAGAACACACGATTCTGTGTCTTTGCTTTCTTTTGGCCGTTTTCAGAGTATCCTTTAAAATTTTTACACTATTCACTTATGTAAGGCGAATTTAAATATATTATGTCAAGGACCACTTGTTTGTCACTTTTGTTTGTTTTACATATTTACGCGTGATTTCACACATTATAACAGTTTCCTATTCTTTCCTATTGACTTAATCACCGTCAATTCGTCTTTAAAATATTAGCATGATAACTGAAAAACCACCCCTGGCAGTCATATTAACTAGTATTTTTTTGTATTAACACTTTTAGTGCCGAACACTCTGGCCCGAGTGCCCGAGAACCCTTATAGCGGTGCCGCCCACTCGGACCCGAGTGCTTGGCCACCAGTACGCCGCGTGATGCCCACAAGACCTAGTGTCCATGTTTTAAAAAAAAAACTGCACATATATTTTGTAATTAATTTCGCAATTAAAATTGCGGCTTTATCTTCGTATTTTTTATGGCAGCAATGTGTTAACATAAGCTCTTACTAAAAGATCCAAGTAAAGTAAAAGTCGTTAAAAAAATAAAAATAAAATAAAATAATTTATTTACCATCATATACATTGAATGTTTGCTTAGCACTCCTGAGTTTTATATAGCACGTAACAAGTAACATAATGGTTTAGAATGTTTTAACACTCACAGTGTCATATTTTATATTAGACTTTTTGGCGCGCTCAGCCAAAAGGTTGCTGGTTCAAGTCCCGCCCGTGCGCAAATGTTTGGTTTCTTATTTCATCTTTATGAAAGTAACATAATATTAACAAAACATGTAAATGAAATTATTTGCTTTGGGCTCCATACTAGGCCACGCCTGTGCACCTGTATACCAATATACATACAAAGCCAATCAATGTAGGCTTTTAAGGCGAACCTGTTTCATTTTACAAGCATTAGATTAAATTAGCAATAGCAGATCCTCTTTTGGGTGGCGGTTGCCGTAAACGCCTTTTTATTCGACGTTTGAAATAAAAGTTATGGCTTAAAAATATCGCTACTAATTTATAGATTAAATACTGAAGACACAATTGGAATTTAGTTTTAAATGGTATTACTCGTATTTAGGTACACCTCGGTTAACAAAAGTCTACGTAGTTCTCGTTTACGAGGTTATTTTCCCCCGTCTGCCTTAATCAATAAGGGCCGATTTTACAAACGTCAAATAAGATTTATAAGACTTTATAAGTATAAAACGACTGATTTTAAAATGACAGTGACGTAAATGATTGCTGACAAATAGGTGACGTTTTCAAATTATTTCATTCTACGAATATTCCTTATCTGACGTTGGTAAAATCAAGCCTAAATCGTCTGATTCAGGAAAAGGAAAATTTTAATTTTATCATTTGTTTTAGATCTCGCATATACTTTATATTTTTCAAATAAATATTTGTTTATTGTTTTAAAAATCTTTCTTAAAAAATCTCTCTTCAACGAACCGGACACACATTCTTAAGTTACTTTAACTCGTTTGGACAAACATGCTGAAGTTATTGAATTAGTTATATTATTTATAGGCAGTAGGCTGCATCACTTGACCGTCGCGTGACAGACATTCGAAATTGGTTATTTATGCACGAAGACTGATCACAATCAAGTAGGTGCAGTAGTCTCGATCGAAGGTTTCGACAGAAATAACTCATGTAATTGTAAAGTTATAACCAGTAATTATAGACTTTTACCGGTAATAACTATTTCGAACGAAACGAAGGTTTTTATAATGTTACCTCTTTAGTTATACTTATAAATAGATGAAATGACGCTCCTGTGAACTACCTTTTAAGGTTCTGAGTTATGATAACGATTTAAGCTGTTAAGATTTATTTGAATAGGATGCAAAAAATACAAACATGATTCCAGTAAAAATATACTTATTTAAAATTTATATTATAATTTTGCTAATTCATAATTGTTTCATTGGTTTAGTATGTTTTTAACTCTCACAGTGTTATTTTTGTATTCTTTTCAGACACCATAACATAAAACTTGCTTGGAAAGAGCGTTGGTCCGGTTTGCCAAAGGTTACGGGTTTGAGTCCCGCCTGTGCGCAATTTGGTTTCTTATTTCATCTAATAATTATTATAGTTGATTCATCGCTTTTAAACAGTAGTATATTTATGATTGTATTACAATATATGAACAATGAATGAATTAATTCAGTGTACTACGCTGATTTGCAATAAAAAAACTGTCTTAATTTTTTACCCAAGTCGGGCCTACGGAATTGGGTTCCGTTGTATTAATAACGTATGAGGTCATAATTATACCGATTCGAATGGTACATTTTTAACCTTTGAAGGAAACGCCGATTTAGATGCCGCCAGCCTTGGGAAAAACGATAAGCCACAGTAAATTATGAATTGACATTGTCGCGTGCTGAATGGGCGACAATTTGCGAATCGTGTGCAGTTAGGAGGTTAAATGATTTGTAGCGAGTGGGGCTTTAATTCATCAAAAATAGCAAATCAGATTTTTTGGTTTCTGATTTTGTTTAAAGTATTTGGGACAAGCAACTTAATTTTTAATAAAGTTAGGGAAAAACCCCAGCCAAGTGCAAGTTGGCCTCGCGCACGAAGAGTTCCGTACCACTGTCTAGGTAAATAACATAGGTGAATATTTCAAGTGCCTACCTGTTGCCATTATTGATATCGAGTATAAAAGGCAAGAATATCACGTTCGTTGCATTCGAGCCCTTTTTTAGGGTTTCGTAGCCGAATGGCAAAAAACATTACCCTTATAGTTACGTCAAGTCTGTCCGTCTGTCTGTCTGTCCGATGTCACAGCCACTTCATTCTGAAACTACGAGTATAACAAAGTTGAAACTTAGTAGGTAGATGTATCCTGTTAACCGCTTTACGATTCTTAGACAACAAATAAAGAATAAAGTCCCATACATGAAACGAAAAACTTTTTTTTTCTTTTGAACCTATGCGTCTCTATGGATAGGTCTTTCAAAATGACATTGAGATCTTTAAATCATTTTTTCTAAAAGTCTAACGTTTGTGAGATAGACGCTTCCAAAGAGGTAAAATGTTAACGGTCTGGCGACCGCCCTTTTTCAGATACAGCTTGGTGATGGATAGACAGACGGACAGACAGCGAAGTTTTAGTAAGTTTGCTTTTTTACACCCTTTGGGTAGGGAACCCTTAAAAATACCTGTTTTCAGATATTGTAATAATAAAGTAAGGTTAAGCTTCGTGTATTTAAATATTCAGTCCTAGGTTTTGATGTAATTTGCTTCTTACTGATTTCATTGGCAAGAAGATGTATAATTTTACAAAACACATAACATAAATAAGTAATACTAACTTGAAATAAATAATGAAGTACATACTCGTATCTTCACATTCGCATATCACGTCATTAATTCATACATCTTATATTCGAGATAAACTCAATAATTTAAAAAGCGCATTACTCAGCAATGCAACAGGCGATAACAAATGATGAGTAACCTACTCGCGCGGCGTAAACCATCCACCTGTCCCATAACTCGCGACGCAGCCACTCCTGCGCATGTTACAGGCACTGGCCGAAATCTGACACTTAAATTATATGGTTCCGATAAATCACTAACAGCATAATAATATTTCCAGAACGATTTTGATATTACAGCGATAATTAATTGAAATCAGAGATAAGCTGAGTGCTTACTGTGTTAAAAAGTTTTGAAATATTAAATCATTTCGAATTGGGAAAAAGGTATTGAGATACAGTTGAATTAAACAACGATAAAAACACAAACGATTAAAATATATTGTCAAAGTTTAATAAAGTGCCCAGACATGAAACTGCAAATAACTGAGAAACACTTTCGCATTTATTAACCTACTAATTTCAGCTATTCAGCTTATTATTTTAAGGGGTTTCGTAGCCGAATGGCAAAAAACGGAATCCTTATAGTTTCGTCAAGTCTGTCCGTCCGTATGTCACAGCCACTTTATTCTGAAACTATTAGTATAACACAGTTGAAACTTATAAGTTAGATGTATTATGTTAACCGCTTTACGATTGTTACACAAAATATAAAAATAAATAGGATATTAAGGACGGGGATACATGAAACTAAAACCTTTTTTTTTTTACAAATTTATGCGTGTATATTGTGTATGGATAGGCATTTTAAAATGACATCAAGGTTACAAAAAAACAAAAAAGAATCAGTGAAATCGGTCCTGTCGTTCACGCGAGAATATGGATTAATTTTTATATACGAGTATAATCGTAGAAATAAACACTTAACACAATTGCCTGCAACACGTACAAGCAAGCATTGTCTCAGGTGACGAAACATTGATTCACGCCACGCTTGTTGTATGTCGCTGTACTAAACTTGTGTGGAGTTGACATAATGTGTGTCTGCAGCATGATATGACATAGTGACATAGGTCAGTAGAGTGATATCAATCATACATATTTAATAAAAAAAGTATTGAGAAGTAGATCTGAGGCTCGTTTGCACCATCTTAAGCACTTAACCATAAATGCATATGTATCGACACTCATGATTTATCGTAAGTTAAAGTTAAAAGTGGTAAACGTCGACCGACGGTGGAACCTTACTGAACTTGTCTTGACAGTAGGATTTTTACTTAACACAATGTTAACTTAATCAATTTATTGGATCCAGTGACACAAAACACATGAACATAAATACAGTTAGCTTAATGTATTCGAAATGAAGTAGATTTTCGTGTTTATTAATTATGATTGTCCTACTTAAACAATTTATAAAATACTCCAATTAATTACAAGTTAAAAATACTAAAAACCGCTTTTGCTAATTACATTATAAAATTTTATCTCATTATAAAATAATCATATTTAGCTATCTAGTATTTGGCGAAGTCTCGAGCTATGCTGTTTATAATGACGGTTACCTTTGCCCTGATCGCTATTCCTAAATTGCATTGTTGTGAGTACTTGATCCTTGCCAGAGGAATTCCGCACTTGATCACTTATCTGAGAATCCCATGGTACAGTCCACGTAAATTGATGAATGATTTGGTTACAGTCTAGTTTTAGTCACTACGACAATAGCATTTATTGCGAGGATGCGAAGTAGGTTGGACAAACATACAGTTTAAGAAAACTTGAATGTATGAATCTATATGCTTAAAACACGGTGTAGATTAATACAAACAAAAAATATATGGCTGCAGCGTGTTCGTCGTCGACGTTTAGGTAGGCAAACATTCGACATCGTCATCTGTTTTTTTATTTTTTAATGTTAATAAATATTATTGTGTAGTGGCTAAGTATGCTGGTTAACTCAAGGCGTCGCCGCTCCGAGGTCCCGGGTTCGATTCCCGGTCGGGTCAATATATAAATCATAATTTTCTATATTGTCTTGAGTCTGGGTGTTGTGGTACCACCGTTGTGTCTGATTTTCCATTACACAAGTGCAATTAATCAGAATCAGAATGTTTATTTGCTTGACTAATACATTAAAATTAAGGTCTTAATATAAACAAAGTATTTACTTTGTTGTATTCAGCCTGCATGCAGACGTGAAATTTTTTAAAATACATGGTACCAATTATTTGTCTTAAAGTCTAGAAATTCCTTAACGCTATAGAAACAATGAAACATTAGCCATTGAGTTAGTTTCTTCTTGAATATCAAACCTTCTAACACTTTTATATCGTCCGGTAGGTGGTTGTATACTAATATGCACATATTAACCGCATTATCTTTGTATATCACCTTGTGTCAGGGATAGTTATACAACAAGTACTTAAATTTGGAATGGAAGATATGTAGCCATGGTAGGCTACGTATCTTCAACATAAGATTACTTTGGAATCAGAGCAATGTATGTAATTGGTGTCCAATATTTATTTACTTATTATTACCATAAAAAGTATATAATACAAATACATTAATAAATGAATATGAACATTGGCCTTAATGTTAAGTAGTTAGGTCTCTGTTATGAATAAGAAAGAGTTTCGGTATATAAAAAAGTTAAGCTTATTAACACGTAGACTGTACCATCCGTGATGTTAGATGCCAGAGAAATACAAGTATAACTCATTTTGAACATCTTCAAATTTTGAAACGAAGCATCTATGAAATCGATTAATTCATCGATACATGTCAAACGGTTAATTTAATTAATACTTTCAGAAATAATACTTTACTTGTAATCTTGTTCAATCATGTTCAAAGTTTAAGGCTAAATGAGCAATAAAATCTAATTGAATCTTCTAACTTAAATAATATGTTTTGAGTGTGAAATATAATTAATATGCAATAAGTTTTCATTTAACACAAAATTTTTGTATCATTTCCCTTTACTAAGCCTACAATAGGGCGCTGGATACTAGAATAGCCTGCGTAGCCTTGGCTTCAGGCTATGGAATTTACATTTAAAAGAAACCTGAGTTTGGATGATTAGGCCTCCTAAATTTTTAACTTTTTAGTAACTACTAAGGCTCCATTTGTAGTGTAGTACATAATTTAATTTGCTTAGTTTTATGGGCTATATTTTGAAACCCAATGCATCTGAATTTAAATTCTTCGACATCACGGAACCTGTTTAGCAATCACAAAAAAGCTCATCAATCATGATCCTCGTTTTATTTTTCATAAATAACTACCGTGGGTGCTCCAGATCGATTGGGCATTAAATATTTACTGTATTAGGTAACACGACCTCAATATTAGTTAAAGATCATAAACCCACCAACCGGACATGTCACAGAACCTTTACACGGCCCGGTCGAAGATGTTCGAGTTCAAATGTCGCGTCCTTGCGCCCGCGCAACGTATAAATACGCTCCGCCGCAACAACAGGGCATCAGTCGCTCGATTGACTTCTTCCAAGACACACAAACAAACAACCAACCACAAAAATGAAATCGGTACGTGCATCGGATTGTGATCGACTCATCTCCAAGGATTATCACTGACGTGCTTCCTCATCTCTGTTAACGAATTTCGATTATTTTGGATGGATCATCTCAATACTTTGTGTTTAGTGACCCCATCAATTTTTAAAAGCACTTAATTTATTTTAAACAATGCTAATCTAATATTTATCAATCACTTCCAGTCATCCAGATTTATCTCCGAAATTTCATAACCACTTTTTTAATTTTTATAATGTCCTATTTTGTTTATCTTGAAATTATTACAATTTAAAACGTTATTTACATGTCATCACTGTAAGAATATCTTTTGATCATTTAACGTGACCCGTAATAGTTTAATGTACCTAAATGGTTTTTAATGCTTTCAATCAAAGTTTAGCATTTAACCGTTTTTTTTTGTATTCATTTTTCAACAGCGTTACTTGCGTAAATCAATTCAGTTTTTGTAAAACCATCCAATTCTTGAAGTTGTACGCCCCTGATCATCATCTTCCATCATATCTTATCATTCATTCAATTATATATCTGTTATATTTTACTGTTTTTTCTCCAACAGTTCGTAGTCCTCGCTCTCTTCGTGGCTGCCGCCCTCGCCGCTCCCGCCGGTCCCGATGCTGACGCGCAAATCCTCAAGTACGAGAGCGACAACATCGGCGTCGATGGATACAGCTATGCGTAAGTATACAGCCAGCACACTCTCTTACATCCGCGCCAATCAATGGTTAATGCTGTGAGAGATGCATTCGATCAACATTAAGAATTACCGTCTTTTTCATTTAATATTTGGGACCTCAGAGTAACCTGATGAGCAAATCAAGAACAACGTTCCCATAGTTACACGCTTAACGTAATATAATGTGAAATATATCACTGTAGTAAATCGTTTATCTTTACCCATCTATTCAGCTGACATTTGATTCCATAATAACTCTCAAATGACAGATGATTTATCATATTGCATCCAACAAACGTAACTTAGTAACGCTGTGGTCGATTGCGTTTATCTTGATTGTAACCTTGTCCATCTCCTCGAGTATGTAATTACAATCAATTGTATGTTTTTAAAATAAATCCAAAGAATCAACTCCAGATCTGACGACCTCTCATAAAGTTGTAAAAGTGCTCCAATTATCAACTCTGTAATTATATCAACCATATATTTAATCTCATCTCTTTTGCCCATTAGTGTGGAGACCTCCAACGGCATCTCCCAGCAGGAGCAGGGTCAGCTGAAGAACGCTGGTTCTGAGAACGAGGCTATCGAGGTCCGTGGCCAGTTCTCCTACACCGGCCCCGACGGCGTCGTCTACACCGTCACCTACATCGCCAACGAGGACGGTTTCCAGCCCCAGGGTGCCCATCTCCCCCAAGCCTAAATTAATCCCCCAACCCCACACATCTAGTCCAAAAATACTCAACCTCCCATCCCTTTCCTTTCCCCTTGTTAAGACGCCCAAGCGATCTGTGATACGATCCGTTGTTAATAAAACATTTTAAGTTTTAGTAATTATTTTTGTTGTTTCATTACCACATTTTTCGTTTTGCATAATCCTTTGAACAGTATTGAAAATCGTCTAAATTATTATTTATATAAGTACAAGAACGAGTTGTGTAAAAATAACTGAAGACTCCACTATATCTAGCAACAAACTCCTCTAAAGGCTTAAGGTGCATATTTAGATTACAAAATTAACATCAGATTGAAGATGACACAATTAAACAGGTCGTCGGAATCGTTCAACTATCTGAAATGCTTTAGATAAATACAGCGGCAGATACGTGCCTCAATCTTCTGATAATGATCTTAGTTACCCGATATGGAATACAAATTAGATAATAGTCACTCATCAAAATATCCGAAAGAATTCGAAAGACGACTACAGCTCCGAGATTAAATCAAAAGAATCTATCAAAGATATTAAATCTTTAATAAACTATAATAAAACCAGAGAGTAAATTTCGTCACATTAATAACAATGATATCATTTAATGTTACGAAATGAATTCCTTATCCCATAATGGGCTAAGAGGATTTATACTGACTTTACACATATAAATGATAATTCGTATGGTAATTTACAACCCGTGCGACCTTCCACTTTGGGATGTTTGTCTGTCACCCATCTCATTATAATTTTAAAGTCGCTATTCTCACTATCCTTGGAATCCTAATTTTTGTGGCTTACCTATTCGAAGCGATGACCAAACTCAACTGTGAGAACGCAGATGCATTTTTGATGGAATCTATTTCATTCCATTTGAAAAATAAGCTTAGGGCTTTTGAACTACTCGCGTCAAGATGATGTGTGATATTCATTGATATTGTCCAATTTTCTTAGTAAAACAATTGAAATTTACTCGATGGTGCTTAAGAAAGGCTTAGTCTAAGCGTAGTCAATTTAAAAAGAATAAAATAATAAAAGTAAGTAAGTGTAGTCAATTTTGTGACTACACATGTCTATATTTTGCGTGATTTACGTTGTATTTAAATTCAATTTCAAATGACAATTACACGCCACATTCAAGCGAGTGATTTAAAAAATAGAGCTCCAGGTATGCCTCAGGTTACTTGATAAATAAGTGCGAGACCTACCACTATTTCATGTAGGCATGTAGATCACCTTGTTTTAAATCAGAGCATCTGCGAAGATCACTCATTATTACTCTTACGCTGTGCTAAAGTTCATAATATGTAGTTCGTGACCCCAGGTGTTAATTACATGTATTAAATGCCTGATCGCAATCGGTTTTACATTTATCTTGATGTATTTATTACCTAGTTCTTGTATGTGGCTTCGTTGTTTGTACGAATGTAGTATTTAATCGATTAAAGAAGATTCAACATAAGAGTTGACAGGATCTTTAACATGTTAACAATTTAAAATAACCTCATGTCTATATGGTTCATACTTTTTAAAGACATAGAGTATCCATGTCTGGTGAATTGAATAAGTTTTCTATTGACTTTTAGGGAATCTGAAGTCTGTGTAGTCTAAAACAAAGTTTTTGACATTTCGCGTAGACAACGCTGAAACAAAATTAATGTTTTCGTGTATTTATAGCTTGAAAAGATTTTTTCAATTAATTTTTAAAATGTCATTGATTTAATAAGATTTATTAAAAATAGCTTCGTAAGTAGAAATGATTATTTGATGAAACAGAAAATCGGAAAATTGAAATTGTCGACGCGAAAGGTTAAACATTTTGCTGCAGTTTCAACCGCTGGTGTGAGTTGCGGTTACTAGAAACAATATGATCAGAGTAGGACAGCGTTATAAAGCGAACTGTATTGCTTGCGTAAAATTGTATTTATTATGGTTATGCTACCGTCTATAAATAGATATCCTGTGGTCCAAATAGAAAAGCAGCAAATATATTGAGAGACTATGGATTACGTTCTTCACATACTATGTGGGACATAATGTTTTATACGATTGTTTGTCAACGTTTTCAGTCAAGTATAAAAGGTCACGAACATGACGTGGAATAAATTCATGATGAGCTAAGGTTCTTGTGAGTCAAGGCTAAATTATATTTTACGTTTTGAGTAACGTCAATTTTTTCAGATTGTAACAAACAAAGATTAAATCATTAATATCACATTGGTACCTACGTCAAACTGCGAAGAGTTAGATTTTAAGGCACATATCATCAGGCATATGATTATTATTTATATCTCTTAAAATTTCAAGCGAATATTATTAAATTCAAAACAGTTAATTAGGTAATGTATGCAAAATAAAATAAATATTTTGTTTCAATGCAAATGTGTCATTAAAAGCAAAAGTAACTTTCATACTACATAGTTTGAAATGTTCGAAGTATTACTGTATAAGCCAACACAGCAAACAATGGTACATAAGTCAATCTTCATTTACAAAACTCAACAAAATAGCAAAATCGAACTGTTCTGAAATTGCCGGTGGTTTTCGCCAGCCGAATGACCTTTCGGTGCTTCGACGTGACCCCGCGACCTTCACCTTGTTACGTAAGGGTCTATGAGCTTTTTACAATGTAGGGATGTCGATATAATTTTTTTTTCCAGCAAAAAAAAATACCGCCTTCTAAAACTGACTAATAAGTTTGAAATAACACCTTATCTCTCTACTTAGGAGAAACAAATTCATTTGGAGTCAGTGCATGAACTCAGTTTACGCACACTTACAGTCGACGCACATCTACACCGTATAGATAGATAGATAACTCTTTGTGCATATAACATAAATTGATTTACAAATTCGTTTTATAGGAAGGACTGAAAAAGTTCAGTAGCAAAATAATGAATAAAGCTGTATGATAAAATAATAATAAATAAAAAAAACAAAGAAAGAACTCAATTCAGTAGCATAAGACTAAATACACTTATCACCCGTAGGCCTAAAACAAATTAATGTAACGTTTTTGTTTTTACAGTGTTTTGTCACTATACAAACTTACTAATATAAATTGCACTTGTAAAAAGCAACTTTGCCTGTGACAGACGAGGAATCACACCCCGTGTCTAACGCTATCGGGGCGTATGCCTATACCACTCGGCCACCGTCACATTAGCAAGCATGAATTATGTTACAGCCAATGTTGCTTTTTACAAGTGCAATTTACAACAAATTAATGCATTAAAGTTATTAAAAACCTGTTAAAATATAATGCTAAATTGGCACATCCTAGGCCCGCAGATGAGATTGAAATTAAATGGTTATTTATTGAATAAACTACGATTTTTTTCGCGAGCCAAATAAAAGACTGAAATTTTCAACTTTGCCAACCCTACTGCGCTCTTTCACAGAATGTCACATATCTATTCAAATAAAAAGATGTGTAATTAAAATCGATTCGTCTGTGCCGGTGGACTATTGACTTTATTGTGTGACCGTACAACGCAATGGAGTAGGCATACGAGTTTCATAATAATGTGTCACTCAGGAGATGAAAGCGATAGTATTGTTGCAAAGGATGGTTTCGTTATGTAATGCGGTAGGGAATTGCCGTAACTCCATATGAATACAGGCAAATGATCAAATCTATCGGGTTATTGGCCACATCTGTCAATTTTATTGATTAATCGGACTTGTGTGGTGAAACCTATACACAGTTTCATTGTCCATCAAATATATTATTATCATACGACTTTGGGACAAGCGTGTGTATTTATTTAAGTTTGATTACATAGCCAGGAATTAAATAAACCGAGACCTTAACGCCAAGTAGCATTTAAATACCACTCGAGGTATCAAAGCAGAAATAACCCGGACTAACCCTTACGCCTTATTCTTTTTATATTTATATTTAACTTCATTTTTTGTTTTGGTAATCGTTTAAAATAGGAAGACGTTTGCATCATTAAAGGACAAGATTCACACATTCGTGGAACAAAAATAGAACGTTTCGGCCTTTTGAAAATAAATTACTATAGATGATGATCATTTTTTGTTATGACGAAAATCCGCTACTAGAATATGTCGTGGCGGTTTTGCTATGGCGACAACATTATGCGATTAGCGGCTAAGTAGTCATTTAAGTATGTATGCTTTGTATACCTCAGTCATCCTAAGGACGAAAGTGTCGACCAAGAAAATAAAATATACTTGAATATTATATATATAACCTATAGCAATCATTTCTCGCCTAGACAAGAAATTCGTACGTGAAGCGGCCAAGCAATTATTTAAGTGTGAAGGTTTAAAAAAAAACCCGAAAGTGCCGGTCAGTGGAAACAAATGCTCGATTACCAAAGAAAATATTCTCGCAATCCGTTTTTTTTCTCATAAAAACATTTTAAGATAAGCGGGCTGCTTGGCCGCTTATCTTAAGTTAGTTTAGTTATACTGTTTGACAAGTTGCTGCTAAGCATAAATGATTGGCCGCTGGTCGTAAAATTATTTTGTCAAACAAAAAACTATTGCTACAATATTTCCTAAATAATCGAGCATTTATTTTCATTGAAAGGTACTTTAAGTTTTTTATTGAACTTTTCACACTAAAATAATTGCTTGGCTGCTTATCGTATAATGTTCTTTTCTAGGCAATAAATGATTGCAATTAGGTTACCTATAATATTATAGTATTCATTTTCACACTAAAATAATTGCTTGGCTGCTTATCGTATAATGTTCTTTTCTAGGCAATAAATGATTGCAATTAGGTTACCTATAATATTATAGTATTCATTTTCATTGGTCGGCACTTTTTTCCTTATTGCTGATGTATATGAATTATGCAAACTCAAATTACTGCTTGGCTGCTAATCATAGAAGTTGTCATCATAACCAGAAATGATCACCAATAGTCCATTGAATAAAAAGTTCTAGAGTGCGTGAGTTAGTAACGTAAGATGTTTCTTCGGAAACATGTCAAGAGTCCCTAGGTAATAAACATACTAAAACCCCGGGACACTAGGAGGAGCCCCGGAGTGGGGGGAGGGGGGGAAAGGGTAATTTTTTTCATTTTTCGCTTAAATCTCATAAACGGCACATGTTAGAGAAAAACTTTCAAGGAAAAGTTGAAAGGCCATAAAATTATCTACAAGTTGTACCTAAATCATTTTTTCCTATATCCTACCATTTCTGAGTTACACGCAGAAAGAAATGATTTTAGCTCAAACAATTTCCCCATACTACATACCCATGTTTATCACATCAATCTATCAAAAAATATTTCTTTCTTCCAAAAAACTCAAATGTGCAACTTGTGACCGGTACTGATAGATTGCTCTTAATTAGGTCTATAATTGGTAAAATAAACACATTCCTCCATGGAAGCCTTTAGGAGGAATCGATTGTCAAAATATTATATTAGGGTAGTTTGAGTTACTGAACTTGATCTTTTTATTTTTTACTTCCAAAAAACTCAAAAGTGCAACTTGTGACCGGTACAGATAGATTGCTCATGATTAGGTCTATCATTGATAAAAAAAAACAGATTCCACCATGGAAGCCTTTAGGAGGAATTGAATTTTATTAGGGTAGTTACGATACTTGAACTTTTTATTTTTTTTCTTCCAAAAAGCTCAAAAGTGCAACTTGTGATTGGTACTAATAGATTGCTCTTAATTAGGTCTATCATTGGTAAAAAAAACACATTCCTCCATGGAAGCCTTTAGGAGGAATTGATTGTCAAAATATTATGTTAGGGTAGTTACGCAACTTGACCTTTTTATTTTTTTTCTTCCAAAAACCTCAAATGTGCAACTTGTGACCGGTACTGATAGATTGCTCTTAATTAGGTATATAATTGGTAAAATAAACACATTCCTCCATGGAAGCCTTTAGGAGGAATCGATTGTCAAAATATATGTTAGGGTAGTTTGAGTTACTGAACTTGATCTTTTTTATTTTTTTCTTCCAAAAAGCTGAAAAGTGCAAATCGTGACCAGTACCGATAGATTGCTCATAATTAGATCTATCTTTGATAAAAAAAACAGATTCCACCATGGAGGCGTTTAGGAGGAATTGAATTTTATTAGGGTACTTACGATACTTGAACTTTTTATTTTTTTTCCTCTAGTGCCTCTCATATGACATCAATGTCCCAACATTATCCGTTGTTCGGATTTTTCGATGAAGTTTTACACGTAGCATGGGAAGGGGTCCGCCCTCGTTAAGCTTATGCAAAAGTTTGCTTATGTTTTCTAATTTTTCACCTTTCATGGGATGTAGCTCCAAAACGGCTGCTAATAGAAAAAAATGATTTAGGTACAATTTGTAGATAATTTTATGGCCTTTCAACTTTTCCTTAAAAGTTTTACTCTAACATGTACCGTTTTGGAGATTTAAGCGAAAAATGAAAAAATGGACCCTTTCCCCCCCTCCCCCCACTCCGGGGCTCCTCCTAGTGTCCCGGGGTTTTAGTATGTTTATTACCTAGGAACTCTTAACATGTTTCCGAAGAAACATCTTACGTTACTAACTCACGCACTCTAGACCCCCCTTAGAGGGACTCATTCAATGGACTACAAGACGTATTCTATAAGATCCTATTGTTTATTTTCACTGGCCAGCAGTTTTTCATTTGTATTTTATGTAACTTTCAAACTTAAATAGCTTGACAGCTAATCGTAGAGTGTTGCTGTCATAACGAAAACCGGCCAAGTGTGATGCGTGTTGAGTCCGACTCGCACCAATCCGTGTTAATTTTAGCTGAATTAGGGAATTCACTTACTTCCACTTCGCTAAAATACCACAATATTTCGTTGACAGCAAATATAACTTTGTTTTTCATAGTCTTTGTATGCAGAACAAAGTTATATTTGCATATATTGAAAATGTGTTATATCTCAAAAACTCGATCTCGTCCAAACCAATTTTCGTTGAAAGTGTGTGTCAAGATCTTCATCTTGTATTTTTTCAAAAATGTACACTCGCTTAGTTTAGAAGTTACAGGGGAGGGGGGACGCCCATTTTACCACTTTAGAAGCGTCTATCTATCAAATGTTAGAAAGAAAATGATTTTAGGAACCTCTATGTCATTTTAAAATACCTACACGTAGACGGGTGTCTATGGGTAGGTTAATACACACGCATAAATTTGACAAAAAAAAGAGCAAAGCAGTTAACCAGATACATCTTCCTATCGAATTTCAACAGTAGATACGGACGGAAAGATAGACAGACTTGACAAAATTATGAGAGTTCCGTTTTTTGCTATTCGACTACGGAACCCTAAAAAGGGCCAGAGCAGAATCTTTACTAACTGAGTATGTTTTTCGATTCGAGGAATCTTTCACAATTTACGTAGGCAGTACTGTCACCAGGCTTCGCATTAAAACTCTTTACCACATAATGGCTGTTTGTGGATTGTTAAAAATATTTACAAGCGCCCTTGGGCTCATTACATAACGGTTGGTGGGCGGGGGTGACGTCACGTGACACGCAGGAATGCGCACACGCATACACATCTTGCTAAGGGATAAGAATGCAGTGAAAGATTGATTTTTGATGTACCTCTCGGAAGTAGGTATGTTTGTTTTCTCAATGTTTTTATATCTGTAAACAGCTAGACATATCGGTAAGTTCTCTTGATGGTAAGTAGAGACGCGGCCGAGAATAAATCATGTCTGACAAGTCACATCCTATGTAATCTTTTTGGAAAAAAATGCTTATAAGACGTTACAGAGACTTTTAAAATAGTTTTTGCATGAAATAAAATCTATATCAGTTTCCATAATTAATCCCATTCTTTTACATCTGGGCCCGTTTCATTAGCTCTTAGATCAGTTTTTGGGTGTGTAGTAAAAAGTGTTTAAAGACACATACTTATTTGCATGAGCGGAATGTTAAACAGCAAGAATTTTTAATTATATGTTTTTTATTATTTTTATAGTATTTTGTCACTATACAAACTTTATTATTAAGCAATATTTTTTTAAAGAAGCAGATGGTGCCTATACTGTTCTGTAGCGTGTTATTTACGTTGAATAGTGATCGATTTTCCAATAAAAAACAGTTGCAATCGACACATAAATAACTAAAAAAAAGATAGCTCAATATTATAACAACACGATCCAATGTTTTGAGTCACTTTCGCTAAAAAATTGATTGAATTTTGAACATCACTAGGAATATTGACAAGAGTGATTAAAAAATAAAGCTTCTGATAGTTGAATTACACAAGTAAGTACTTGTCGTAAATAACCATGAATTAAGGCACATTAAGTATAATACCATTAGAATAACTCCTAAACCTTAACAATTAATATATAAAAATATATAAATATAAACATCCTTTGGACATTCCCACACTTCGCCATCTAGTCCCAAATTAAGCTTCTCAAAGCTTGTGTTATGGGTGCCAGACAACGGATATAATACTTAAATACTTTTTGTTTATAAATACACACATGGTATACATAGAGTATAACTTAACTTAAAATTAATGATAAAAACAACGTGAAATTACTTCCTATTCATAAAATGCAATGACAAAACTTGGTAACCAAAATTGGTGTGTAATAAAATCAAATCAACAAAAAAACACATCAACAGCAATCACAAATAGCTAACTAAATAGTCTGTTATAATTGTAGGTCGCCCTCGTAAATCATGCGAGCGAAGGAGTCTCTTCTCGGTGTTACAAATTAAGTTATTACTAGGAAGGTGAGTTTTAAGTCTAATATATGCAGGAATGCACAGTTTTTAAGTTGTATTTCCTTGATTTGATATGTTTTGTTTATAATTATTATACATAGATTGGTGTCCAAACGACAATTAGAGGTATGAACCATTTTGTGAGTACCACGAGTAAAGCTTGTCCCTGAAAATAGCGTTCTTTTTGTGATGCTATTATGTGTTTTTTTATGTAGGTATGGTATTTTTAATGTTTAAAGGCTAATTTCACCAATGTCGGAAAAACTTATCAGACTGAATAAGTATAAAAAGATCATAGAAGTACTATCCCCTAAGGGATAATAATTTTATGAAAAAGATGGATTTTAATATGACATTTTTTTTTTAAAACAGGTTTTACGGCTGTGAATAGAGTCCATATGGTGACATTTACATAAATGATTGCTGACAAATAGGTGATATTTCCAAAGTAGGTGTATTGTATTTCATTCGGCCAATATTCCATAACTAACGTAGGAAAAATCAGTTCTCAAAATAACAATCACATTTTAAAATTAAAGATTATTTGAAATTTAGTAATCATATTCTTTGTTGACAAAAGTGTCCCTGGCCTTGATCAATCAATGTATACATTTTCATATACACTCTGTATTTATTAACTGTAGTTCTCGTAAGCATTGCCCTCACAACAATTTCACTTCAAGAAGATTCATTAAAACGATTTTCCATCGATCGAATGTCAAAGGTCTAACATGAGTGTAACGTTGGAACACATTCCACATCTGATATTATTTATACTGTTATTATTATAGTGACATTTGTATGTGACTGATAAATGGTTGTGAGCTGTGACAGGTACAAGTCTGTGTCGATTGAAAGTTCGCGTCGTCAGATTTAAAAGCTATGCACTTGTTAGTTTCATAAGATCTAGGTTGGTATATGATTAAAGTATTGTAGTGAATTAAAAAAAAGAGTTTAAGATCTCTTCCTTCTCTTTTAGTCAAAATAATTCAGCTTATTAAAAAAATGCGTCACTAGGCTAAGATATAGACCGTCTGCTTAAATAAATAATACTTATGTTCACTAATAGTTGAATGCACGTAAATATTATTAAATATCACAATTTTGTTCTATTTATACGACAGTAATTTACATATTTAAATGTGTTATAAAAATATGTAATTAAATTTTATATTGGCGCATCTCAAAACAAAATTATCATCTCCAGATAAATGACACCGGAAACGCTCTAGACACCGGTTGGCATTCCACAATTTGCCCGTCGAAACATACCGGGTATACCCAACTAAAATATTTTTCTTACTTAGGATTGACAAATAACTTTACTACAGTATCGTCATGTTCTTTAACGGGTTACAATGACATAAGATGGTTTTTTGGTCGTAAATCAGTTTTGACGATCTCTAAGATATTTACTTTTAGCACCAATGTAGGTTAAGCATTCCTACCATTACTTAATTGATATTCTTTTCAAACATTTATACACCCCAAAGGAATAACTGTTGCTGAGTTGTCATCATCATCATCATTATCAGTCAGTGGACGACCACTGTTGAACATATTCCTCCCGGTCGGGAGGGGGTCTGTGGAAAGCTGTGGGGCTTTCCAATGCGACCGGTCACAAACGGTTTGTATCCAGCGCTGAATTGTAAAGCTGACTTATTTCTATCATTAACTGTTATTCAGAGGTAATAACTATCATTAACGTTAAACACTTACATGTATAATTACAAAGCTGAATGAAAATATTGTAAATGACTTAATATTGTTAACTGCCTAATAATTTCTTTGATAAATATTAAAAAATTCTTAATGCACGTGCATCAGTAACCAGACCTCATCGTCATCTCATTATCATAAAGTGAAGAGTCGGCAAAAGTAAATCTAATTAAATGCCTAAGGTCACTGTTCTCAACGAGTAGCCCCTGGCCTATTGTGACATACCGACTGACAACTAATAATAAAATTTACCTAATAAGAAAATCATTTAAGGGGCTACCCGGATTTTTAGCGCACTTACTAGCGCCACTTTAGTAAAAAAAACATAACTCGTTAAATAAAAGACCAATCAAAAATCTGGTAGATACGATTGTAGTACAGGTTCTATAGTTTATTTAGTACGTTTAAATTGTTTCTAAAGTAGTTAACTGTAGTTAGAGTTAGAAAAACTGCTAAATATGGCCACTTTTAGCATTTTTGCTAACTGTAACTGCAGATAACTGTGTTTAATTGAACTTAAACATTGTATCTAAACCACATAATCAGAGCTATAATCGTATCTACCAGATTTTTGATTGGTCTTTTATTTAACGAGTTATGATTTTTCGAGTAAAGTGGCGCTAGTGTGCGCGGTAAAAATCCGGGTAGCGCCTTAAGGTTGACAAAGCTGGTATGGCGCGGGACGTCTTATAATTCACGATTTAAATAATTAACAGGATATGTTTAATTTGTAGATAAAATATAACTTTTTTACTCGAATATTTTTTAAAGTTTTTCTTCAAAGGTGATTTGAAAGAAAGAAAAATCGTTTTTTCTGCTACCAAAGTCGCGGGGATTTGTTTTTTTCTACAAAACAGCTATAATTGGAATAACATAACAATTCAAGAGTATCAGGTTTGAAATACTAAGTATAATTTTAATTACCTTAAATTTTGGTTTAAGATTGGACACGATTTAGTAAAAACGTTGTATTTTATTAACGAAAATAATACATAGGTATTACTTTTTATCTGTAAGCACTTAATTAACTTTTCATACAGAAAAGGGAGTTGTGTAAATTATATCACTTATGACTTAAGAACGAGTGGATAGATTTTCGTGATTTTAATTTGTTGGACATAACTTAATTAAATAAATAACGTGATAGGCGCAAGACGAAATGAAGATCGCTGGGACCCCTGGTAGAACATATGAATAAACATAGAAAGAAAAGAAAGAAAGAAAACTTTTTTATTTGGTACACAAAATACAAACATGATAGAAAAAATATAGAAAAAATAAAACACCTGAGGAAGTAAGTAAAATACAAAATAAAATTATAATAACATACATTATTTACGTACGATACTTAAATTGCTAACGATATTTCAATAAGAACGAGTTTTAATTGGAAATGTTACTCTACGCACGAACCACGTCGTCTCGTCGCTTGTAAATCGGCCTTTCCGAGTGGCCAAGCCGGTTCTCAGCGAGTTGAATAATTCGAACGTTACTGCTCATCTTTCTTTCAATGGAAAGTAAATGTCAAGGTCACCCGACTAAAAAATCGTAGCGAGCTTATCATTTGTGACTCTATTCGCTTTTTGTTGAGGTTATGTCGGTTTAATAACTTAGTATGGTGCCACAATAGAACTTTAAACGGTAGGCCAGTCTGGGTAAGCCTACAGACAAGTTGGCAGAGAGAGCTTTGGATGCGATATGTTTCGTGAGTTCTATGAGTCACTTGAATAAAAAAGCTGCCGTATGTTTGACGCCTAGTTGGTGCTGTTCCAGTGCCGGGTGGGTGGATTTGCTACAACCTTTATTCTAAATTAATTATTAAGATTAAGATAAGATTCAAAAAAAGGCTGAGATTAGAGATACATACAAAACTCATATTAAAAGTTTATATTGTCACAATAATATATAAATTGCTTGATTTCTATTAGCAGAGGTTGAATTTTTTTAAACTTTTCAAGTATTTAAAGTCTGTTTCTTTTGCTCGTTTTATGTTGTAAACAATCTCGACATTCCTTTTACCGAAATAATTCATTTTAAAATAAGATAAAAACATAAATTACCAACTACATAGGTAATTTTTCGTTTATCACAGAGATCTTTTAAAATCAAATAAAAAGCATTTTATTCACTGATATTATTTAAAAAGTTTTATAAAAGATTGTTTATATTATTCGACTAGCAAAGAAAAACAAACTTTACCAGGGGACCTGGATTCCTATTTTTGAATCACTCGCTTCAAGATGGCGAGTGATTTTCGTTCGAAGATGAATTAAAAGTCATAGAAAAAAACTCGTTGTCGAACGAAAACCACTCGCCATCTCGAAGCGAGTGATTCAAAAATAGGGCCCCTGCTCTATTATCTACACTTGTGGTTGAACATAATTGATGATTGATATGATTTGAAGTGTTTTTCAGCCCGTATATGGGGTCAACGTAATGATGATACATTAGTAGGTATAATTAAAATGTACCATGTTCACCGATTCATAAAACTATATTTAGGTTTCGTGATAATTATTTAATCGTCAATAACCATTACAATCATTTTTAATTTGTTAGTGAGTAGTAATACTAAAATATAATGTTTGTTCTTACTTCGTTAAATATAAATTAATGTAGAGCTTCGAAAATGGCCCTGGCTCCTCCGAGCACCCTCACACAACACTTTTTTGCAGACTTTGTCAGAATAAGCCATTTAGTGAAGAATGTAAATAACAAAATTCAGTTTCTCACACCATCTAACAGAATTTTGAAGAACTACATAAAGCTTATTTAAGTATAAGCCTATGATATCAATGAAACACAACAAGCGCACAAAAACTAAGGAGCCGAGTAGCGCGTTGTTGTTAGGTTAATTGTGTTTTTTGCACATAAGCTGATTTTAATTCATATAGGACCGGATGACAAAGCTCACATTTTAACAAAGTTTGAGTGTCCTTTATTAATAACAAACAAGAAAAAAAAACTAAGACATGCAACATAAAAAAATAACTTAATATCTACCTATTCAAAAACGAAACAATTTCCTTGCGGCCAGGAGGCTATGATGCTGGCTGCGTTCCCGCGTTTGATAGCTATGCTGATTCTTTGAGCTAGGAACCTGCCAGTTTTATTATTGGCTGTTAAAAAATGAGTTATTAGTTATTATAGTTATTAGTTTGAGTTGTAAATTAAGGTTTTATTTGAATTTATTTATATAAATGAAATACAATAAAAACAACGATTGTATGAAAATCGAAATAAATGTAGTTTTCAAAGCTATGACGTCAGATTTTTAAATATATTTAGCACATGCCGTTTATAAAATAAGCATTAAAGTTCTTAAACGTGTATAAATAATAAAGAATATGTCACAGTCACTCCCGGCTAGTGTGGCTACATCCATTTAGCTTTTCGTTTCACGCGAACTTAGACAAAATATACAACGTTACAAATATCACATTCATAAACTTGATAACAGCAAGCAGAAGCAAAAAATATCAATATAGTGTATTTTCAATCAATTTTCTACTGTGTAAGAACACAACATTGTTTAAAAACGAGCTCGTCTTATGGGAATAATAACAAAATGGAATGTTACTGTCACGATATTTTTAAAGGAACTCTAAATGTTATGTTAATCCTAACAAGATGTCAGTAACAGGCAAAGTTCTATGTTTTCCTGAAATCAACCGCAAAATATGACTAAAAATGAGTTACTTTTTAACCGACTTCAAAAAAGGAGGAGGTTATCAATTCGACTGTATGTTTTTTTTTATCATTATTTTTTTTGTATGTATGTTACCTCATATCTCAGTCGTTTGTCGACCGAATCGAAAATTTTTTTCACCTACTTAGAGGGTATACCTTCTAGTTGGTCCTATTTTTTCCATTTTGGGATCTGATGATGGGATCCTGGTGTATTCGAGGGAAACCCTCAAGTTTTAAAGGCAAGTATAGTGTTTCTTTACTACAATCTTAATGTTGACGTGTTGTTACGTCTGATAGTCAACATTTTGTGGGGCTGAGCTGATGGTGGAACTCCTTAACGCCTAGGAGTTCAGTAATTATAATGACGAAACTTATGATAGGTAATTTGTAGCTTCGTAAAAAATAGAATCATAAGGTGCAACTCCCCCCCCCCCTCTTATGTAATCACAAAAAATAAAGAAATAAAATAAACTTTAAAAAAAAGTAAAAACCGACTTCAAAACCGAAATGCACTAAAAAGTCTTAAATAAACTCTTCACCATTGAAAGGAAAGGAATCCGTTTTAGGCAAACAATTTCTTTTTGGAGTCGGTGCCATCACTTTGACCATCAAGCATCAACTATCACAGCACCGACTCCAAAAAGAAATTGTTTGCCTAAAACGGATTCCTTTCCTTTCAATGGTGAAGAGTTTATTTAAGACTTTTTAGTGCATTTTGGTTTTGAAGTCGGTTTTTACTTTTTTAAAGTTTATTTTATTAGGTGTAAAATCCAGATGCGCACTCAAATATATTATATATTTTATATCTTTAGCGCTATACTTATACAGATCTAAAAGGAGTAAGTATTTAAGTACCGATGATATTGCAATTTGGTAAAAAAAGTCATCATCTCTTATAGGCTCTATGGTAGAAAGACCATGCCTTAAATACTTCAATACGTGACAAAATTTATGACTATGATGACTTTGTTAGTAGTATTCAAGTATATTATAAACTTGATGATTATATGAACGATAACAATGTATAGTACTACTCTATACTAGCTTGCACGAACAAAAAATGAATCATTTTAAAAAAAGGCATTGACAATAGTGACCGAGTGTGTTGTGCAGCTTCTTCTCAGCAAGCCCCTAAGCTATGGTAGGATTTACATTGGGACGTGGAAAAGTGCCCCCAATGGGTATATTTGCAAAAATAAATGACTTTATGACTGTTTCACACGAATATATGCCTCTTATAGCATTCGAAACCGCAACCACTGGTTTTGCAGTGCAATCCATCATACCAACCGGTTAATTTAAGAAAAGGTTGGAGATCAAAGCTATTAACGGAAGATACAGTATCGATAATTTCTACTATAACTAAGTAATTTCAATAGTTTGGATTGTTAGTTAATATGCCAATAAATAAATTATCCTTATAAGTTTCCGAAGTCACTGCCCGCAACATTTACTTTTACACATATATAGATAGTATTGCAAGAAATTTATAACGTACAAATTATTTACCTGCTTACCTACACTTTTAATATCGAGGAAATTTAGGTATCCGGTGAAATCTCGGAGAGGTATCTTGTTATTAACCACTTTAATAAAGGTTATAATATGTGTATACTTTCACGACTTTGATTTTTACTGCCTCGGTGGCGCAGGGGTTAGAGGGTCGCACTTTCAAGCGACAGCGGCGCCAGAGGTCCCGGGTTCGATCCCCGGGTCGGGCCAAATATGATAATGTACGGTTAACAAACAGTTGAAACGAGTTCTCAACGTCCAGTAGCCCTATTTTTGAATCACGCTTAAAAAATATGGCGTGTAAAAATGCAAAATTTTTATTATTCTTTTTAATGCACTGTCATGTAGAGTTAAACTGTTTTTAATTCAGAATTCAGACCATAATCAATGAATATCACACACCATCTTGAAGCGAGTGATCCAAAAATAGGGCTCCTGTATTATTTAAATCTAGTTAATTTTATAGCCAATTAAAATAGCTGTCGATACGTGTAACAATGGGGAAAATTTACGACCAGTTTTAGCTCAACGTGCTCTATAATTATTCGGTTAATTTTATGGTTCATTTTGTTCTTCTTCGATTGACACGAGCTAGGAATTCATCTAAAATCGCAAATTGATTTGACCTTTCAGTGATTTATAGCCTGACAAATATCTCGAAGCTTTACGGTCTATTTTTCTTTGTTATATCTCGATTTCAGACCAAAAAAACTGGATCTTAACGCTAATGTCAACTCCGAGGGAGTTAATCCGGCAAAATAATAAACAGCCTTGCCTAATATTTGAGTGCAAGCTTCTTGATAGTGTTTGAATATATGCAAAACAGCAAACGAGGTACCAGTATAAATAAGTGGCTGTGTCCTGACACCGGCACATTCACCGGTTAAGTCTCTTCCTTCAAAGATCCCACCCACCACACATCAAAAATGAAATCCGTAAGTGTTGAGTTTTGCAATATTGCCCATTGCACAGTGCGCGATACGGAGGCATTTGTGAAAATTGTGATAAGTGTTGTTCTTGTAGCTTGCAATAAAAAAAAACTTTATACATCAATGCGCTAAGAGGAAATTATCTTTAACAAGTAGCTATGATAATAGGAAATCAATGGATCGATGCTACTATGAGTATTTAATATCCCGTAGCCTTGTAAAGTTTACCTATTTATTAGATTCTGAAACCAGTTACATACAAAAAAAAAACTTGCATGGACTTTCATGAAAGCGAAAATGTAAAGTAAAAATGATTGTTGTTTTGCCAGTTTTAATTAATTAGTAGGCTGATCATGTTTGGCAGTTATACTTAACGAGTGTTAGGATGACTTGAACACGATTAGAACTTGTCACGAACTACACATTTTTTGGGCACTAAAACAGCGAGTCTCGGGTATTCTTAGTATTTGAATATATCTGTTTGTGTCATTGACGCGGTCGCTACATTCAAATAACAAGTCCTTTTTTACGAGGAAACCGATCAATTTATTTGGGTTTTGCTTGCATTCCTTACACAAGACTGGTTCTACAATTGATTGTAAATTAAGTCATTGAACTTGATGCAATGTAGATAGTGTGATTTGCGATGATATCTTTTCATAACCTCGATATAACGTGAATAGGAGTTTTTATGAGTCGTATTTAATTTTGTCGCGTTCTTTTATCGTCTGATTATTATGGTTCTAGTAAACAACAAGTCTAAATCTTCTCTTAAACACGCATGTCCGCTAACATCGCGTAGTGCCTTTGTTATATTCGCAAAGTAATGCCCATTTTTAAGAACCATTCGCTTTTACAGCCATACTACATTTTTTAACTAGGGTATCACGCCTAATAATATTTAAATCATTTGCATCATACAGCCGTTCAATCATTCTATACCAGTGTTTATTTTCAACAGTTCATCGCATTCGCTTGCATCCTGGCCGTCGCCGCCGCCATCCCCGTCTCCACCGATTCCAAGGACGCACAGATCCTCCGCTACGACTCAGAGAACATCGGTGTTGATGGATTCAAATACGCGTAAGTATCAACCTAAATCTGTCATAATATCCTAAGCGATGTTGAACTCCAAAGAAATCAAATAGTCAGTCCAAATCGCCACCCGCCAGCGTTTTCTAAGACTGACTACTTACTTCAGGAACGTTTGATGTCGGAACGAAAAATAACTAAAAGAAAACGGATACTGAAAAAATATCGGAACGTTAAAACATTTTTTCATAGTTACATTAAAGTACACCGAAATAGTGTTCATCATTAAAGCTCTTAAGTAGAGGAAATTTTACCAACTACCAGCTTGATGATTATTGAGAAAATTTAACTACAGTTTCGAGTAATAATAACTACAAATAATTTATGTGGATGAGTTCTAACGGCGTAGCACATAAATAACCCTTTTCGTAGCAGGCTACGGTAGCTACGAGCTATGTTATCCTACTACGTCTACGGATTATTTGATTATAAGGGTTAATAGTCCACGATTTTTTTCCCATGGTTTATTCCCGGTCGGTCAATGTAGAAATAAATTTTACATTGCCAATTTGGAAATTGGCTTCTTGCTATGGGATCAAAGCTATGTATCTATGTGATTAGTCTCTAAACTTAAATCATTTAAAAAACATTTTCGGTATGTATGCTATACATTTTATATTTCTGGAGTGTCATTTACAAATCATAATATGAATATTAATAGCGATTATAGCCTTCTCCGCTTTGCGTCAAATATAAGATAAAACTTAGTAAAGATTAAATCAAAAATGTTATCAAATGTCAATCGCAATGAATCTTAAAAAGGTCATTATTATACATTATTTATCGGCACCAACCTCTAATACCATCGTCAGTTTCGATCGACGTGAATGCAGATTTGCGACGTGAACTTTCAACTTTGCACAGATAATCACCTATTTGATATTTCGTATTTCGCGGGATCCATTTTGCTATTTGGTCAATGTATTGACATATGAAGAAACACCGACAACATAATGTAATATTTTATTTTGATAAAGCGTCAAATCGCTTCTATAATTATACGTCTCGCATTTAATGGAAAAGAGTGAGCATGAAACATAAATCATTAGGTAAACTCGCGATGAGTTTCGTCATTTTTATGCAATGATATTTTGTTTGATTAGCGTCTTTCATAGGGAAATTTATATATTTTTTTCAATAAACTACCAGAACCCTTTGTAAACTTACCCGTAAATAAATTTAAAACTGTCATTAATGTAACCCTAATGACGTAAGGGTTTTGTAAAGTAGATGATTATTTAAAAGAGAATAATGTACGAGACTTGCATGATCACTACAAACATTGTAAACCTTTTGAAAAGAGGCATTGACAATAGTGACTGAGTTTGTTGCGCAGCTTCTTCTCAGCAATAGCCCAAAATTGTCCGGAGCTGTGGTAGGGTTTATATTGGGACGTGTCAAAGTGTCCTCAAGTGCATAAATAAATGACTTTTATGACTTTCATCGTTGATGAAGGTTTAATATGTGGTGTGGGTACACACACGTTAAAAATACTGATTGATTGACGGATCTCTTTTTCCTCAGTTACGAGACCAGCGACGGCAAGTCAGCCCAAGAGGAAGGTGTGCTGAAGAACGTCGGCACTGAGAACGAAGCCATTGAGGTCCGCGGCCAGTTCGCGTACACCGCCCCTGACGGCGTGGTGTACACCGTCACTTACATCGCCAACGAGAACGGCTTCCAGCCCCAGGGCGCCCACCTCCCCCAGTAACCTTGAATCTAGTCCCCCCCACGCCAAACGACCTGATAGTGAATAAAACAGTTTGATCTAGAACCAATCACTGTCTTTTCCTTTAAACGAAGCACAAATTTTCGTGCATTGATAACAGTATAACTAGTTAATTTTAATTATTTTGTAACACAATATATGACATTTAATTTAAGCCGTAGGTAAGCAAAGTCAACAAACCTATATTTTTACGGTTTGTTTCATAATGTTCTTATAGGTCTGGTTTTCTCTGTCTGACGAATACTTCATACCACAATGGTAGCTACCATAGATGAAGTTCTATATTTGTATTATTCGTTGATTACTTTTATTTTTATTTATATATTCTTTATTGCACAAACAAAATGAAGTACAATTGGCGGACTCAATGCTTTAAAGCATTCTCTACCAGTCAACCATTGGGTGAGGCAGAAACAGTTGATAACTGTTTATTTGTTGGTGGTAAAACAAGTCCTTAAGGTCTTAAACCTTAAATAATCACACATGCGCTATTTTGTAATGCAATCTTTACACACTGCGACTTTTAGCACCGATGTAGTCGTGATCCTAACGCACGCTAGCATCGATGCAGTCGCAAACTGTTAACCTTTACACACTGCGCTACTTTTAGCATCGATACAATCGTGTTGCTAATGCGCGTTAGCATCGATGCAGTCGCGATGCAAAAGCTGGAAATTCACAAATTATGTACTGTATTTTGGCGACTGCATCGATACTAACGCGCTACTGCATCGATGTTAAATTAAAGGTGTTTATTCCGTCAGTCGCGATGTTGAAGCGCATTTTCAGAACGCGCGACTGCATCGATGCTAAAAGTCATAGTATATAAGGGGTCTTAGGTCAAATCATTTTGGCTAAAAATATTTTAGGTTTAAAGTCATTTATTCTCATAAAAGCATACAATTCATCTATATTGAGAAGGACTTAGACTAAAACATTGCAAAAAAATACCCCTGGAGCTAAGAGATTATTTATAAAATAATTATAATGAAAAGTTTGCAATCTACTCGAAGGTGGAAGACTTTAAAATATTCTAAAAAAAATTGATCGGTAAAGTTTAAACTGTCTTTGTTTACATCACAGAAACAGGACACTAACATTATTTTCCGGAAAATCGATATTTTTTATTGTCTCTAACAAAAAAGAAAATACCAGTTTTTAAAAACAGCATCCTGGCACTTTCAAAAGTTATCTACGTCTGTCATATTTCAATGCTTTCAATCAAATCCTTCTTTTTCGCTAATCTCAATTATAAAAAAAAACGAACTTATCAAACAAATTTTCTCAAAAACTAGCAAAACATTTTTTTAGGAAATAACCAGTTTTTACAAAAATATTCTTATTATATTTACTTTAAACGAGGTAACGATATATTTTTTTTATTTAGATTTTATCTCATATATTATAGAGTCGAATTAATAGGACGATTTTGATGAACTGCTGATTAGAACGTTATACTCGACCCGTATAGTACATTTTGTGAGAATTACAGTCATTTAGTACTAATTATGGTAAATATAATTGCACAGTCCGTTCACGGTTAAGAAAATATGAAATAAAAAATACCATTGCACCAATCACAGTAATATTTAGAGACTAGCTACGAAAAACTGAATCACACAATTCAAAAAACATTTTTTAAGTGAGATCTTATCACCCTCACTATCAGTATACTCCTTTGACAACCAACAATAGGTTTCCAGACCATCCCCCGGATTGAGGCGTTATCACAAAGCCGTTCAGGTGAAGCCCCGACTCTTTGTAATCCATTAGCACTCGCACTCACCTAGATCAAAGTTAATCAGACGCCACAAAGAAACGAAAGGAGTTCTGTTGCGGGGATAGTGGTGGGGTCAGATGCTCTACATTGTTTTTTATTTCTTTTAACTGACTTCAAAAAAAGGAGGTTGTCAATTCAATGTGTATGTATGCGATATCGTTGAAATTTTATAATATTTGAGTATGTTGATCTAGTAAGGCTTCCAAACCCGTGTGCTAAGTTTCGTAAGTGTATGTATGTTTGTTCATGAATTTTTCAAAAACAAGATGTCATAACGAGATCATTTTTTTGCAATTAAGTATATTCCAACTAAGGTACGGTATAAGTTTCATCAAAATCGGTCGAAATATATATATATAGTTATTTTGATATATGTTTTGTAATATTTGGATCTGATTATTTATTGATAAGTCAATTTTGAAAAAGAAAGATGGGATTTTCACTTTCTTTTAGTAAGAGTGATTCACAGAGCAATAAAGGGCATCTAATGAAATTATGAATTGCATACTTTAAGTTTATATAAGTATTAAGTGCCAGCTTCTTCTGATGACTTAATTAGGTATAAAATAAAATTTAAAAAAAATATCTAAAGGAGGATTTTGCTTTTAATAATGTTATTTAACTAAAAGTAGATACTAAGTGGGCGTTAAAACCAACCCAAGCCAGTATTTGTCACTCACTTGACATTTCTGTTGAATGAATATGTATGGATTTGCCAAATAAACATAATAATCAGTTAATATATCACGGCGAGTTTTGTTTAAAATGTTCATTAGTTTTTAATGAATGGTTTCACACAACTGACTTTTCTCTACCTAAATATGTACCAAAACTAGACTGTTGTTACTTGTATATTTAAGACGTTTGAGATGGTTGCCTATAATTACTTTATTGTACATTTATTTTTTGACGAGTTAACGTCAGTGTATTTTTTATAGAATATATCAAAAACATAACCTTCCATAATCGCATTCAAGTGGCGGATTTATAATTATTTTGCTAAATATTGTCTCACCTTGAACCACTTAGTGCTTCTGTTTGAGTTCAAGTATGCTGGTATTTCGCGTTTTTTGAGTAAACAACATTACAACAACATGCATTAGAGATTATTGCTTTATTTGAATAAATATTTTACTATTAATAAAATTATTCATCAATGCTACCTACGGACAATAAAAATAAAGGTTATAAATAAAATACGTTCAACCAATATAAGTCAAACTTTGAGCAAATATGGTAAATATTTTCAACCTAAGTTTATTTAAATATCTTTTAGGGCGAACTTGACAAATAAAAGGCGTGATAATGCTCAAAAACATAGTGAATTTATTAAATAAAAAAATTGAGCAAATAGCGCTCGTTTATTCGTAAATTATTCTAGCTTAGGAAAAAAGCAAAGTAGAGCACTTTCCCCTACAAAGCGTACGAACGATAAGCGCACGTTGAGATTACATCTGCGTCAAAGACGCTTTGTACCTCGGCACAGACTGAGAGGTGGTAATGCACCACTGTGCTGGATACATTTTATTTGTTTGTCTTTACTTTTTTTTTACTTATTGGCATTGTGAAAAGCGAATTGTCACCAAGTTCAAAGTGCTTGGTATCTCGCTCCAAATTGATGTCATTATATTGCAAAGAATGATGCGATGAAATATAATGTCTTAAACTTTCATGGTCACTAACATTAGAATACTAAGATACGGGATTGCTACCATGTACCTTATTATTTATGAGTTTCCGATATTTCGGCACTGTTCGAAGCGCCATGATCACGGAGTTAAATTATAAGGTACATGGTAGCAATCCCGTATCTAAGTATTCTAGTGATGCGATGAAGCCTCCAATATGCTAACTATTATATATATATGTGTATTTACCCATATATTGGACTGCACCAATCACAAACATTGCTCTGATCCCAAAGTAAGTAGCCAATGCACTTGTGTTATGGAAAACAGACACAACAGTGGTACCACAACACCCAGACCAAAGACAATATAGAAAATTATGATTTCTACATTGACCTGACCGGGAATCGAACCCGAGACCTTAGAGCGGCGACGCCTTGAAACCCAGCGTGCTCAGCCACTACACCACTATTTTTGAGGTCATTTATTATTGGGATAGAGTTCATAAAGCAAGTGACTAAAGTTACTATTAGAAAATATAAATCGTTCCTAGGTCTTAGACTACGCATTTTAACAACAGAAGAAAATAAATACTAGTCTAGACCTGCGGAAGTCTCGACAGTAGAACAACCAGGTGGCGCTCGAGAAACGCTCAGATAAAATGGTGTTTTCGTGAATTTATTGATTGAGATTTTTTAAAATCAACCTTTTAAAAAGAGCGATTTATTGAAGATTTAGCTACGTAAGTTAAACTGATATTTGAAGCAGCAGAACATTGAAATCATCTACACAAAATGACAAAAATAATCATTTTTTTATGTTTCTGACTTCAGCTTCTGGGACAAACAGTTTTAGAGTCGTACTAAAACGAATATTTTTTTGAAAAGCGCATGAACCCCGGATGAACCCTTTTCTTTATAATATGGGTATGATCACCTACCCAGATCCAAATCCCCATAATATTACTCCCAATTTTAAGAAATCTTCACCAAATGGTTCGTACCAACACATTTTCAATTTCATATGCGTATGTGTACAATCAAACCCCACTTTGTTCATCTCACGTACGGCGCGTGCGTTTGTCAACACTTTCACGTGAGGGCGCCACGTGCGCGCTCATATTACAGGTGCGCATGATCTATGGAGTATACGTGAGGTGGTTTAAGTCAGGAGCGTATGTACATAGTTATTATAGTACCGCAGGACACGTAGTTCGATGAAAATTAATTACACACACACACACACACACACACACACACACAAACGCACACACTCACACACACACACATACACACACACACACACACACACACACACACACACACACACACACACACACACACACGAAACTCATACAAAAAGCATATACACAAACCTCACATTTATACACTTTTAATTATTATCCTCCTAACTCATACTCTTAATTATCATGTTCTTCATGTTCACTTATATGTTCTTAATTATTGCATACCTAGTGTCGAGGAATCACTGACCTTGAAAATACTGTTTTTACTAGTTTCAATGTCAGGGACTCACTCTTTCCGATTCCACATATTGTACTTATTAACCTACTAAGTATGTAATAATTAACAAACAACTGTAAACACTATTGGGTTACTAAATAAAATTACTAAAACAACTACTTAGTGAAGCTTCTCCAAGTATATACCATGAGACTTTTCTTTGATTTTAGTTGACGGATATCTAGTAAAAATATGTGCGCAGCGGTTGTAGTAAACGTTATGCTACAGGTTTCAAAGGTGTCATAAAATGAGTTAGGGCAAGTAGTGCAATTGCCTTGTCTGTATTAAAGTAGCTTTTACTTTTCTAAGTAAATGCGTTTATCGTGAATCTGATTACATTTTTAGGACAACCTAACTTAAAACATTCATCAAAATTTTAGCCATAGAATTCTTAAAAAAGTATCATAATGGCTAATCGTAAACAAGATTCATCAACCATGATACTATATAAATATGTTCAATGACAGTACGATTAACACTTCTCAAAAAATCCCTTTCTAAAATCGCTGTTGCTTATCGCTTGCCCCAGAGCTGGTGGGGCGTTTCGTAGACGCACAAAAGAACAGAGGAAATATTTGTTAAACAACTGTGCACACGTTATTGGGTGCGCTTGATTTATGCATTTCAATAACTTTTTCACAAGTGGCTTTTTCATGTTTTCGTTAAAAATGTGTTAAGGTGTAAGTTTCAGATTTTGTGATAATAAGGACGATAAGCAACTACAGTGTTACTTTAATCTATTTATCCAGATACAATAAAGTAGACCACTTCTTTTTTGGATACTGGTACTATACAATTGAAATATATAAAATTTAAGCGGCCGTATCGCTATTACCAATTTGATCCTCACAACTTAATTCCATATTCAGGTACGTAAATATCAATCTAAGCCTACGTCAGCGACAAGTATTTTTAAAATAAAACTGTCTGATGTACGTTGGGCAGGAAAGTTCTAGATTGGAGACCCTTCGACCAAAGACGCAGCGTAGGACGTCCACCGACAAGATGGATAGACGACCTCGTAAAGATCGCAGGATCAAACTGGATGCAGATCGCTAGTGATTGGTCGCTGTGGAAAGCAGTTGAGGAGGCCTATGTTCAGCAGCGGACGTCCGTTGGCTGATAATGATGATCATCTTGATGATGAAAACTGTCTTAGGGATGTAGTACGGAGGGACCTGCAAAGGCGGTACCTATAAAATTACAATCTGAAGGTAAGCAGAAAATTATCAAAAACTTTTATAATCCGGTAAAAAACTTAAAATGACTGTTAAGAGCCGTAACTCATTTCCCCACCTTGACGATAAGGCATCATTTCCACGTTATCTACGGAGCTCACTTTTTACGACTTGCCAACTTTTTTGCGGACGCGAGCCGAAAACTTTCAATTTTCCTGTCATTAAAGAGCCCTTAACGCCTGGGATGGAGCGAGACAGGTATATGGAGAGAGAAAAAAGAGCAATCAAAAATACGTTTTCGTTTGATCGAGGGATGTTTTCGCGCGGCGATCGCGCGGAATGTGATTCCGAAATATAACGTTTGATTTTTTGCAAACAGCTCTGAGTGGATGTTACCCTGTATTTGTTTCATAATTATTAGGATTCGAGAAAAATAACGAATTCAACTTCGTTTGAGTGGCTGTTAAATGTTTTTGTACAATTTTAGTTTAAAGCTAAGAATACAATAGTATAAATTATCTGATAAGCTTAGCTATCTGGCAGTATGAGAACCGTAAAAACAAATAAAGTTCTGATAAACTTTTATAAATGAATCATCTAAAAATGGTGTTTATCGCTTTCTTTTACATAGAAATACCTAATTCAATTCTATAAAAACCACATTATGCTTATTACAGCTAAAGTTTCTTCGATTCAATTGGAATTCAAACAAGTAACAACAAAACTCCTCGGAATTAGCCATCGAAAACGAATCGAAATAAAATAAAAGGTGTTTCACGAAGCAAATTGAATAAGAAAATTTTATTTTTACCTTTCGCGAGAGTGAACGAAAAAATAGAGAGGGCCCTTTTATTATCCGTCTATTAGGAGTGGAATGGACATCGAATTGGCTAATAACAGTTCTATCAGGTGAAAGGAATTCACTCTCGCTACCCTCTGGAGGGTTGTGACAGGGAAGTGATACCCAGTTTCAGTACCTGTAGTTTCTCAAGTACCTAAAATTTAATACTTTCACGGAACACGATAATATAACTTTTTCTTTCATGCGAACATTGTAAACCTTTTGAAAAGAGGCATTGACAATAGTGACTGAGTTTGTTGCGCAGCTTCTTCTCAGCACTGGCTAACAGTTGTCCCGAAGCTGTGGTAGGTTTTATATTGGGACGTGTAAAAGTGTCCTCAATGGACCTATTTGCGTAAATAAATGACTTTTGTGATATACCACCTTGATACCCATTGAAGAGTATTGGTATCAATCACTACCCTATAGCATCCCTATCATTATTTCCGGCGACAAAGTTTGTCCACCTAGGCAGCAGTTTTACTTTCGCTTCGGCAGTTAGTCCAGAGGCGCCCTCTTTCAGCGAATTCCTTCCTCTGGAGTCGAGGCGATAGAATTTAATGTCCGCATTATGGATGTACTAAGGTTTGTATTTGTGACAACAAAGGGATTAGGTTGGAATATAAAATGTTTTGAATATCTTCTTTACTTGGTTGATTATTGGCAGGTATTATTGCTAAAGCTCAAAGTTAAGAATTGCCAGGCATAGGTATCTGGCACAGACATGATTTTAATGTGTGTTTAGAGGCGTTAAGTGATAAAGCGTTTTATTATGGTATAAATATAGGAATTTCTTTTTAGGGTTCCGCATCTAAAGTGTAAAAACGGGTCCTAATTACAAAGACTCTGAATGCACTTGAAATATTCACAAAATACTCAGTTGTATTTTTACTTCGTTAATAAATACCAGACTAAACCAGAGACGCAACGTCGGACGTCCGACAAGATGGACAGACGACCTTATAAAGATAGCAGGATCAAACTTGATCAAATTTTGACGACCCGCCTGGTGTAGTGGTCGAGAAATCGCCTACAACGCAGCGGGTTGCGGGTTCGATCCCCGCACACTACAAACATTTGTGTGCATGAACATGTCTGTTTGTATTGGTCTGGGTGTTTTCTATGTATATCATGTATGTATTTACAAACAAAAACTATTTAAGTATTATATCCGTTCATAAAGATGAAATAAGGAACCAAAAATTTGCGCACGAGCGGGACTTGAACCAGCAACCTTTTGGCAGACCGGGCCAAACGCTCTTACCAATTGAGCTACCGTGCTGTAAGTCTGACCCTGCGAAATTTTTGGTTTCTTATTTCATCTTTTTGAATATAAAATAATAATAATAATAATAAAGCCTTTATTCTCTGACCATCTTACATGCTATTCTTATAAAACAGTATAAACTTAAACCTAATTATACATTAAAAATATTAAAAATTAGCAACTAAGCGTTCTGGTCAGGTTGTCTGTCGACATAGGCCTCCCTCAATTGTTTTCATGTCTCTCTATCTTGGGCAGACCTTCTCCAACCTTTTGGCAAATCGTCCTCCCATCTTTTGACTTGACCTCCTCGTTTTCTTTGCCCGTTCCTCGGATACCACTCAATGACATCCTTTGTCCATTTTTCTATCTTAGTCCTCATTATATGCCCAGTCCATTTCCATTTAAGTTTTCTTATTTTTTGGAGCACGTCGCTGACTTTCGTTATTCTTCTTATTTTTGTGTTTGCCCATCGATCCCGTAGTTTTATGTTCAGCATGCTTCTTTCCATGCTGCGCTGACAAACTCTTAGTTTTTGGTTGTTTTTGCTCGTCGCTGGCCAAGTTTGACATCCATAAGTAAGACATGGTAGAATACATGTATTATATAATTTGCTTTTAATTGCCATGGGAATCGTTTCATTTTTAACTATTTCTTTTAGAGACCAGTACCGTTTCCAAGTGTTGCATATTCTTCTATCTATTTCTTTAGAATACTGGTCTTTTATTGAAATTAGTTGTCCTAAATAAATATATTCATCTACATATTCAATACTTTCCTGTCCTATTGTTATATTTTCTTTTACGGCATTCGTCATTGCTTTAGTCTTCGTTGGGTTCATTGTTAAACCTGCTTTCCTGCTTTCAACATCTAATTGTTGTAACATAGTTTGGAGTTTGCTTGATTCCTGAGCGAAAATTACTATGTCGTCGGCAAATCTTAAATGATTTAGGTTCAATCCGTTAATATTGATTCCAAAATGTCCCCAGTCTAAGTTTCTGAATACGTTTTCCAACACTGCTGTAAAGAGTTTTGGGGAAAGTGGATCGCCTTGCCTAACGCCTCTTTGAACTATAAATTCTTCGCCTTGTTGTTCAAGTTGGACTGTTGCTTTGGTGTTTTTGTAAATTTCCTTTATGATATTTATGTATTTACCTTCTACTACTTGGTTTTCTAGCGTTTGCCACATATACGTATGACTCAGTGAATCAAATGCCTTATTATAATCGACGAATGCCATATAATACAGTTGCCCATATTCATTGAGCTTTTCAATCACTTGCTTTACAACATGAATATGGTCAATAGAAGAATAGTCAGCGCGAAACCCAGCTTGTTCCCTAGGTTGATTTTCTTGCAAGTGCTTCAGTATTCGCCCAAGTATTATTTTAGAAAACACTTTGTACAAATTGGTCATAAGGCTTATAGGTCTGTAATTATTTATTTCATTTTTATCACCTTTTTTGTGTAGAAGGACGATGCTTGATTTTGTCCATTGAATTGGTATTTTTTCAGTTGTTATTATTTCATTAAAAAGATGGGTCACATATTTGGCTATAGCGGGTAGAGACTGTTTTAGTAGTTCGTTAGATATTTTATCATCACCAGGAGCTTTTCCACTTTTTTGAGATTTAATCGCCTTTGTGACCTCAGATTCTAGTATACAAGGTATTTCTTCTTCGTCGTTAGGTTTCCTATTTTCTTCTTCTAGCGTTGTTCTGTCTGTATCCGTGTATAAGTTTTTGTAGAAATCCGTTGCTACTTTTGCTATTGATAGTCTCTTTGTCGTAATTTTCTCGGTTTGGTTTTTATTTTTAGTTTTTATGTGGGGTATCCATTGTGTATATTCTTTTAACTGTTTTAGACCTCTTTTAATTCCACCTGTTTTCTCTATTTGTTCTTTCAAAATGTCCAGTCTTTCTGCTTTTTTATGTTTTCTTATCGTTTCTTGGATTTTCTTACTAATACTTGCGATGTTTTGTTTGTTATCTTTTCGTCTGTCTAGCATTCTATTTCTTTCCTCCATCAATTTTAATGTTTCTTCTCCTAACTTATTTTTCTTTACTTTTTTTGTACTGGATTTGTTTATATTTATAAGTTGTTTTTCCAAAAAAATATATTTCTCCTGAAGTGTGCCAATATCTTCCATTCTATTTAATGTTGTCTCTAGATCATTCAGAATATTTTGTGGTATCGGTGATGTTATAATTTTTTTCATAGTTGAATGTATGATATGTTTTCTTGATTTGTTGTTTTTATTTTGTATAACTCCTCTTACCATTCTATGATCTGTGTTAAAATTTAGTTTATTTATTACTTCAATATCATTAAATATATGTTTATCTCTTGTAAGTAAAAAATCAATTTCATTTCTATGTATGCCATTCGGTGCTAACCATGTCCACTTTCTCGATTTTCGTTTCTTGAAAAAGCTGTTCATAATTTTGAAATTGTGAGCAAAAGAAAAATCTATTAGTCTCTGTCCGTTGTCATTTCTGTCACCACTACTGTACACTCCTAAGACAAATTCATCTTTGTTAGATTTTCTGCCAACCTTGGCGTTAAAATCTCCCATGATAATTATGTTTTTGTTTTGCATCAACTCGGACATATTTTCGTAGAATTTATCTTTCGCTAATTTTGTATCTTGTTCCGTGGGTGCATGTACTTGAATAATCGACCATGATTGTTTAGATTCTATTAATTTAATGTTGAGTACGGCAATTCTATATGACTATATGAATATAAAATATGACACTGTGAGTGTTAATAACATTCTAAAGCATTAGATAGCGAAGCGACATCAATTTCCAAGTTGAATTTATTCTGTAAAGAATAACTGCTTGGGCCATCTGTTTCATAAACAGACGGCTAGATGGCGCTAAGCGTCACGCAATTGACGTTTTCATAAGAAACCACAAATTTCGCAGGGTCGGACTAACAGCACGGTAGCTCAATTGGTAAGAGCGTTTGGCCCGGTTTGCCAAAAGGTTGCTGGTTCAAGTCCCGCTCGTGCGCAAATTTTTGGTTTCTTATTTCATCTGTATGAATATAAAATATGACACTGTGAGTGTTAAAAACATTCTAAAGCATCATTATATCCGTTGTCTGGCACCCATAACACAAGCTTTGAGTAGCTTACTTTGGGACTAGATGGCGATGTGTGGGAATGTCCAAAGGATGTTTATTTATTATTTTTTTATTTAAACTGGATGCAGACCGCTAGTGATAGGTCGCTGTGGAAAGCCTTTTTCCCTTAGTTCAGCAGTCGACGTCTTTTGGCTGATAATGATGATGATGAATTCACATATCAAAAACGTCGTTACCAAGTAAGCAAATATTGGAGCTCGTATGCACCCGATGTCAGGTGTGGACGATATACCTATCTACTTTGATGAGGTCTCTATGTTGATGCCTGTATGTAGTTACTGATGCTGTCCGGTGGAACATTTTACGGTCTAGTTTTCGGGTGCCTAACAACCTTATGTGCCAAAATCACTTACACCTAGCGAAATGATTAAAGTGGCGCTCTTTTTTGTGTCGTATCTGCAAGCGCTTTTTATAAAAAAATGATGACGAGCCAGACATTAACCGTACGTATTTAAAGTATTTTGGACACCAATCACATACATTGCTCTGATCCCAAAGTAAGTAGCTAATGCACTTGTGTTATGGTAATCAGACACAACGGTGGTACCACAACACCCAGACCCGAGACAATATAGAAAATTTTGATTTCTATGTTGACCCGACCGGGACTCCGAATCGAATCGAATCCGAGACCTCGCAGCGGCGACGATGCCTTGAAACCAGCGTGCTGAGTCACTACACCACGGAGGTCGTTCACCAGTATTGAACATAACAGTAAGTACGGAACGAGTGGGTATGGTGCACTTGTAAATCTATGGTCATATTTATTTAAAAAACCGGCCCGAGACGGACTCTCGCACTGAGGGTTCCGAGCCAATTTTAACTGAATTAGGAAATCCACTTACTTCCATTTAACTAAATTACCACAATATTTTGTTGACAGCAAATACAACTTTGTTTTTAATAGTGTTTGTATGAAGAACAAAGTTATGTTTGCGGTCGATGAAAATGTGCTATATCTCAAAAACTACTAGTTCTATTCCGTCCAAACCAATTTTCAACGAGATTTCAACTTTTTAGGAAAGCAAAAACTTTTTATTGAATTCTTGTAAGTGCCACTAAGCTCTATTATGTTATAGTGCTATTTGCGTCGACTTTTTTTAGGGGTTTCATTTTTAAAAGTTTGAATATTTTTCTTCATACAAACACTATTAAAAACAAAGTTATGTTTGCGGTCGATGAAAATGTGCTATATCTCAAAAACTACTAGTTCTATTCCGTCCAAACCAATTTTCGTTGAAAGCATTTATTAAGATCTACATCTTATATTTTTTATTTTTTTCAAAATATACATTTGCCTAGTTTAGAAATTCGAGGAGGAGGGGGGGGGGGGGCATTTTACAACATTGGAAGCGTCTAGCTATGAAACGTTAGACTTTAAAAAAAATGGTTGTATGAACCTCGATGTCATTTTAAAAGACCTATCTCCCCCTTAAATATCATATTTTTTTGTATAAGAATCGGAAAGCGTTTAACAGAATACATCTTATCACATTTCAACAGTGTGATGCTTATAGTTACAGAATAAAGTGGTTGTGACATACGGACGGACAGACAGATTTGACGAAACTTTAAGGATTCCGTTTTTTGTCATTTGGCTACGGAACCCTAAAAATATTAAAGAATAAATCTTACCTCATGATTTTGCATGTGTAGAAACAATCGTTTATGGTTTAATGCCTCTGAGGTTAGGCAGGAATACGTAAACCTGACAATTCAATTTAGTGTCCACTGTAACATCAAATGTGGCAACCGTTCACCTTGTATCGTCGACGCCTTAACAATTTATATGCAAATCTGAGCATGTATGTAGTCATACTTGCATGCAAAAAATATTTAGGTTTAGCCACAAATAAAAATCATTTATGTTATAATACTTTTGATTGAGTTATAAAAAAGGAATGACAAAAAAAACAGTTCATCTGGAAATCCGACGTCCTTTTTAGGGTTCCGTAGCCGAATGGCAAACAACCGGCCAAGTGCGAGTCGGCCCCAGGGTTCCATGTCATCATTGGCTGAATTTGGGAATCCACTTACTTCCACTTAGGTAAAATACCGCAATGTTTTATTGTCAGCAAATATAACTTTGTTTTTAATATTGTTTGTATGAAGAACAAAGTTATGTTTGCGGTTGTTGAAAATGTGCTATAACTCAAAAACTACTACTTCGATTTTGTCCAAACTAATTTTCGTTGAAAGTATTTGTTGAAGTATTTCCAAATTTGCATTTGCTTAGTTTAGACGATAGAGGGGGGGGGGAGAGCCTTATTGAACCACTTTGGAAGCGTCTATGTATCAAAACGTTAGACTTTAAAATAAAATGGTTGTCGGAACCTCGATGTCATTTTTAGGGTTCCGTAGCCGAATGGCAAAAAACGGAACCCTTATAGTTTCGTCAAGTCTTTCTGTCTGTCTGTCTATCCGTCCGTATGTCACAGCCATTTTATTCTGTAACTAGCTAGTTAAAGTTGGCACGGAACCCTCAGTGCGCGATTCCGACTCGCACTTGGCCGGTTTTTAAACACCTATCTTTAAACATGTACTCGTATAGGTTTGACAAAAAAAATCTTTTTCGGTATTAGTTTCATGTATGGGAGCCCCCTTCAGATATTATTAGTTTTTATTTTTTGTATAAGAATCGTAAAGCGATTAACAAGATACATCTTCTCACTAAATTTTAACAGTGTAATGCTTATGTTACAGACAAATAAAGTGGCTGTCACACACGGACGGACAGACAGACAGACAGACAGGCTAGACGAAACTATAAGAGTCCCATTTTTTGGGTTATATTGTTAACTGCTTTACGATTCTTATACAAAAATAAGAAATAATGATATTTAATGATAATAAATAGTAATACATGAAACTAAAACCGATTTTTATTTGTCAAACCTATGCGTGTGGGGTGTCTAAAAAGGGTCTTTTAAAATGACATAGAGGTTCCTAAAACCATTTTTTTTAAGTCTGACGTTTGATTTATAGAAAGTGGTAAAATGGGCGCCCCTCTCCCTCAAATCAACTAAAGAGTGTAAATTTTGAAAAAAATATGTAATGTAGATCTTAAGAAATACTTTCAACGAAAATTAGTTTGGACGAATTCGAACAAGAAGTTTTGAAATATATAACATTTTCAACAACCGCAAACTAAAATTGGTTCTTCATACAAACACTATAAAAAACAAAGTTATATTTGCTGTCAACAAAATATTGTGGTATTTTAGCTAAGCGGCAGTAAGTGGATTCCCTAATTCAGTTAGAATTGACACAGAACACTTAGTGCGCGAGTCCGACTCGCACTTGTCCGGTTTTTAAATAGTCGCTGCCTTGTAAAGATATTCTCATTCAAATTATCAGCTATGTATAGTTCAAAAGGTGTTTTTCTAGGACCGATAACAATTTGGATAAAGAGTTTTTTTAATATGCACGTACAATCTAACCATATTTGTGTCCCTTACGTCTGACATAGACGGGGTACTAACATACTTTACATTACGGTACCCCATCGCCCTTTACACTCAATACATTCCAGTAGTCGTAGGGCTATTAAAGTGACAGCTACTCCCTCAGGTCGCATTTGTCGAATCCCTACACCAGCTGTTTGTATGCAAATCTGACTCTCTACAGACAATACTACGCCATTTTAGGACTTCAGGTGTGATATTGGAATGCAATTCGGTTTTATTGAATGGTTGTAAGCGCAACGTGGGGTAAGGTGAATTTTTATAACGATTTTTATAAGTCACTTTGTGTAGGAGGATGGAAAGGGATTTTGATATTTAGTAAATTTTATGTCTTCGGCACTGCTTATTCCAAACAAAATTATATATTTCAAAACTGTTATTCACGCAGAAAGGTAACTAAACTGCCCAATCGGAATACATCACCGAATACAGCCAGCGAACTGAGAAACATCCAAAGTGACATTGCCCAAATAAAAACTTGCGGGTGCGATTAGGGCAGAACAAAGTGCCATACATTTTGCGGCTAAACGTCCACTAATCCTATCCCGCGCTATTCCGCTCAGAGGCACCAACCAACCGTGTGTCCATTTGCATAGTAGGATTTGATACAGAAGCATCCGAAAAAATATTCAGACTTTTAGTCTGAATATTAAAAAAATCCACAGATTTTTGCGAATGAAACCCCTAAAAAAAGTCGACGTAAATAAATACTATATAACACTATAACATAATAGAGCTTATTGACACTTACAAGAATTCAATGAAAAGTTTTTGCTTTTGAATATTATTAATAAAATAATACTACAATGGTACGAATATTAATATTTATGTTGTTTTATTATAATACTATTTTAAATATCAAGCGAAATCTCAATACGAATAGTTAATTTGACAGTAAAGCTGAGCCGCTTACCTATCAAAACTGCATCGCAATACGCGCCCTGTTCCTTCGTTTACATGAAGGTTTTAATTAAAATAGTAATTCCTGGTTGTATGACATGTATTTCGTCTCACTATTGGGGTGAACCTACTGAAACTAGTTTTACAGTGCACTAGTGTCCTGCAATAAAGCGCCGTCCGTCACGCGGGCAGGTGACTGATTCACGGTACAAATTACCGCCTGAAATACGGTAATGGTCGCGGGCGTCACGAGGTAGGTTGTGTTGTGCACTTACTAAATGCGCGGCCGTCAGGGGAGCACCTAGGTAATGAAGTGTAATTGTTTTATTTGTGATGCATGATTGTTAAAAAGCTGTATTACAGTTTCTTAATTTAACAAAAAAAAAACATATTCTTGTAAGCTAAGTCATGTGTGTTTTTGATTAAAACTAAGTAGGCACAGGTCTATAGGTTAATAGTTAAATATTAATTACAATTAGCATAAGATAAACACATATGAGAGAACCTGACGTGCACCAGAAAAATGACAAGAAATTCCCGAATTTAGGAGTATAACGCCCGATTTTACCTTCGTCGGAATATTCGTCAAATATGATACAAAACGCCTTATTCGAAAACGTCACCTATTTGTCAGCACATGTAAATGCCATTTTAAAATCGGTCTTTTTATACTATACTGGTAAACTGACGTTAATAAAATCGGCGCTAAATTTTGACACCAATTGCATGCATTAATTTGTAAGTTGCTAATAGAAATAGAATGGTGGTGAGACTACTAGATTTTTGAACTATAACTGTACAATCGAAGTTAATACAGTATGTAACCGGTAATAGGAGCATACATATCAATCAATGATTCTACAGAGTATAAATAGTTACATTAACCTGGTCATAGTGCTCTAAAATTTTAAGAATAATAATAAAGTCCTCCTAGCCGATTTCGACTACGGTGGCCAGTCATAACGACTAACCGTCTGCGCGGGACATATTATAGTGCTCAAGTGTGTGCGCAAACACAGGCGCACTCTTTATTCCTTTAACTCTCATAGTCCAATGGGACAGCAATCTGACAGGACCAGAGAGAGAGATCAAGCGCAGGACAAACGGCTTTACGTGCTTTCCGAGGCACGGGGGTAAAACACCGCCAACTTCCAAACTCCGGGCTACCCTGAGAATTTCTGAACAGAAAAACCCATGTAGAACCTTTGGCGCAGCCGTCGCTATAAAGTGCGACCCTCTGCTGCGCCTCCGAGACAGTTATAAATAAAGCGTTTGAAAATTGTTCTTAATAAAGTAAATCAAAGTTATAATCCCTAATGTATATCCAAATCGCTACTCGTAACTCATTATAGATAATGACAATGTAAGGTTCTATGACTGGAAACATTGATTTGGAAAACATTGCAAATTATTTTTTTGTGTAAGAAAATAGCAATTGACATTTATTTTTTATTATTATTAATAAACACCATATATAAGTGTAACAAGATGAAATAAAAAAATAAATATCTTTCCACGAGCGTATGAAAAAGAAAATGTATTTCTTGTTTAATCTAGTGAGAAAAAAAAATCTTATTTCATCTCGTTAGAATAAAACTAACAATATGAGTGTAAAATATGCATAAAAAACATTTATAATTAATTACTGGTTACTGAAAGGGTCTATATTTAAAATGTTTGCTCCTATACAGGTCACAAGCTGTAAAAGGTAGATAGAATTAGGTAACAATAAAAGACAAAAACATCAGAATCGATTACTTAGAAACGAATACACAATAAACTACAGATGGCACTAAAAATTCGTCATCTCTATCAAAAACCTGCGACCGATTTGTATCTGCCAACGCTAACAATTTTGTTCCTCCCACGCTAAATCCTAATCGCGACCATCGCGATGACATTTACTTTATTAGTCAATTTGAACATTTAATACCATTACAACAAAACAAGCTTGGCATTTTGGTAAATAAAATTATTAACATCAACAATAGTAGAGTTTCAGCGCTTCTCAGAACTAGCCTTATTGCATATTGTCTTGAAGCGCTATTAAGGTCTTAAAAGGTAGGTCACAATATCCATGTTCCGTAACTGCATGATTTCCTTTTTAACCGACTTCAATAAGGAGGTACTCAGTTCGACCTGTATGTTTGTATGTACGCTTGTCCGCCAATTTCTGCCGTTTGTCTGAACCAATTTAATTCAATTTTCACGAAAGTTTTTCTTAAACCGAGGAGAATGTTTTAGTAACTATTGTAGTTCGATCAAGTACATTGCAACTGTTAACAATAACTAAACTTAAAATTTTCATAAAAAATAACCGCCTCAAAAAACACTAAAAGGGCTAAAGTAACGCTAATAGGAGAAACAAACTCATTTGAAGTTGGTGTATGATGTCAACTTAAACACTTTGCGTACAGTCCACCAGAAAAAACATAAATTTTAACGTTTGTAGACAGTCACTGTAAGCAAAAGAGTTAACAGACAGGAGCACAGCACAGCATGCATCGACTTCAAATAAGTTTGTTTCTCCTATTAAATTCGCGTTATTAGTCCTTTAAGTGTTTTTCTGAAGGCGGTACCATTTTTATGAAAAAATATTAACGATTGTAAATGGCATGAATTATCTTATAATAAACATACCTGGGTAAAATAGGAATTCAGTCTTTTTTTTCGAAAAAAGGTCATGGGGAACTATTAGGCAAAATAAACTGATCAGAATTTTTCATATTTAACTTAAATTAAACAGTGATTGGTTATATCTATATTTAATATAATAATATCATACTCAATTAGTTCAGTTTAATAAAACTAAAGTCATCTCCCAGTTAAAATTTACAGAACTTCAAACTTAGCATTTCAACCCTACCACAGATAACAGGACGTCTCTCTCTATCTCCGTCTGCGATCGCTCTCCTAATGTATGCGGCAACATCTCGGTGAAGATTAAAAATGTTAATCCGGAATTATTTGGAGCAATTTATTCCGCTCCGGGGCGTAGCTACCTTGTCTGAGGTGCGATACACAGGGTGTGATAAGATTGTAACTTATCACACCCTGTGTATTGTTATTTTGACGTTTAAAGGAAAAATACACAACGAGAGATGGAGAAGGCTGTACTCGGTGTTTCTCTATGAGATGGAATCAGAACATCCTTATGTACGAAGAAAAACTAAGATAACGGTCATAGCCCTGCGAATCAGTAAGCTCAAGTCGCAATGGGCATGGCACATGGCACGAAAAATTAATGGCCGTTGGGGCAGAAAAGTTCTAGATTAGAGACCCTTATTGACCAAAAGTGCAGCATAGAACTTTCACAGACAAGATGGACAGACGACCTTTGTAAAGAGCGCAGGATCACGCTGGCTGCAGACTGCTTGCAACCAGACCCTGTGGAAAACTTTGGAGTAGGCCTTTGTCCATGATGATGATGATGATGGAGCCAAACTTCCAGCTACGTGAAAGAGTTGATTTTTCATATTTCGATATAATATTATCTGATTTATGATTTTTTGACACGATATATTCAAAAAATGCTATTGCCGAAACAATAGTAAGAAGCCTACGTAAGCAGTGATAGATTAGTAGGTTTGTCACATTATCTAACTGCCTGTCTTCAACTGATCTTCACATCTCAAAAAAAACATTATATAATAAATTTTGACATTAGTAGTAAACAAGAATATTTCGTAATCGCCCACCCTGTATTTCAAAGCTCGTTGAGTGTAGAGTAATATTCATTAATCCGGCGGATATCGTCTTAATTCATGCAAACTAATGCCAGTTCAATTCATTACGGAACCCTCGGTCTATCAGGCACCTGACGTCAGCGACTGGTTATCTTTATTAAAGGGATCTCTAATCTTACAACTCTAAATAGAACCATTTTTTAAAGGTTTTTACTATGCCACGTATTCATAACATTGAAATAAATTCGCAAAAATCAACTAAAAACAGAATTTAGTAAAAAAAAAGCGCTACCTACTCAGAATTCGTTAATTTTTAGGCGAAGATATTATGAAGTTAACAAAAGATAATAATAATAACTTTATATGAATAATTATTGAGCTGATCAATTTAAAAATCATGCAATCAATAAAATAAGCTTTATACTATAATAATATAGTAATACCAAATCATTTCGATACGGCGATGATAAATCTGGCAGCCTTCTTAAATTATGGACCAAGTTCCAAAATTAAGTACCTACACCTATTGTCGTACGCGCAATAAATAAAAAAATATAAAAGTTAATGCGCATCGTAAATAAATATCACCTCACTCAAAATATAGCCTTAATAAAAGTCCAATACACAGCTAAATCATCTTACAATATTGTGTTGGCTCATAAAAAGCCCTCGCGCGATATTTCACAGATAAAATCAAAATAAAGAGGCGTGCAACTATTCTACAAACATCAGGTGTTCAGGGGTACGCAACCTTTGGGAATATTTTAATACAGTGTCGGTTGGACCCTCCGCAATCATTTTATTTTCATACTCGGTCTCAGAGGCCCCGAAGGTCTACCTTCGTGATTTGCCATTCAAAGGCCGACGTGACGGCGCATCAGGTATGGGGATGATCTGACCCACGCCGCGGGTATAGGGTTAAGATAATGCTGTTGACATATAGAGTGGAATTAGATTTGGGAATCAATTTCTTTTTATATCTTTTGTTTTCGGTTCGATGCTTGCATCAATTGACGGTTTTGAGCACGCCAGTAATGAACTTGTTTAAACAGGATATTAACTGACTATAAAACAAGAAAACTTAGTCCCTTTTTACCTTACAGAAATCGACAATTTCACCAACTGACTAATAAAAAGGAATGAATAAAATTAATGAAAATAAATATTGGACACCAATCACATAAATTGGTCTGATCTCAAAGGAAGTATTCCATTGCACTTGTTTTGAAAATCAGACACAACGGTTGTACCACAAAATCCAGACCCGAGACAAAACAGAAAATTATGATTTCTACACAGACCCGACCGGGAATCAAACCTGGGAACTCGGAACGGCGATGCTTCCAAACCCAGCATGCTTAGCCACGAAACCACGGTCGTCCGTCATTAAATTGCTATAATAATAGCAACACTCGAGTTGTTACTTAAGTCTATTCACATCTTGACTTAAAGCTTAGCAATTTAAGGTGTTACTAATCCGTAGTAGGAACTTAATAACAAAGGACCAATATACGCGAAAACTTACCTAATATAAAGCGTTGACTATTCAAAAGCATAAGTGTTCATTACAGTCTCCAAAACGCAATGATAAATTGCGATCTATCAGATCCAAAAAGGTCCCCTCTCAAAAAGTTTTAAAACAAAACACGTCCGGAATAGGTGGTCCGACACTATTCGGATTTCAATATAGAAGGAGAGCGGGCAAAAGTTTATACCTTCGCGGCTCAAATCTGGCCGCCCACGCGTGACCCGCGTGCCGAATGGGAACCCTTTAATAAATCGCACTTTTTATATTAGGTCTACCGCGAACTCTGAATTTGTGCTGAGAAGTAATAAAAAACATAAAAATGAAATAAGTAATATACTAAACTTATTTCATCTTTAGGAATATAAAATATGACACTGTGAGTGTTAAAACAATCTTAACCATTATAAAAACAGTTAGTTTTAAAAACTATTATGAGTTACTCTTATTTACTCCTTTATAAGTATGTTAAGGCATACACTTAGGATTAATCTATATTTAACATATCTATACCTATCCATATATATCCCTCACGCATAGGTTGTAAAACTTTTTTTTTTGGTTTTAGTTTCATGTATGGGAGCCCACCTTAAAGATTTTTTTTTTAATTTTCTGTATAAGAACCGCTAAGCAGTTAACAGGATACATCTACCTACCAAGTTTCAACTGTGTGATAGTTTCATAATAAAGTGATTGTCACATCCACATACGGACGGACAGACAGACAGACAGACTTGACGAAATTATAAGGGTTTCGTTGTTTGCCATTCGGCTACTGAACCCAAAAAACATTGATCTTATGGTATATAATGTGTTATTAAATACCTACCAAAATAGTGCGTTGACTTATCTATTCGACGACCGTCTAATGTAGTGGTCGAGAAATCGCCTACTACGCAGCGGTTGTGGGTTCGATCGCCGCACAATACAAACATTTGTCTGCATGAACATGTTTGTTTGTGTTGGTCTGGGTGTTTTCTATGCATATTATGTATGTATTTACAAAAAAAAGTATTTAAGTATTATATCCGTTGTCTGGCACCCATAACACGAGCTTTGAGTAGCTAACTTTGGGACTAGATGTCCAAAGGATATCTATACTAATATTATAAAGCTGAAGAGTTTGTTTGTTTGTTTGAACGCGCTAATCTCAAAAACTACTGGCCCGATTTGAAAAATTATTTTTACGTTGGATAGTCCATTTATCGAGGAAGGCTTTAGGCTATATAACATAAAGATACAACTCATAAGACCACAGCAGAAATGAAAAATGTTGCGAAAACGGGAGAAAGATATTCCTTTTGAGAGCTTCCGCTGCATACGCTGCGGAAACCGCTTGAGTTACACAAAAATCATGTATGACACGATTGTTCAGCATTAAAAGTTCTATAATAAAGTCCGCGACAGCATATGTCTATCTTTTATGGTTGACTTACTACAACCTTTTTTATGTTAATAAATTTGTAAAAAAATAATGCATTATTTTTAGAGGTGTATTTTACACACAGGTATTTATTCTTATCAAAATAAATACATTCATCATCACAAGCATTTCATTTAGAACCAAGTTGCCCTTTATATCATTTGATTTCAATAAATATCTTAGGAGCTATCACAGTTTTAACATAACTCCGCACCAAAATAATGTTCGCAGCTTAAGTACAACGTGCGCTTGCGCTAATATATTATAAAGCTGAAGAGTTTGTTTGTTTGAACGCGCTCACTCAGGAACTGCTGGACCGATTTGAAAAAATATTTCTGTGTTGGATAGCTTATTTATCGAGAAAGGCTTTAGGATATAAAACATGACGCTGCGACGGGAGGGGAGGGAGCAAACTCAAAACGCGCGAACGAAGTCGCGGGGGACCGCTAGTTTATTTATATTCACATCTATCAAAAATGCCGTAAGATAAATTTAAAATTTTATCAAACCCAAAAGAATACCGATTGTAAATTAGCGATGGCGCTAGATTGGTGATAGTTTTATTTACAAATCCCTCTTACTTACCTAGTAGATTTCAATCATATAATTTTAAGAATGATAATGACGAGATCTTTATAAGAACTGACAAAAATATTATTGAAAGAAAACAAGCTCATTTGTAGCAAGCCTAAACCCCACCTTGCGAGTTGCCATGTTTATGCGCGCAGTATGCTCCGAATCCACGAAAAGGTTGGTGATCTATGGACAATAAATGGACGTCGCTAACTGGTTCCCAAACTTACTCATAGAATAATGTCTTTTTAATAGGCTAGTTTTGGCAAATAATAGCTTTGATGACAAGTCTCGTGATTTGTGATTTAAAGAAGAATAAATTGGATATCACATCCTGCTATAAGAATTGTTATTTCATATTTCATACTAGCGGACCCAGCGAATTTTATTTCGCCCCTAGCCCCGTCCCGCCCCGGTCCGGTCCCGCCCAGCCCCGTAATTTTAAAAGTTAAGCGGTCCCAGTGAACATTGTTTCGACCCAGCTCCGTCCAGCCCCAGCCCCGGCCCCGTCAAACGGTATAAAAAGTATCATGACCTTCTCTTGGTTCTAAGCTATCTCTTCACCAATTTTCGGCCAAATCGGTTGAGCCGCAGTAGCCAATGGTTGCCATTTGGCTACTGAACGGAAACGGAACGGCTAGTTTCGTCAAGTCTGTCTGTCTGTCCGTCCGTATGTCACAGCCACTTTATTCTGTAACTATAAGCATTACACTGTTGAAATTTGGTAGGAGTATGTATCCTGTTAACCGCTTTACGATTCTTATTCAAAAAATAATAAATAATGATATTTAAGGGCTCCCATACATGAAACTAAAACCAAAAAAAATAATGTTTTTGTCAAACCTATGCGTGTGAGGTGTCTTTATTTTTTAAAATGACATGGAGGTTTCTTAAACTATGTTCCTTTAAAGTCTAACGTTTTTGAGAAAGACGCTTCCAAAGTGGTAAAATGGGTGTCTCCCCCATCTAACTTCTAAACTAAGCGAGTGTAAATTTTGAAAAAAAAATGTGATGTAGATCTTAACAAATACTTTTAACGAAAATTGGTTTGAACGGGATCGAACTAGTAGGTAGTTTTTGAGATATAGCACATTTTCAACAACGCAAACATAACTTTGTTCTTCATACAAACACTATAAAAACAAAGTTATATTTGCTGTTAACAAAATATTGTAGAATTTTAGCTAAGTGGAGGAAAGTGGATTCGCTGATTCAGTTAAAGTTGGCACGGAACCCTCAGTGCGCGAGTCCGACTCGCACTTGGCCGGTTTTTATATGTAGATTTATTATATTATTATTATTAATTTATTGTTAATGTTTCGCAACTGATTAGAATCTCTGCATTCCCAAGCGGTTGAGAATACCTCAAGGCATTAAGACCGCCAATGGTACAACTTACAGTGCAATAAAGTTTAAATAAATAAATACAAACTTCTCGACGGTAAATTAAAACCCGATCATAAACCGATATTAGAAAATACCGCAAGCACACGAAACTAGATGCGGCGGTTCAGTGCAATACAATAAAGTGCGTGCATCAGGACTATAAAACTAGTCTAGACGAGTGATTTACTAGCACCTGGGATGGGCCCAAAAAATGAGGGTGATTTCCCCTCCCGCAGCCATTTTATTATGCGTGGATTGGGATCCAGAGTCTGTTCTCGAAATCTTGAATTGAACAAAAAAAGCTGGCAAGTATTAAAAATCTATAAAAGGTAGTTATATTGGACACCAATCACATACGACTACATTGCTCAGAGCTGGAATTGTGTAAGGCAATCGTATTCATTTGACAGTTCATAACGTACGATATGATCTGTTAAACCCATTGTTCTTTGCCGTTTGACAGATCATATCGTACGTTTCGAATTGTCAAAGGAATACGATTACTTTACACAATCGCACCCCTGATCCCAAAGTAAGTAGCTAATGCACTGTGTTATGGAAATCAGTCACAACGGTGGTACGAGTACGAGCTCGTACCACAACACCCAGACCTGAGACAATATAGAAAATTTTCATTTCTATATTGACCCGACTGGGAATCGAACCCGGGAACTCGGAGCGGCGACGCCTTGAAACCCAGCGTGCTTAGGCACTAGACCACGGAGGTTGTCATCGTCATATAATATAGTAATAATAATTAGCAAGTTATAATTATATTTTTTAGCGTAGCCGAATGGCAAAAAACGGAACTATTATAGTTTCGTCAAGTCTGTCTTGTCTGTCCATCTTTCTGTCTGTCTGTTCGTCCGTCCGTATGTCACAGCCACTTTATTCTGAAAGTATTAGTACTAAACAGTTAAACTAAGTAGGTAGATGGATGTATCCTGTTAACCGCTTTACGATTCTTATACAAAAAAGAAAAAAAAAATGATTCTTAAACGAAACGAACGACCATACATGAAAATAAAACGTCATTTTTTTATTTTTATTTGTCAAACCTATGCGTGTAGGGTGTCTATGGATAGTTCTTTTAAAATACTAATTAATCTTTTAGTTCGAGGTTCCTAGAACCATTTTTTCCAAAATTCTAACGTTTGAGAGAACTTTTAAAGTAAGCGAGTTTAAATTTTGAATAAATAAAAACATGATGTAGATCTTGACAAAGACTTTCAACTAAAATTGGTTTAAAAGAGAGAGCGACCTGCCAGTTTTTGAGATAGAGCACATTTTCAATAACCGCAAACATAACTTTGTTATTTATACAAAAACTTGGAAAAAAAAGTTATATTTGCTGTCAACAAAATATTGTGGTATTTTGGCTAACTGGAAGTATGTGGATCTCTGATTCAGTTAAAGTTGGCACGGAACCTTTAGTGTGCGAGTCCGACTCGCATTTGACCGGTTTTTTTTATAGTGTAATATTTGTAAAAATATTGTGAGAGCAATCTCGCAACCTAGAGGAGGTCACGCAGTCGACGAATTAAAAGAAATTTCATTTAACAGGTATCGGTGGCCGAGTGGTGTAGGTATACGCCGGGATAGCGTAAGAAACGGGGCTCGACTCCTCATCTGACACAGTTAATCAGAGCAAGTTAATTGTGTGTTAAAGCAGCATTCTGTTCATTGCCTTTGTTGCAATGCCAAAGAAAAACAAACAAGTACACATACTCACATTTCGTTAGTCAGAATACCTCCTGGACACCATAGAAAGAAAATAGGGTCATCTTCACTGGGGCGGGCGTATTTTAATCAAACCTTCGGTTATCGCGATGGCCGTAACCGTAGGTGTGCGAATAAGTGCCGGTAACTTAGGAAGAAGGCGATAAGGCTTGTGTCCACTGCAGGATGAGTAAGAAAATATTTATATGATAGAAAATATACTTAAAATAAGTAAGTCTTCTCAAAAATTCACGCTCCAATTTAGAGATTTAACTAGGTAGTATAGGCAGGTAAAACTTATAAATTCAGGTTGAGTGGTTCTTCAAGCCTGTTTTCACGTGTATGCTGTAAAAGTTAAGTTAGCCTGTAACATCCCACTGCTAGGCTAATGCCTTACCTCAACTATGAGGTAGTTTGAGCCATACTCCACCACGCGGGCTCATTGCGGGTTGGTGGAGAGGTGTTTGCAAGGCAAGCGACTAACCCTGCTGTCAGATGTTATGTTATCGTATGCTGTATAACACTCTAAATAAATAAATAAATATGCGCCAGACAACACACCAATTGTCTGGTTTTGTGGTAAGGAATTGCCTTCAATTATTATGACGGGGGCGTCTTCCATAAATACTTAAATACGTATAACATCCATGACTACGGTACAAATGATCGTGCTCATCACACACATATTTGCCCCTTGCGGGATTCGAACCCGCGACGGCCGGCGTAATAGTAGGAGCGGTAACCACAACACCAAACGCGTCGTCATTTAGAGTAGTCATTTTACTCGTGCACAGGAAAGTAACCCTTGTGATTGCTATACAGTTTTACTTGATAGTTTTGTCAGTGCTTGGAGAGTTTATTTATTTATCTACACTAATATTAAAAATCTGAAGAGTTTGTTTCTTTGTTTGAGTATTCTCAGGAACTACTGAACAGAATTGAAAAAGGCTTTAGGCTTTTTTCTAGAACATCACGCTGCGACGGGAAGGGAGAGAGCAAACTCAAAACGCGCGGACGCAGTCGCGAAGGATCGCTAGTTCATTATATTCTTTATTTCAGAGACCAAAGAAAGCACACAGTAAACCATTAGATGCAGCAGAAACATATGAGACAGTTTGTCTATTCTATGATCTAAACTTCTTAATATCAGTGGAACTCAACCCTAACACTTCATAGCCACTGTCCGAGCACGCTAAGGTACAATCGCACCTTACCCGATGGGCCATTCCGGTCCGGTCGGTCGGACGCCGTAAACCGGCGTACGGAACGCGCTGATACCGGATCACGCCGGATTATACCGGTTTGGGGCGCACTGAGAGGGAAAGTAAAGGAGGTTCTAGAAGTTAGAATGTGAGGAAACAATGAATTGTTGGAGGTTAGCTGCTAGACTTTAGAATCACAAATAAAAGTTTCAAAAACTTTCAATAGGTCAAAAAGCTGAGGTGAGAGGTAGTCCAAAAAGTAATATTTTTCATGTAAGTTTGTAAAGTTTCATTTTCGTATACGCCATAAAACTGTCAGCCATGTAGTTTTATTTCATAAAATATCAAATAAAAATGTTATGATATTGACAACCTTATAATTTTATTTTTATTTCATTTTGTTTTTATCATATTCTATAGTGCAATTTTTTGAGCCGAATTTGAGTATAATACAAAACGGTAAATAATATAATATAATATAATCGGTCGTTTTATACTTGTTCAGCAGGTAAAATCGACTCATAACCCAAGTAGCACAGAACCGCTGTATATTAGCTGAACTACTGTCCACAATATAATCCTTAGCTGTACAAGCCTTCTGAATAAGAGGGTTAGAGGCGCTGTAAGTGCTTATTTAACTCTAATTTGGGCAAAAATTAATCCGCTATTAGCTGAACAACTGTCACTTTAGCATTATAACAACATTATTTGAGCATTATTACAGGTAACTGTCACCCTAAGAGCTGAACATTGACTGAATAATAGAGTAAAATGTTACCAATTAAACAGCTCACTGGCCGATTATAGAGTTTGTAGTAGTCAATCGTTACCAAAGTACACTCTAGCAGGATCTTTTAAAGCTTATTCGAAGTTGAATATTCTTAAGTGGCAAATTTGTGAATTAATATAATACTAATTCTTTAGCCTTCAACTTTTATATTTTATTATTGACGATTAGTTTGTTCGTCTTCAATTGATGACAGTTTACTGTGGTAAATTGATTATTTCGTAAACTTCGTATTGATTTTTCCTTAATATTACTTGAAATTCGAATGGGAAAGAAAGTTTATTGTCAAATCTATACTAATATTATAAAGCTGAAGAGTTTGTTTGTTTGTTTGTTTGTTTGAACGCGCTAATCTCAAAAACTACTGGCCCGATTTGAAAAAAATATTATTACGTTGGATAGTCCATTTATCAAGGAAGGCTTTAGGCTATATAACATAAAGATACGACTCATACGACCCCAGCAAAAATGTAAAATGTTGCGAAAACGGGAGAAAGATATTCCTTTTGAGAGCTTCATTGCATACGCTGCTGAAACCGCTTAAGTTACACAAAAATCATGTAAAAAAGGATTGTTCAGCATTAAGAGCTCTATAATAAAGTCCGCGACAGCATATGTCTATCTTTTATGGTTGACTTACTACAACCTTTTTTATGTTAATAAATTTGTAAAAAAATAATGCATAATTTTTAGAGGTGTATTATACACACAGGTATTTATTCTTATCAAAATAAATACATTCATCATCACGAGCATTTCATTTAGAACCAAGTTGCCCTTTATATCATTTGATTTCAATAAATATCTTAGGAACTATCACAGTTTTAACATAACTCCGCACCAAAATAATGTTCGCAGCTTAAGTACAACGTGCGCTTGCGCTAATATATTATAAAGCTGAAGAGTTTGTTTGTTTGAACGCGCTTATCTCAGGAACTGCTGGACCGATTTGAAAAAATATTTCTGTGTTGGATAGCTTATTTATCGAGAAAGGCTTTAGGATATAAAACATGACGCTGCGACGGGAGGGGAGAGAGCAAACTCGAAACGCGCGGACGAAGTCGCGGGGGACCGCTAGTACTATATAAATATAGGCGAAAATTTTCACGCGCTTTCAAATTATTTCTGTTTTCTAGTAAATAAATATGTAAAATGGGCAAAGATTAAAAAATAATTTTGTCATTTTAGTTTTATAATAAGCTTTTTGTCTACTCATATACAATATTACTACTACATAGTCATACTTTTATGATATTGTTGTTGAACTTAACAAAGATTCGTGATGTGAATATAGGTAACTTATTCAATAGATCCATAAAAAATGGCGGCCAGCAATGTGAACTGTATTAATCACAATAAAGTGCAATGGGGTTTCGAAGTGTTCAATTGTGGACCGTGAGTCAGCTTTGAGCTGACAGAAGTAGTTCTTGTGATAAACTAATCGGCCACAGGTTCATATAAAGCATAATAAGGGTAAACATGTGCGCTAATACCACAGTCTCTGGTAAAACAATTTCGGGGTTCGTGAATTTCTTACAATTCAACTATATGTATACTGAAATAATAAATCTTAAACTATATGCTGAAATTATAAATCTTCCAAGACGTCTTTGAACTTCATGAGCAGGTTTATTGCTGTTGCTAGGACAAGTACTCAGCTCTAAGCGGGATTATGGGTTACATTGGTCTCATTTATAGCAGTGTGCTCTAATTCTACATTATATCAATACACTCATTGTAATTATATGAGCTGAATAAATGCTAATATACGATTGCTGATGAACAGTATTTAAGATTAACTATGTACAGCAAGATGCAGTATATTATCATTTATTAAAGTCACAAAATAACTATTTGCTATTTTTAGTGATTCACATGTTCTTCCTTAAAATGCCAAAGTTTTAAGGTTGTACTTGTGGCCTTCTTTTCAGAAAATAGCTTAGTTAAAGACCAAAGAAATGCTTATTAGCAGCATATACCTCTTTAAAAGGATGAGTTACCCATATGAACGCTTACGACATTACTGCGTTCTCACCGTGACACATAATAGCGCAATTATACAGGTGAGAGAGTAATTTTCTGCTATGGCTGTTAGAGTGTACTCTTATAAGTGTTCAAAAATGCTCGAGTTGCCGATGTGGCCTGTTGTTTCATCCTATAATGCAGTTTTGTGCTCATTGGGAATAACATAAATTTCAGTTGTAAAACAGTTTTTTACAACTGAAATTTATGTTATAGTCAGTGTCAGTGTGTCAACTTGTCGTGTCCTAGTCTGACACATATTTTTATTTGAGAATTTTTGCTCTCAGTATGCCACCAATTTCTTTCGCTACCTTATTTTATGAGGATTATACGATCAGCCTCCACCTTGTCAACGTTCTTACACGCAAGTTGGACAATGTATCGCCATTTTAACTTTTCTTTCCCCATATACCTTCGCTTATTGTCTTAAGGTTGAAAATGGATACATTTCTGTTGAGAATAAGTTGGTATCTTTGAGGTAGAGTGGAGAAAATTGACTTGCCTAAGATAAGGATGGAAATGGGCAGTGTTTTTTTCTGGAAATTACGTTGGACGTTAACGGGCCCCGTGTTTACCTACTGCTTATCTTTTCGGAGCTATATACACATATTAAGACGCACACATAAAGCCATACACTTGAGGATATTAGAATATTTGATAACAAATATGGATAGGAACCCATATTTGATAAACCGGTCAAGTGCGAGTCGGACCCGCGCACTGAGGGTTCCGTGCCAAATTTTACTGAATTTGGGAATCCACTAACTTCCACTTCGAAATATACCACAATATTCTGTTGACAGCAATTATAACTATGTTTTTTATATATTTTGTATGAAGAACAATGTTATGTTTGCGGTTGTTGAAAATGTGCTATATCTCAAAAACTTCTCGTTCAATACCGTCCAAACCAATTTTCGTTGAAAATATTAGTTAAGATTTACTTTATATATTCTTTTCAAAATTGTCACTCGCTTAGGATAGAAGTTCAATGAAGAGAGGTGACGGGGGACGGCCATTTTACCACTTTGGACGCGTCTATCTATAAAACGTTACACTTTTTTTCTCGGTTTTAGTTACATGTATGGGAGCCCCCCTTATATATATATGTATATATACTTTTTGTGTGATGCTTATAGTTACTGAATAAAGTGGCTATGACATACGGACAGACAGACAGACAGACTTGACTAAACTATAAGGGTTCCGTTTTTTTCCATTTGGCTACGGAACCTTAAATAGGGCCTCAAGTGCTCATAAAAAATTTAAACCTTACTTCTGTCGATTGTTTTAATTATTCATCCAGTATAAAATTAACAACAACAGAACTATCTGAAAAAGTTACCAGGCAAGGTTAAAAATATTTCGCACCCGAAGTAATATATCTTGAAAATTAGATTTCCTCTCTCACTTCAGTTCAGAGAATAGTCTAAACATCTTCACTAAAATCCAGGCGGTTCGGTGACAGCTTACTTTGGCAAGGTTCCTACAGAAATAGGTGCGTTTTGCAGGGGTATTATGTATAGTGACGCGATTGCTAAAGCGGTTACAACCCATTTGTGTTTTTTTAACCGACTTCAAAAAGGAGGAGGTTATCAATTCGACAGTAAGTTTTTTGTATCTATGTTACCTTATATCTCAGCCAATTGTCGACCGATTTTTTTTTCATTTACCCAAAGGGCATACCTTCTAGTTGTTCCCATTGTTGCCAGTTCGGGATCTGATAATGGGATCTTGGTGTAATCGAGGGAAAGTCTCAAATTTAAAGGCACGTAGTGTTTTTATACTAGAATCTTAATGTTGACGTGTTGTTACTTATGGTAGGGTAATTTTTAGCTTCTTAAAATACAGCGTCATATGGTGCAACTTCCTCCCCCCCCATTTCCTGTAAAAATAAAGAATCACTAAAAATAAAGAAATAAAATTGACTGTAATGACCATCAGCCATCACTTTGACCATCACTTTGATCACCGACTCCAAAAAAATTCTCCAAAGAAATTGTATTCCTAAAATGGCTTGGTTGGAGTGTAGGAAAGGGTGCGCAAGACTAAGAAAAATTTCATCGAAATTTTCAGTGTCACTGGATGGGGGGTTCCAAGGGATGCAACTTTTGTAAAGGTGACCTAGCTATAAAGTCAATACCCGCGAAGTTAGACGGCGTTTTTCGAAGTACATTTCTAAGGCAGTTAAGGTTTTCATGCATAGGCAAGCATGATGGCTGTGACCTTACCTATGTAAAGGCATACCACATTCAGAAATTGCTTTGCAATTTAAATTACGGACTTTCCATTAGCAGATTCGTCAGCACCCCGCGAAATTTTTGGTGAGCGCTTACTTTGGACTTTTCAAATATATACGTGACGTCTTGTGATCTTTTAATGATTCTATTACCAAAGAAATCGAGTTAGCCAATAAGCCACTTGCGATATAAGGTTCTCTCCGATGCGACTAATGCACAGTAACTCAGTCTGTCTAGATTGAAATTTGTAGCGAGTTTTAGGAAGGAAATCACCTTGCGCTTTTGTTGGAATGGCACACTCTTTACTCAAGCGGGTCGGAGCTGTATAACAGATTATTAGTAAAAAATATACAAATAAAAATAATTATGTATGATTAGTTTTTTTTAAGGTCTGTCAGAATAAATAACGCAAAATCTCAGGAAGCGGCGTATCACCTTAGTAACTTTTCTACAATCCAATTCTCAGAAAGCTTGCTTACAGACTGAGTAATTACTGACATTTTAAAAACTTCAATTCCTATAGGCCACTTTCACTCATCTAGACTAAATTCTCGTAAGTGATTGTATTTTTAAGCAGTTTAAAAAAAGGACTGCGATATTACCTTTTGTTAATTATTAGACAGATAGTAAATACCTCTTTATTGCATACTAAGGGTCCGTAGGGCGTTGCCCGCGTACATTTCGAATTCCCCGTAAAATGTTTCAACGAGAATCGCTTGCACACACCACACAAAAACAGGGGGTCACATCAAGCAAATGACGACGCGTGGTGCAAGCGATTTTGGTTCTTGAGATGGTTAGGTGGTGGTGACCTCGATATTACCTCCTCGCAGAGTCCAGTGCAGCGACCATAGCGCAGCATATAATGCAGGAATTCTATTGGTGATAGAATTTTAAATCGGTTCAGTAGTTTCGGAGCCAATCGATGCAAATAAATAAACTATCAAAAAACAAATCTTTTCTCTTTATTATATTGACGACCTCCGTGGTGTAGTGGCTTAACACGCTGGGTTTCAAGGCGTCGCCGCTCAGAGGTCCCGGGTTCGATTTCCGGTCAATGTGGAAACCAAATTTTCTATATTGTCTCGGGTCTGGGTGCTGGGGTACCATCGTTGTTTCTGATTTTCATAACAGGAGTGCATTTGCTACTCATTTTGGCATCAGAGAAATGCATGTGATTGGTGTCTAAAATATGTTTAAATATGTTTTATGGTATAGATCACATTGGTTAATGTACTTTTTATTGAAAATCACATAGGCTTATTACAACAAAATAATAACAAATAACCATAAATAAATCGTTTAAAGTAAATGCTCAATTTAGGCGTTCTCATCACTATAAAAGACCTCTTTCTGACAACCTTTTAGTGATAGGTAGATATGATAACTTAAAGCTGTGTTTTTGGCAGTTTTCATAACGATTGTAAACTTCACAAAGCTCGTATAAACAATACCCGCCAGATGTTTCGATAACGTCAGATTTTGATGTTTATTGTGCTATTACGTTTCGTTACATTTGAGGGTCTGCTCTGTGAATTGACGCGTGTATTTTCGACTCTTTTCGTTATTGTTATATGATTATGCCATCGAACTACCATACAATAAAACTTTATAGTCAAAATATTCAATAAATTGAATGTGGCTGAAAACGCCTTTTAAGTGAATTTGTGTTTGCGCCGTTTGACTTTTAATTGTTTAAACCATAGGGACGACCTGCTATATGACTGTTTGATTATTTTATACCTCAATTAAATTTTCTTTGGCAAATAATAAATCTGGATCGTTTCTAGCTCCATGAATAAGTATACCTATCCAACGCGGCAACTCAGTCAGTATCATCAGCTCCTTGCCTAAATGAATGGTTGTGCTTTTTATAAAGGTAGGTTTGAAGTTTAAATTTTACAATTGCATGACATATTTTTTTTGAAAATGAACATAATAATAAGACAAATAATCGTACATCCTAGTATTGCTATTTATATTATATCCCATTTGTATTATAAATGTGAAAGTGTGTTTAGAATTTATGTATGTTGGTTACTTCTTCACGCAAAATCTACTAAATGGATTTTGATAAAACTTTACAACAATATGGCTCATACATCGGAATTGCATATAGGCTATAATTCATTATAATATTTTTGAAATCCGACACTAACGGGAAATCGCTAGTCATGTATAATCTACTTATTTTTTGTAGAAATTTCTATTTGTAAACGTTAATACACCAGTGTATTTCTTTTTTTGTCGTCTGACATAGTAGGACCCTGATGATACCATCGGATCTTTTGTAAAAAAGTTAATTTCGCGATATTAATCTCTCCGCCTTGTAAGGGAAAAGCTCTTTACGCGAGGCTGTCTTGGTAAGCCTATTTACCAGTTAAGTTAAACGGTGATTTGCTAAATACATAACATTACAGTAAAGGATGGTTTAACGAGCGATTGGTTAAGTTTATTGAATTCAACTTGTTTCGAACGGTGTACTTAACGGGTAAACATTTAGGTCTAAAAGTATAATAAGTGAGTGAGAGCATTGACACGTATATATGTTTTTTTGAATTTGATTATGTTGCTACATCTTATAGTTTTATTTTTTGGTGTAAAGTGTTTTATCACTATCACGCAGCCTACGCCTTAAAAGAAAGCACTTGAAAAATTCAACAGGCTTGCCGGTGGCCGCGTGGTATAGGCGTGCGCCCGGATAGCATAAGACACAGGGTGCGATTCCAGATTCAGATTCATATTTATTGCATACTACATTGTGCTACACACAGTATTTCTTGTCTAACACAGTTATTTTTTACAAGTGAAATTCATATTTTAAATTTATTCGTTTTTTAAACTTAAAAAACTTTATTATCTTTTTCATCACACGTGAAGTGTAAAGTGCTATAATCAGAAAGGTGGGTTCACCTTTATTAATCACTTGCGACTTCGTCCCCCTCCTCTCTCGTCGCAGCGTAAATTACTTGTCTTTAAATTCTTCGCAAATACCATGGTATTCAACGTTATTTTCCTTGACTGGACCATTAGAATACCTTCGGCACGAACCATTAACCTCTACGTCGTTTGGCAGCTTACAGGTGCTGGCACCGACTTGCATTGTTAGCGGAGACTTCCTTGCTTGATAGACATCCAATTTTTTGCTATGGTTCGGTTTTGATCAAAGAATTAAAATGTTTTCGCTCAAGGTGAAGCTCATCAATTCCCAAAGGATTCATGATAAATTAATGCATTGAGTACTATTCACACAGTTGAGTACAGTCACAAAGTAATGAATATGAATATATTTGTATTTATTTGCTCATAGGTAGGGTTACACCGAGGATCTTAAGTTTATTATAATAAGATCGTCCTATTCAACTAATAACAATAGCATACAAACATTTATTATTGTATAAAATTTACAAAGATGTAAAATTCACCACATAATATTTTTATTGATAATAATAATTTTTTTTTTTGGACAGCAAATATAACTTTGTTTTTCATAGTGTTTGTATGAATGTGCTATATCTCATCTCAACAAACGTAACTTTTTTATGTGTTATATATCAAAAAATACTAGTTCGATTCCATTCAAACCAATTATCGTTGAAAGAATTTGTTAAGATCCACATCATATATTTTTTTCAAAATTTTCATTCGCTTAGTTTAGAAGTAAGAGGGGGGTGGGGGTGGGGGGCGCCCATTTACCACATTGGAAGCGTCTATCAACGTTACACCTCACCCGTAATGTTTAAAAAGGAAATGGTTTTAGGAACCTCTATGTCATTTGAAAAGACCTATGTATAGACACGCATAGGTTTGACAAAAAAATACGGTTTTAGTTTCATGGGGGATTCATGAAATATCATATTTGATACCCTCCCCTCCCCTAAAATATCATATTTTTTTAAATATAAACGGTTAACAGGATTACATTTTCCTGCCAAATTTCAACAGTGTGATGCTAATAGTTACAGAATAAAGTGGCTGTGACATACGGACAGACAGACAGACAGACAGACTTGACGAAACTATAAGGGTTTCGTTTTTTGCCATTCGGCTACGGAATCCATAAAATAGTGGATAGAGTCATAATAATTGGTAATTCTTTCAACGTGAAAACTTCTACGAAAAGAAGAATGAAGATTGGATATTAAATCATTTGCATTATGAAAATGCAAATGAGAAGATTCTCAACTATTTTACATGAAGTGAAGACAAGTTTTAAACTAAAGAAGCCAAAAAGTATTATCCGCAAAAAAAAACATACATTATATGTCTTACCGTCAGTAAAAAGACCTAACCCATAAAAAATATTGTACCAAGCCAGAATTCCGATTATTACGTTAGGTATCCAAGCCAGATTATTGTGTAAAAGTTTGGAAGGTTCCCATCGGGCGTTTCAATATGACTTGGCACGAAGCGAGCATACACCTATCCCACGCAGGCGGCACGGTGCCAAAGTAACCTGCATCTATGCTCAGCTTTTGGATACTAGACTATACTATGGCAGTATTTTTTTGTAAAAAAAAAACACAAATATTGTGAAAGTGTACTTTTTTATGGAGTCTACGCGAATATAATATACTATAATATAACCAATGAGAAATTGATTAAAACACATTTTTTATGATGTTAACATAGACTGCACACGTTTATGGAACGGTAACATTATTATGTGTGTGGAGATACGTTTTTAACTGCCCCTAGTTCTTTCTAAAGAACGTCAGTTTTATCCTCGTATGCTATGCGAAGCTTTGGAAATAAGAAGACATCCAAATTTGAACGGAGAGATGAGACCCAAGCTAGACCACTCACTGCAAGATCACAAGACACAGTTAGCTCTCTGTGCGTGGATAGGAACGTTTATTATTATTAATGAGTAATGGTTGTTTTTTTTTCTTCAAATTTCTATAAATGACATTCTACCGGTAACTACGATCGCGATACGTAATGTCAGGATATACAATTTAATAAATATCCGCGAAATTATCTGTTAATTGTGTTTTAATCGTTGTAAAAAAAAATGAGATTCCTCGCTGATTAAAATATGTATGTTTTTAAAGGACACACCGGCAGAAAAATAACAAAAGGTATCTTCACAGCATTTTACTGTTATAAAATAATACGTCTGGTGATATGGCCAAAAACTTGATCTAAAACTTGTGGATAGTACAGATAGTTAGGTTGGATATGGCAAAAACTGTCACTCAAACACTTTACTCAAACGGAATTGAGCCCAACTATAAAATAATGACAAACGTACCAGTAGTAAAGATCTGCAAAGGCAGATAAGTGTACTAACTAATATTCTAATGGTGTTTCCGAAATTGACCTATTTAATATAAAACTATAAGTAGGACACGTTAAAACTTAACAAACTCACAAAGCAAAAGTTATCTCGTCCCAGTAAAGTGAAACAACAAATTAAACAAAAACGCTAGTTGTGAAAAGTGAAGATTTATGACCAATTATGTAGACAGCCTCACGTGGTTCATTGTTTACAAAAAACTGTTCCAAAGTGCGAGATCATGGATAAACTTGATACAAACAAACTGAATTTATGTGCGCAATAAAAGGATTAGAGTGGGCCTAAACAGTTAACGAATTATTGTTTTTATCTTTGATTTTGTAAAACAATAACAAATTCGATTAGGTAACTGATAATAAAAACCATCGTTTGATACCAATACTTAAATGTTGGCTTAATAATCTGATACTGTCTACCAATAAGTACCAGTAACCACAACAGAGGAGATGTATTAAAGAAGTAACGAGAGTGACAGTTAGGCGCCTGTCATTTTATATGAGCAAATTTTCCCTTACGCATTTATATTTTTGTGGCCAATGAATTGAAGGCTCTAGCTGGAGGCATCTCATTTGTAAGCGGACAATAGTACATTCACGCTTATTTAAAAAGCGTAAAGTGTCAACAACTTCCCTCTACCATTTCAGAATACTGAACAATATTTACTTCCTAATCAGCAAAATACTTCACAATTACCAACAAAATCCACCCTTTAACGCAACAGTAACGGAGACCTCTCTCAAAATTGCCTAAATTAAGGCGCGTCAGCCAGCCAGGAATTTAATTTAAATGTCGCACGTTAAAAATTGGGCACGTTACCTGTCGCGCGTGACGCGGCGTCACGTCGCGCTGACGTGAGCGGTGTGAGCGGAGCGAAGCGAGCAAACAATTTTGTTGCTCAATTTCAGTTACAATGAAATTAGAGCGAGCCGCAAATGAGTTGTGAATGGGTTATTGGTGTTGGTTTTTAAAATAAATTTTTACTAGCTTATTGAAACTATTATTTGGTATATATGTTATGTCGTTAAAGGAAAGGAAACTTCTATCACGAAAACTGTACTTTAAAAAACTTTACAAAGCATTATTAAAGAATTTCATCCACACCTAGATTAGAAACTGAGAATAAGTGTTAGACGAAACCAAACCTAATTAAAATTCACATATTTACTTTATCAAAAAGCTATATCTATTCATAGAATTAGAAGGACTTGACGACGCGGAGACCAAAGGCTTCCACTAGGCAAATTATATTGTGTCTGGCATAACTACTTCTTAACAAACTACATTTTTGCAAATCTATTTATTTCCTACCTTCCCGAGCGTCGAATAACAAGTGCAAAGCAGGTTACCTTCATCAGCGAGACGAATGCAAAAGCCCAATAACCGCGTTAAGGAAGGGCGCCTAATGATCTTCATCTAATTAGGGGAGACGTGAGGGCCGTGCTAACACCTGCATTATGCACCTACTTGCGACAATGCCGAGTCTGAGGAGACTGCGGTGAGGTGAACGTGCTGAGTGAGGGGTCTCGATCGAATTAGTGGCTATGAGCCATTGGTGTTTAATAAGTGTGAGTGGATGCTAGTTTGTGGCTCATCTCATCTTACCTATTGTGCGCGTACTTAGAATAATAAGAGAAAAAATTCGACTCGATGAAAAATCTTATGGTAAGTAATAAATGCGGTCATAGTTGGGTATCATTAAATGTTTTAATGTGACTCTTAGACCCCTTACACACTGCGACTTTTAGCACGATGAAGTCGCGCGTTTTGAAAACGCGCTCCAGCATCGTGACTCACGCAATGAACAGATTCAATTTAGCATCGATGCAGTCGCGCGTTAGCATCGATGCAGAAGCGCGATGCAGTTACCAAAATTCAGTACATACCAGCCTCTGCATCGCGACTATATTGATGCTAACGCGCGTTAGCATCGCGACTGCATTGATGCCAAAATTAGCGCAGTGTGTAAAGGTTGACAGTTTGCGACTGCATTGATGCTGCATCGCGTTAGCATCGATGCTAAAAGACGTGGTGTGTAAGGGCTCTTAGAGACCAAATGAAACTGTTTTTATATTTATCTTCGTATCATCATGTCTCTCTGAAATGTTTTAAAAATTCACTACTATCAGTCTATCAAGAAAGTGTTTGACCGTCCAGGAAACCATACAGTACCCGCGAAAGACAAGCGTATTTACTACTAATGGGTTATCATTATATAGGTATATTATCCTATCTATATTTATTTTCAATACGTGTGTGCGTTTGCACCAAGTAACATTACTTATAGCGTCGTTTAAAGGGGATTCGTTCTAAGCGCGTAATACAGTGAATTTATTAATTCAAAAAATGAAAAAGCGACAAGCGTCACCTGTCATGCTACACGAATAGCAGACGTGACAAATTGCGCAAAATAAAAATTACAACGCCACTTGGTTAGGGAAAGAGGGGAGAGTTTGGAAGAGTTTTACCTTAAACGCCTGTTTGACTTACAATTTTAAAAAGTTTCGGAAAAAAAGGGTTTAAACTGTACACAATATTGAGTTGAAGTAACAAGGTTAATGTTATGTTCCGTTCCAATTTTTGGTCAAGCACTAAAAACTACGACCTTACACACTGCGACTTTTAGCATCGATGCAGTCGCGCGTTTTGAAAATGCGCTTCAGCATTGCGACCCACGCAATGAACAGATTTTATTTAGTCGCTCATTAGCATCGATGCTAACGCGCATTAGTATCGATCGATGCAGACGCAAAAATTCAGTATATAATTTGTCAATTTCCAGCTTTTTTATCACGACTGCATCCATCTTAACGCGCGTTATCATCGCGACTGCATCACTGCTAAAAGTTGCAGTGTGTAAAGGGTCTAACATTTTCGAAAAAAATACTGACTTCCAAATCTAGCTGAAAGGCATTCACGTTTCAAGTTGTGTAGGTGCTGGATATGATTTAAAGGTTTTATTTTTCACATTTTTGTATTGCTTAGGTATTCATAAAGGTAGTTTTTCATAACCAAAAAAACTGATTTCATCAATTGTTGTTTTTAAACGATTATAAAATATTCAAATAAAAACTGTTAATAAAAATCATGTTTCCTATAAAGATCATCATTATTTCTAATAATTTATTTATGAAAAGTATAAAAAAGACAAAATAGGTAAAATCATGCAAAAATATTGATTTGTATTACTTTTACAACAACAATTTTATGTATTTCTTTTATATAAATCTTTATGTAACGTTTTATATATATTAGTCATCCTTAGGAATAAAACTGTATTATTGAGTTATAGTATCACAAATTCAATTAAACGCGTACAATTTAATAGTACAACACTATTGGTACTACGCTTGCAACATTAAAAAATAAAAAGTCCGATTGAAGCTTTCATACTGGTCTACCTAATAAAAAATCAGAATATAGACCAAAGAGTATAATAATACTTGGGAAATGGTATATACCTGTGTCATCACGCGTCGGTCAACTATATTTTGTCTAGAGCCAAATGTAAAATACCTAATGGAATTGAATCAAAATTTTTCAATTACAGAACTAAAAGAAAATCGTCTTTTTAATCCAGACTTACAATTTAGTAGAACTTTAGCCACCTAAATCATACCTGAGTCAGGTGGCTGGCGGCAGTGGTCTGTGAACTGATAGCAATAAATTTGTCCTTTCTGAATCGCTCGTAAACGGAGTCGATGGACCGTGGCGACCAGTAAGAATAGCTGGAGACATTTATGCAGTATGGTCGCATATTTCTTGTGTAAGGTGAAACCTTTATAGGTAACGGAAGCATATATTTGGCACACCTACCATAAATAGCTATCGTTATTATTACTCATATACTCAATTGTATTATTGGAATGTTTTTAACACTCAGTGTTATATTTTATATTCTTAAAGATGAAATAAGAAACCAAAAATTTGCGCACGGACAGGACTCGAATCAGCGACTTCTTGGCTAACCGGGCCAAACGCTCTACTAATGGAGCTACCGTGCTGTCGGTCCGACCGCGTGAAATTTCTGTGCCCTGTTTATCAAAAATTACAAGTCTTTAAGTTACAAGTGACGGGTTACAGGGACTTTTTTTACAAAGTGTGTATGTTTATCAAAAAATATCTACACGCTTTGTAAACTTAAACATCGTAAATTCTATTGTAGTTCAAAAATAAAAAATGTATGTTACATTCTTTTCCCGGCAATAACTTTTGTACAATATTTAGTTAATGGCAAAATATATTTATAGAATATTACTGATTCGTTGGTCAAAATTCAGTGCATTTAGAGTGATGTTGCCCATAGAAAAGCAACCTACCTACTGCGAAGTACAATACAGTTTTTAAAAACACATTTGTTTCTGCTTTCTGCTAGGTACCTACCTACCTTCTGGAAAAGTTGTCACTTATCCGATTTTATTAGCCATTTTTTTATTCCTATATGGCAAACCAAAAATGTTGATCAAATGCTGTATTTTCTTATTTCGTAAGTTGAAAGGGTCATTTCCATATGACCGTTGAGAATAATTGTTCTATTTATAGATTATATTACTCTTTGTTAGACACTATAATGTAAAATGGGGGGCCTAAAGCAATTAGTGATAACCACTGTACAAGAAAAAACAATCAATGGCCTGTTTATCAATAGTTACAAACGATTTTCTGGTACAAAATGTCCATTATTAGAAATATGTGTTTATCAAAATTATACGTGTAAACTCATTGTAAACTACAAGTTACAAGTGTCAATGTTGATGTCATATTGTAACGTTGTATATTTTTATATAAGTTCGCGTGAAACGAAAAGCTGAATGGATGTAGGACTCCAGTCCATATTTTGGCATAGATATGATGACACTGACATTTGTCAAGTGTGACAGCTGCTTTTTTTCCGGTTCCGCACTGTTGGTCGTGCGTCGGAGTGGAACGTGTGTGGAAAATGAAAAATTAGATATTTGAATATGGGGCACGCCCCAAATTATTTTGTAGTTTGATAGTTATTCCTGACGCCGCCAACATGTCAATTTGGATGAATTAATTTCGAAAATGATTTGATATAAATGACTGGAAAAATGGTAAGTATGTTGAGAAACTCCTTTGGAAATCCTTGTAAAGAAAATGTAGCCTACCTACATCTGGGCATATTGTATTGAGAGTTGTAATTTTTATCATTTCAGGTCTCAAATAGAATAATTAGCATAAAGGTTTAGTAATCAATTCAGAAATTATATGGCGAGCCAGTTTTTGCAGGTATTAAATTGGTTTATTATAGATTTCATAAATAGGGTGATGAAAAGTATAACCACCCTCACTTAGAAAAAAAAATTGGTTGTTAACTAGAACTTTCTTTTATTTCTAGGTTTCGCTTTTGATATGTGTCTGTAAGTTGAACAGTCACAATTTGGTGATCATGTTGTAACCTCAGGTAAATATTTATTATGAAAAGTTAGTGTTTTTTAACTTTTACTTTGGTTTGTACGTTGAACTAACCTTTTGTAAATTCTTTTCAGTGACCTTACTTAGACCTTACTAAGACCTTACTTAGACCTCATTTGGATTAATTTTTGAAGTCAGAACTTCCTTATGGATTGATTTGCTTCTTGTCTGCTGTTTTGAGGATGGATCGGTATCGGTGAAATTTTGGGGTAATGTTGCAGAATTGTTTGTAGTTTGATGCAACAAAGATTTGAAATAGTAACCTCCGTTGAAATCCAAGGTTGGTTTTCTTGTATTTACTTTAACTTAGGAAAAGTGGGATAATTTAGCTATTAATTTAGGCATAATTTAGGAATCCCTTTGAGGATAAATTTTGGAATTTATTTAGGTAATTAAACACTTAAATTGGTGGTTTATCTTTATTTAATTAGAAATTTGTGAACATTAAGATTTGTAATAGTATAGATATTGATAACTAAATGAGAACCTAACCTAGTCTCTACTGTATTCTGAGCTATTAAGTTTTGAATTTGATTTGTTTAAAGGTAGATGTGTAATAGCAAATTTGAATAAACTTTTGTTGCCAAATGCTATACCCGGATTTCTTTATTTCATTCGAATATTAGTACCTTTTAAACACCCTTTGTCCACACTAGCCGGGAGTGACTGCGACAATATGTATGTTTTTACACTTGTATTATCGATTTTGTTCATCAATAATATTCATGTGAGCTACACTTGTGGAAAATAACGACAAAATCTTGAGAGCGTCCTGTGACCCTCTATTCCGTATTACAAGCTTACAAGTGAAGTGTGTCCCACCATCACATAATATTATTGCCAATTTTCATTTTTAAAATGTGGTCAAGTGACTAGCGACGATGTATAATATGTTTTGAAGTATTTATGGGAGACGCTCCCGTCATAATCGATGTCTATTCGTAACACAAGAAAGAAAAATTTTAAATTTAAAAACCACAATAATTTTAAATTTAAATTCAGTGTTTAGAATTTTTATTTTCGACAACTGGTGTGTTATCTGTTGCATATTTATTCCGACTTTCAGCCGAAAAATTGGAAACCCATCAGTGGTTAATCTTTGCCTATTATCTCCAAGATAAAGTCGTCTTTTGGAGTGAAAATGCTTTTTTTCCCGCCGCCAGTTCCAGTTGCTCTTGCATTATCTCTTTTGCTCTGTAATTATTAGACAAACCAAATCAGCGTTTAAAAAAAAAACCTATATAATATTTACTCATACCGGTCGAATCAACGATCCATTAATAGTAAAACAAAGTAATGGATCCTAGCAAAATATTTTATACGACTTCTAAAAATTGATGACATTTAAAGGAAAAATATATTTTAATAGTAACATTCAAATAGCGTTTTATTAACAAAACATACGTAGCAAAGTAGCTCTTTCAAAATTTGAGTAGCATGTATCTCGGACGTTAGTATAATCCTTTCCTACAGGTTCTTAGCAAAGTGACTGACTAGTACTCGTTGCAGTTTTCTTCCATTCTTCAACTATGTTTTGTTTTGTCAAATTGTAGCTGAATGCTTCAAATAACATATATTTTTGTCCCGCATCAACTGTAAAATAGTTAATTTTATTATCGAATCTAGACATTTTTATTAAATACCATCTTACTACTTATATCCAAAACTTTGCCGCCAATTTGCTTTTTTTATCGCGGAATTTCACGTTTATATTTGTATTATCATGTGTGTTTTATGATAACTTATTCTTATGTAATTTTATGTCAAGTGTATCTAAGTTTTCCTTATCGTATACTTTCAATTTGTTATAAATATTTCATTGCTATGCCACTTCCTTTTAATATGCTTTTCCTTACCTAAAGCCCAGATAATATAAAACTACGAGTACTAAAGGTTGTCTGGAAGAAATTTCTTTAAGCAATAAGACTGATTGACTCTACTTCTATTTTATATTAACTCTTTCACGGACAGTGATCGCCTATAGGCGTGATAACAATAAAATTTCTATTGTGTCTGGAGTACTGTCCGTAAAAGTTTTTCAGTATTTTATATTTTTTATAGTGTGCAATAAAGTATATTAACATAGGTACATTGTTGTCATTGTGAATATATACATACCTTTATTACCTTAAATGCATGGTGTTGTTTTATTATGTAAAGACAATTAAAAACACTGAATGGCGCGAAAGGAATACAGCATACATTTTTGATTTGGAACCTTCAAGTATATTCTGCAAGTGCTGAACTTTACAAGGCCTGTCGATTATTTTTGATAAACGCAAATTACACGAACTTGTTAAATCTTCTTAAGTGGCTTGTAGTTTGTTAACATGTAGACTTATCACTTTGATAAATAGTCCATAGACTCAATAAACGTCACAATGGTTCAACGAGGATTATGTTGTCAGTTTCACTACTCGAATATTTTCTTCGCTGTTTGATTTACTATACGACATTTTTTTAGGGAAAGTATAATTTTAAAATGAATTTCAATACTAAGACCGACTCTGGTAAACTTTAATTACGGAACAGAGTCTCCGGGTTTTTGATTTTCTGCAAGTTTATAATTCCATGCATTTTTTATTTATAAACAAAATCACTAATACCGGCATGTAATAAATACTGACACTTGTTGTGACGTATAATAAAGGACAGGTTGCGCCGCGCGGTCACGCGGGGCGGAGGGGCATTGCCCGGCCAGCCGCCGACCCGAGCGGACGCGTGCGCACAACTTGGTAAAGTGACTTGAGTGTATTTTATTTAACATCCAAATCGAGTACACCACACGTGGCGACGAGCCCTCATGTAAGTGATTAAAAAAATCTTATGGTAAAACCGTGTCTCACAAAAGAGAGGGAGATAACGGACTCGTGCATAAAGAATAAGGCTACCCGTTGAGTGTTCAAGCAAAAGTTAGACAATTAGATATTCGATACCGCATTATTATTCTATATAGCATGATAAAGTTACATAATAAACTATCGGTGATATTTACTTTCGTAAAAATAAAATATTTTTTATTATGTTTATTATTTTCTTAATCTACATTTTATGATGCTACCTATTATGATAAGTTATTACCAGTATGCCAATACTGCGTGTTTTTAATACAAGCTAGAACAAAACAACTATTGATCTATTATTCCTAACGGACGGAACCTATTGGCAGTTGTTGTTATTAATAAGCATTTTGTTGTAATGGTATCTTACTTTGTACGTTCGTGATAATGGACTGTAGGTACTATCGTAAGCTAACTTTGCATTGAACTTACAATGTAAATTATAAACCGTTTGTGCTATGTATACTACCGTTTGTGTAATTGCATTGCACTGAGATTAATTAATATGATCTTAATGAAACTTAAATAATGTTTATTCGTATGTAAGCAGCAGAATCACCCGATTTTCTCTTAAAATAAATAATTAAAATACAATCATTATATCATTTTTTAACCTTACTGTTTATAAAAAGGTCTCGGGTTCGATTCCCGTGTTGATTAATTGTACAAGAATATAATGAGGTAATAAAATTGGCTTGGACACAAAAGTACCAAGGGTACAAAAAATGCACAGAATTTTGCCAAGGAGCATTTCCATAGTGCCAAGGTGCATTGGCTTGAACACAAAAGTACCAAGGGTACAAAAATGCACAGAGTTTTGCCAAGGAGCATTTCCATAGTGCCAAGGTGCATTGGCTTGAACACAAAAGTACCAAGGGTATAAAAAATGCACAGAATTTTGCCAAGGCGCATTTCCATAGTGCCAAGGTACATTGGCTTGAACACAAAAGTACCAAGGGTACAAAAAATGCACAGAATTTTGCCAAGGAGCATTTCCATATTGCCAAGGTGCATTAATCTCCATGGAGCCTTAAGGTGTAGTTTTGCCAAGGTGCAAATAATAAGAAATAAGTGAACAACCTTTAATCATAAGTATTCTGGTACGTATCTAATAAGTTAAATAATAGTTATCAAAAGTAAATTAAGCACTTATAATAAATATAAGTATACCAGTTGCAGCAAAGTAACAGGAGTTTAGTGTTTAATTAGAAAAATACTCAGTCCAACAATAAATACACATTTTCTGAGTTGTGCCACGTTACAATTAATGTTATTATTTTATTAAAAGATTTATTTTAAGTTTAAAGTTACTTACATTAGTTTAACTAATATGTTGATGTAAAATGTGTAACGTTATATGGAACGACTGTATGGTGTAGGCTGTTCACTTATCATAGAATTAAGTTAGAACACTTTTATAAACAGCGCCAAGGGTGCAATTATATAAGGGCGTACTGTCCCTGTCTCAGGTCGCCCAAAAATGTCCAACCTACCACCCATAGAGCCCTTACAATGCGACGGCGATCCCATGTCACTAGAACGGCATGGGACAAGTGGCTGCGAGCCTTAGAAACATAATATCTGCTTGCAGCTGGCTTTGAAACACAAATTAAAAAGAGAACTACTCTCTTTCACATGGGAGGAACAGCTTTACAAGAAATATATCTCAATATACCCGGAGCGCACATTGAAAATAATGACATTACGCCAGAAACAGATTTATATTAATTTTGAGAACTTTATTGCATAAACAACAGTATCCAAAAGGTGACCTTAATGTTAAAAGCATTCTCTCCCAGTCATACCTTCTGGACATGAAAAATAATTATTATTTTTCCGATAAGTTAAAAAGAGGTAATTTATATGTTGTTGGCCTTTGCATTAAATTAAAGTACATTGCTACAATTACAAGATTATGCCCTTCATATAGGTTAATAAACTTTTTGTTGTTTACGACCAGACGAGCAGTTCTCCCGATCGACAAATCCAAGTTTTTGTATAGAAATTAGTTTTATTGTATTCGGTTAAGCTTCCAATAATATTATTTTACAGTTCATTACAAAACCTTTCATTTGTTCATACCCGTTTAATAATGGTTGTCCAAAATGCTGAAGGTTGGTTTCCCATAGTAAGTCAGATTGTCCTCGTTTGACGGTGCGTTACAAACTTTGTATCACAATAAAATACTGTTTGGAATTGGAAACGTAATATTTTCTTAGATTTTTGATCAATTAAAAAAAAACACAATAGTTATGTTTATTAAATGGTTATATGTTTTTCTAACGCTTTAACTTAATACCTTAAATGTCATGCAGATCCATCGATAACCATAAATCATTATACGTAATAAAATCTAAACAAAAACGGTGGTATTGGTAGGACATTTTGGTTGTCCATAGGATGAAAACGATATAAATAAGGATAGGATTACGTAAAAGTATCAATGCTTGATAACCTTACTTGAACAGTCAATACCCTGTCTTTGCCTTTTTAATGTGCAATACCAAATTATCCTGCCACTTCAGCCTCTGCCACAACCATAGTTTCGACGGTTGGACAACCAGTTTCTCTACGGGACAACAAATATGCCCCAAATTTGAAACTCGGATATCATAATTTGTTTTATTATAGATAAAAGAACAGCTTACGATTTTCTATACATATCCATAGTACCTAATGTTATTAAATTATAGATTCGTCTTATGCGCTCGAAAATGGCTTCACGAATGCAGGTAATTGCCCGGAGTGAATTCAGTTGGACACGCTTCCTCTTTATGGCTATATGTCCCGACAGCGCCTTAAATTATTTTACGTTTTCTGGTAAAAATGCCTTCGTTTTGAACGTCATTGCATAACACAACATAAAACTAAGTAGCAGGCGGAAATTCGTATATTCCATTTACTTTTCATGTTTAAATTGAAAGGTTCCGATGTTTCAATATGAGAGTTATTCTGAGACATGATTATGCAAATATTGCAAAATTTTGGGAGGAAATGCTATAAAAAATGAAACATTATTGATTAATTGATTCAAAATAAATTACGTTTTGTTAATGTAGGTCAAGATTTAATCAAATTAATAAAATGAATGTTTTTACTTTGTAAATGTTATTAACTATGGTAAGGAAAGGTTTATTGCAGAAAATGTTACGTAGCCCCTTCTTGATTTGTTAACCAAGCCATTTGAAAGAAGGGTAGTCGGCAGTTTCTTTCAGATCAAAGCACTAAACGAATTCGCATTTATATTCAATGGTAACTTGTGATATAATGCAGCACATTGTGTGCGTTCAAGTTAAAATTAGCATATGGACTTAGAAAATCTTATAAACTGCCTCGCAAAGAGAAGCAAAATGTATAGTGTTCACCACGGGAATGGAGTTCTCTTCGTCTTGGGCCAGCTTAAATCCCTCGATACACTCAGGATTACCTTTTGCCGCGCTCGCTGACGTTCGGGAGTAGAACTGATACCTTGTGGTCAAAATTATGATCCTTTCGTTTTGCTCGTGACCCCAAATGGCGCCCGTGCCGTAAGACATTGCTTTATTCTCATAGTGAATAATCTACTATTACCCAATGATATATTCGTAGTAGTAGACTAGAAAATATATACCATACGCGGGTGTAATAGTCATTGATGTCGTTAACCTATACGACTAAGCTTTAGTGAAAAGTACTATACATCTAGTGAAGACAGTGACGATAAAATAGGTTCTTAAACTAGCGGAAAATGGGTCGGACTATCAGGGCGTTAATTTCTGTGTGACGGTCATTGTAGCTTTTATGTTACTTAATCTGAATTTAAATTGAGTCTTCCTTATCAATGCTGGTTAAAAATTGTATTCTTTTGATGGATTGATACTGATAATATGATAAGGATACAATAATTCGATGTCATTTGAGATGACCAAACTGGATGTCTTGAGATTACTCTAATGAACATAATAAATTTGTTATAAAGTATTAACTGATTTGTTTATGAAGTGATGATATAGTGAAATTTTGTAATTTTGGTAAATCTTGTACAAGGAACTATTATTCACACAACATCGAATATGGCGAACAAAGGGACTTGTTCCATAACGAACGGTCTTGCTGAAAAGTATGAAATTTAGAGATAAAATACCATCAATATTAGTAAAGAGTAGCGGAGTCGATTGTGAAATAAGAGACAGAGACAAAATAATGAAAGACAAGGGGAAGGAAACTGAGAACCGGAAACGAAGAGCAACGGATTATGAGATAGGAAAAGGAGATAAAGTTTATGTAAAAGATATGATAAAGCAAACAAACTTTCCATTCCATTCATTCCAACACCGCATACTGTACGAAGTTCCAGGGGAAAGGAATACAATGTGAGGAACGATGAAACCGGGCAGGAACATAGAAGGAACATAAAACACTTTAAAAGAGTAGAAGGAGAATGGAAAATCTTCGACCCGAAAAGCAAATAAAAGACTCCGATGATGAAAATAACACGAATAATAATTGTAAAGCGTAACAAAACGTATTTATTATAGTAAGTTTTGTTAGGATTATAAATTATAGTTAAATTTGTTTTTGTAAAATATTCATTGTTCATTTATTATGATTGTTATGACCTTCAACTGAATTCTGTTAAAAGGGAAGAGGTGTGACGTATAATAAAGGACAGGTTGCGCCGCGCGGTCACGCGGGGCGGAGGGGCATTGCCCGGCCAGCCGCCGACCCGAGCGGACGCGTGCGCACAACTTGGTAAAGTGACTTGAGTGTATTTTATTTAACATCCAAATCGAGTACACCACACTTGTAACTTGTTATTTACATGTGTAGTTTGATAAACACATACTTGTAAAAATGATTTTTTTTACAAGAAAATTGCTTGTAATACTCGACGATAAACAGGCCACTTATGGATACGTCATTACTACCCGCCCGTGCGCAATTTTTGGTTTCTTTTGTCATTTTTAGGAATTTGTTATTACTTTTAAATGAAATATTGATGAACGTAAGCTTGAGACCATGCACCGAATCTAAATGATTTTCTTTCTCCTAAACAGAGGGTAAATGTGTTATTTATTGTCAGTTTTTAAAACGGGTTGAATTGTTCAAATTATTTGTTGTTTCATGATTTTTCGTTATTACCTATATCTCAATAACTACTGGACCTATATGAAACTAGCACTGTGCCCTTTTTCGAAATAAAACTGATTGAACTTGAAATTATAATTATAATAATATATTTTTGTTAAGACTTCTCGCTTTCGAGAAATCCGTGGAAAAACATTAAAACATACATACACTTATAAAATTTTGCATTTTGATATCACATACATACACATTGAATTGATTACTTCCTTTTTTGAAATTCGGTAAAAATGTTATAAATTTTAAAATGCAATAGTAGCGCGTCTCTCCGCTTCAGAATTCCGGTTGATTGGATTTCTTACGAAAAATATTTAACTTAAACGATGCCGTACCTTCTATAAATAACAAACTCGTACTAAACTTTAGATGCGAGTAACTCAATTACTGCAAAATTAGCCCTTGCGGAGTGCACGAAAATAGAATATCTATTGGCGATTAGCAAAGTTGGGAGTCAATAACCGAGGAAAAGTTTTTCGATTAGCACCTGAGTGTTGGCCACCCCTGCCCCGTGTAATCTCCAACAATTATCTGGCTAGCACGAGTTTCGCGAAGAAGTAATATGCTGGGAAAATGTTGGGCGCCCCTGGAGGAAATATTGTGCTTACAAAGTTTGCTATGATGAAAAAAATTGGTGCAAAGACTAGATATCGAATTAATAAACGTAGTTTTATGTTATCATGAGAAGCCCAAAGATGTCTTCGGAATGGACGTGATAATTGTAATTTTACAACTAAGATCTTATCGTATTGCATCTTTTTGTTGTGATTCAGAAGTATTTTCCGTAGTTAACAGTATGATTACAACATATAAAAAACCGACTTCAAAACCAAAATGCACTAAAAAGTCTTAAATAAACTCTTCATCATGACCATCAAGCATCAACTATCACAGCACCGACTCCAAAAAGAAATTATTTGCCTAAAATGGATTCCTTTCCTTTCAATGGTGAAGAGTTTATTTAAGACTTTTTAGTGCATTTTGGTTTTGAAGTCGGTTTTTACCTTTTTTTAAAGTTTATTTTATTTCTTCATTTTTAGTGATTACATAAGAGAGGGGGGGGGGGAGTTGCACCTTATGATTCTATTTTTTAAGAAGCTACAAATTACCTATCATAAGTTCCGTCATTATAATTACTGAACTCCTAAGCGTTAAGGAGTTCCACCATCAGCTCAGCCCCATAAGATATTTACTATTAGACGTAACAACACGTCAACATTAAGATTCTAGTAAAGAAACACTATACGTGCCTTTAAAATTTGAGGGTTTCCCTCGATTACACCGAGATCCCAGCATCAGATTGTAAAAAATGGGACCAACTAGAAGGTACACCCTCTAAGTAGGTGAAAAAAAAATTCGATTCGGTCGACAAACGACTGAGATATGAGGTAACATAGATACAAAAAAAACATACAGTCGAATTGATAACCTCCTCCTTTTTTGAAGTCGGTTAAAAATATTAAACTGACGTGGTGAGCCTACAAAATAACGTCTTGTCCCTTTTTTAATTCTATTTCGGGTAATTACATGTTATATAATTAGCATAAGATTATGATTATGATAAATTTCGGAATAAAGTACTTGACATTTTATTTTTATTAATCACTATACACAGTCTGGCCATAAATACTTCAATATTTATGGTCAGTTTTAGAGAGTACGGCTTGCTCTAAGCGCCATGATAATTTGGAGTCCCTAAAACAATCCATACGATTGGCAGTGAAGAATGTTCCCATGGAAAGAGTGCGTGCTTCTATTGAAAACTGGCCTCAACGTTTAAAGGACTGTATTGCAGCCAATGAATACTACTTCGAATAAGCTTTTTATATTTGAAATTGTTTTATATTTATGTATAAAACTAACACACTGTAAAAGTAATAAATATTATTTGCATTAAACATTTTTGTTTTCTTTGTGACAGTATTTATGGCAAGACTAGGTATAAACTTAATAACATAAATTGCACGTGTAAAAACAAACAGTGTCTTGCAAGTATATAAATTGGCTTACTTTATTTTAACCGATTTTAACCGATTGATAAATTTACTGTTAGAAATATTTATAAGTCTTTTGTCACTATGAAAACTTAATAACATAAATTGCACTTGTAAGAAGCAACTATGTCAGACAAGGAAGCAAACCCTGTGACGTACGCTATCCGGGCGCATGCCTATACCGCTCGGCCATTGGCAAGCCTATTGAATTTTGCAAGTACTTTCTTTAACGCGTAGGCTGCGTGACGTCATCAATGTTGCGAGATTTCTCAACATCATTCCTTGTCTGACACAGTTGTTATTTTCAAGAGCAATTTATGTTCTTAAAAATTTGTAAAAGTATTTTGGTCGGATGTTGTGAGAGTAATCTCGCAACATTGATGACGTCACGCAGCCTACGCGTTAAAGAAAGCGTTTGACAACAAGACACAGTTGCTTTTTACAAGTACAATATATCTTATTAGGTACCTAATTGAAAGTTTCTACTTATATAGTCAAATATAAAAAAAAGGTAAGCTTTTCATAGGCTGTGATGTCTGTCGCCTGTCGCCTTTTTAATTAAATCGCATTCAATTCAAACTCAAATTATTTTATTGCCATTAAGTGTTCAATAAGGTCTTAACATTAGTTTAGGGCTTAATACTTAATGACCCTGTTGAGTATTGCAACATTTATCTTAAAAATTTATGAGAAAGGAAATCAATTATCCTCTACCTCCTCCGTGGTGTAGTGGCTAAACACGCTGGTTTCAAGGAATTGCCGTTCCGAGGTCCTGGTTTCTCTTACCGGTCGGGTCAATATAGAAATAAAAAAATTCTATATTGTCTCGGGTCTGGATGTTGCGGTACCACCGTTGTGTCTGATTTCCATAACACAAGTGCATTAGCTACTTACTTTGGGATCAGAGCAATGTATGTGATTGGTGTCGAATACAATACAATTATCACTTGACACTATGTAATACAATTTATAGTTAGCATGGAGTATCCGTCGTTGTACCCATCATTTTGTTCTAAGCTATTTTTGTGATCAAAGACTTCTTAAAGAGTGAAGAAACAGTTTGCAGTTAAGTATATTTTTATTGTAAAGGTTTTAATATTTTGTTTCATTTTTTATATGGTTGGGTTAGGTTAAAGATCATTGTCATGTAAATTGGGCTGCAGTTTAAAAAAAAACTTGAGCAGCCATAGTTTGTCTTTATTTCAGGTTTTAAAATTGTGAGTATCTCTGATTTGTTGAAATAAGTGCATATTTTTAAAAGCAAATATACATACATCCTTAGAGCAATGTATGTGATCGATGTCCAATATTTTAGTTTACTATCTTCCAGTCAACAAAAAAATCCTGAATGTGAATAGATGTTAAAGTAAGGACAACGTCCTTACTTTAATTAGCTTAATAAAGTATGGATCTACAGCTTTCAGTGTGTATCCCAATATATTTACATCATATAGAGCTATAGATTTAGATACCAAGGTTTATACCCTACCACTCAACTCAAAAGCAAAACTTTTCCACGCGTCTGGCTAATTTTTACAAACGGTTTTCCTATTACCGGGCAGTCGGCAGTCAACCCTCGGCTGCCGAGTCAATAGTTCGGTATTTATGCTAGTCTCTATCGCACGGATTACTTAGAGCTGCTCAGGTGGACTGATTTACTGCCAGAGACTAGTGTGGTTTGGTATCGATGAAGATTATCGATAGCATCGGCATTAAAATCGACATCAAATCTTTTTTTGTTTTCACTAGCAAGATTATCTTACTTTTAGCAGCGATGTACTCCCGATGAATCTTAGCATCGATGCAGTCGCGCTTCTGCATCGATGCTAACGCGCAACTGCACGGATGCTAGATTAAAGCTGTTCATTGAGTGAGTCGCGATACTGAAGCGCGTTTTCACAACGCGCGACTGCATCGATGCTCAAAGTCGCAGTGTGAAAGGGGTTAAAGCTACCTTACACACGCACACACGTTTCGTAACTGTATGTATGTTTGTCTTAAGATATATCAAAAACAAGAAGTCCAAACGAGATGATTCTTTCTTAGTTCAATTAGGTATAGTTTAACTTAAGGAACAGTGTAAATTTCGTCATAATAGGTTTAGAAGTTATTGAGACATGTTAAATAACTAAAAATTATAAAATGAAAATAATTAAAAAATAAACAACTTCAAAAAACTTATTAGAAAGATGAAAATAACGTTGATATTAAGGAGAAACAAATTCTTTTGGAGTTGGTGCAAAATTACTTACACCAATAGCTTACTCTAGAGTAATAAATAATTTGTTTTAACCTTTGATTATATGTACATATCTGCGGTTAATTCAGCATTACAATTTAGAGATGATCAAGTATAAAAAATACTTCAGCTTTGAACTTGCTGTTGTTTTGTCAAAATTTATTTTTTCAGGGTGCACAATAAAAAATCATCAAAATAAACGTGAATATAATGCTATGTAAAAATAATAAAGTTTGTGCGTCCACCGCAGTAATAAAAAGTCCCAAAGCAAATCGTCCCTTATTAACATAACGCAGAGGCGGTGTCACACGTGTGTCACTCCTATAACTCACACGCCACCGCAGGGTTGACACGATTTTTTTTATGAAATGATTATTTTGATGTTAGTAATTTACGAAAAAACATTAAAACCAAATGATACCCGCACCCCCCCACCCCATACCCCACCGTAGTTATGGGTGGTGGCAACAAATAATTAATTATACAAACTAGAAATAAGACTTAGAAATTAACAACTAGACCTAAGACATTTAAGAAAATTGGATCTCCATGTTGACCCCACTAGGGAAAAGGCCTGGAACTTTAGATATGGCGACAGTACAAATAATCGTTACCTACCCAAAAACGCACGTAGTTTTGCTTAAACAATTTCAGCTGTATGATAAATTAATTTGAGCTTAGTGTACAAAGTTTAAAAAATCATCGCCCTGAAAGAAAAATAATGGACTTCCCAAATCCCTTTATTAACATAACGTGTCACGAGACAGCCCTATGTCACAAGCCACCGCTTCAGGGTCATCGCTTTATTTCGGAAACCACGTGAGATTCGCGACCTCCACAAGGGATGAGTTACAACAAGTTTTGGACTCTATTTTTATCACCTTAAAGCTGATTTTGAAAATTACACCTGTCATTTGGCTGGCTTACTTATAGAAGCAGCTGGGAAATAAGAAAATGAACCATATGCGTTGAGTATAAGGTCTGGTAAACATGTAAAAAGTTTGGCAAGTGACGCTAGCCAGATGGTCTCATTTGCATCGGACAGGAGAGAAGATTGTCTGTTTGTCACCTCAGCGTATATTTGTAAAGTGGTTTTATATATGACGCCATACGGGATGACCCTAGGGTGACTCGATTTATGAACGAAATTAATCTTATTGTTAGACTGTTTTAAATGTAGCAGGTACGATGTGATATTGTGTTATTGTCGATGGACCTTGGTTTGAAATATTGACTTTGTTTATAGTAAATGAAATTGATTTGTACGATTTATCTACATGACGTAACTTGCTTTAGAATTTTTATTTATTTATTCCTAATATTAACTGCTATTTAATTCTAATTCTGATACTTAGGTTTGTTAAAATATATAAATGTTTTTGGCAGTTTGCTACCCTAATTTCAATGAATTGCTTAATTGTCAATATAATGTAACAAAATAAGTTAGAACCATTGATAATTGAAAAATAAAACACCTACATCATATTTTATGTGACATGCTACATTCCAGAATACTTAAATTTGATGTTATAGGTAGAGAATATAAAATAATTAGTCAGCTCTAAAATTTTCAAAAAACGAATTCCTTCTCCTAAACATGGTATTCGACAAATAGGAGGTACGTATTCCATGAAACTATGTAGTAACACAAGCAAAGCTAGGTAAAAATAGTCATATCACCTTAGTGCCAATATCTCACTCGGAGCAAGAAACCGCAATTTCCTGCTTCATCCAGATGAGTGTCTAGGCCAGGGGTTCCCAACCTTTGGCACAGAACCCTATCATCTGTTTGATGTAGGATACTGTCCTTAGTCACCTAAAATTGAGAACAGTCAATCCAAATTGAAAGCAATGCACTAAGTACGGATCGACCAAGTTAACCCTGACGGCTCCATTCAAAAGTCCTAGAAAGTTTAGACGCAAAATAGGTTGACTACCACTGGTCTAGACTGAGCGGACACCTCGAATCTGAAAACATCATATTTCAGGCGCCCACACCTACCCGCACTCACTCGATGAAAGTCGGGCCAATTACCGTATGGTGAAAAGTCTTGCGGTTTAGCAGGAGGTGATTCTTTTAAGAATATTCAGAGTTCAACAACTATTTGTTTGTTGATAGAAGAAAAATTCGTAATGATCATCTTTAAAAGTGTTTTATACACATGCATTATTTTAATTCTTTCGTATATTGAATTTAGTTTTGGCTATCTATAACTTTAATAACATGTTTGCAACAATGTTTGTACCTATAGAAGGGTTTTCCCAAAATAACTGTTATAAACATGCTATATTTGATGACCTCCGTGGTGTAGTTGCTACGCACGCTGGGTTTCAGGCGTCGCTGCTCCGAAGTCCCGGGTTCAATTCCCGGTCGGGTCAATGTAGAAGAGCATAATTTTCTATATTGTCTCGGGTCTGGGTGTTGTGGTACCACCATTGTTTCTGATTTCCATAACACAAGTGCATTACTTAACTACTTATTTTGGGATCAGAGCAATGTATGTGATTGGTGTCTAATATTTATTTATTTAATGTGTATAGAGTATCATTTTTAAGTTTCTATGTAAGTGAAATGAAAGTCAGGACTTCACTGAATAAACACTTTTATTCACTTCACTTATTTATTACAGAGTTCCGAAGATGTTATCGCTTACGAATCACAAGATCGACTGACTGTAACTTAAAATCTATCGCTCAGGAAACATCATTTAACACTAATCACATAATATCAATATCCGGTAGAAATAATTAAAAAGCTATTTCCGTTTCAATATTTTTAAATCAATTTTAATACAACTTCCGGTAAAAAAATATTCATTACTTTTAATACAAAGTAATTATTAAATAAAATAAAATTGTGTTTCTGGCAAACGACAATTCCGGCAAATATATTTTTAAACATATATATCTTTGGCATCCGGTCAAGTTAAAGACTTTATTCTGTTACAAACGAACTACAAAATAAAATAAAACTGAGTTTCCGGCAACGTTACATCCGGTAAATTACTTTCATATTATTAAAAATCTTACATTACGTTTACAAATACAATCGATATAAGATAACGAATCACAACATAAGTAAATCGTAAGTATGTTTAATTTTTTTTCGGTCTTTTACAGTCACCCCTAAAATAGAATACACTTTAAACCTTGTAAAGTCTTTCTATTTTAAACTCCAACCCACACCAGCACGGACAGCCAATTTGGCCAAGTTTCAGCTTCTTGGCACGGGCGTCGCCAAGTTCGACGTCTTAACCTCAGGTTTGAAAGTTTAACGCAGAGGTTTAACTATTTGACTTGCCAAGGTCATGTGAGTGGTGAAATGGGTTGTTTTTGGAATTTGAAATACCTTGTTTTAGCTTACCAGTGTGATCTTATTTGGGTTGACATAAAAAGCATCTAATCAATTGATTATGTATATTATTTTGTAAAAGTTAAGCAAAAATTAGTATGACGTACATTAGAAAATAGCCTTTGTGTACCTGCTCATCTCCCTGTACTTACTTCACTTGAAAACAGAAAAAAACTTCATTAAATAACATCCAACTTATATTAATCATGCAATTAAATTTTAAAACAAAATCAGAATAACCAATTTTAAAAGTGTCTAGGTAATGTTGTAACACTCAAATCTTACCATTGAATAAAGCAATAATATTTCAAGAAAACCTTTTGCTCTCATTCGTTTATTTGTTCCATTTCCCAAATGCACCTTCGCAATCGGAACTCGTTAAGGAAACTAGAACCTTGCACTCGCTTCACAAACACACTTCACAACCACTGTCCAGCTTCTGTTCAAATAGAAACTGTATGCTCAATACAAACGTGTGGACACGACCTTAGTCGTTTCAACGAATCTTTACACTTTTAGTTAGTTTTCCAAGTTTGCGGCGCAAGTTTAGCAAAATGTGTACAAAAGTCAAACATTTGGATTTACTATCACGTTAGTTGAGGTAAGTAACCTAAATAAGGATACGTAACTTCTATTGACTGAAGACGTTTTATGGAACAATCATATTTTTTTTAAACTTTCATGGTCACTAATACGAGATTGCTACATGGAAGCAATCTCATTATTAACTGTTCTAATTACCATCACACTTCTATCCGACCGCAGGGAATTCCCAAAGAATGAATGTATTAAAGCAGTCTAAGTGAAGTAGCAATATATATAGGTATACAACATCCAATTCTGCAGAGGAATTATTAATAATGAGAATAAGTGATATTAGCTCCAAACAATCAAGGTAAAAGGGCAATGTAATTGCTTAACAAAGGGACGAATTGACAAAATGATTTATTATTATATTTCTCGTTCCCTATAACCCTTAACAACAAAACGGACCATCAAACTCCGCCATCCATATCTCACGTCACGTCATTTGAAAGCCGTCAAATAAATTGTTTAGCACTTCACCAGCATTCGTGAAAATAGGCGCGGCCCCATTGAATGCATAGGAATCAATCACACAGGTCGCCCGAATAAAGGCACTGCAATAAATTCGGGGTTCCGTGCCATTTTCCACTTGTTTTCACCTCGCGACTAGGAAGCGGAGGTAAGACAGCCCAATTCGTACCAAATCTATAAAAATATTAACAAAGCTGAAGGGTTTGGGAGATGAGTTTACAACAAAGAAAACTTTTTGTGTTGACGCTGTCAAATTTGTTTTTAAAAAGGCTTTCGGCTGTAAAACATCACGCTGCGACGGGAGAGGAGGAAGCAAACTCATAACGTGCCGACGCAGTCACGGGGGACCGCTTGTTAATATATATTAAAGGAAATAATTTGGACACAGATAGGAAGGCAGTGGGATATACTCGTATTAGGGAAAGCTATATCTGTCTCAAAATTATTGTGAGGTTCGGTAAGGCTTACATAGGTTTTACTGGCAGTACCTACCCAAAGTAGACACCTTGACGTAAGTAGGTATTTAACCCTCGTTAAGTTCATGCTCTGCCCTATCTGTATATACCACCTTCCCGTAAAATTTTATTTTTTCTGGTAAAAAAATATCACATCACCATGTACTTGAAGTGAGGCCTTTGCCCAGCAGTGGGATGTTTACAGACTTACTGGTAAAATATGCTTCCAGATTTTGAGATTGAAAATACATAAGTAAATTTAACTTTTACGCAACATAGATTAAAATGCTAATTAATTATCATGTTAATTTATGTTGTCTAATCTATGTAATCTATGTTGTATCTATACATGTAACTACTGATTTTACTGGTATAGAAAAAATATATTTTTGTTTACGTCAATGTCCTATTTATTTTATTAAGTACTAATAATAGTTATGGAGGTGCAAGCAGTGCATGATCTTTTTCATACTTATTACTTTTGATATGCTGTTGTCAAAATGTTGTTAAGATTATGCATGAATAGGCTTATTTACTTTCGCTACGTTTCAACGCTCCAACCATTTGCAGCTCGACAAATATGTCATTTCGGTAACGTTTTAATCGCTGTTCCACACTGTTTGGGATTTATTGAATGGCAATTGGTAATGAGTATGTTCGGTTCCACGTTTGCAATTTATTACGTGCGTTTTGTACTTTTAATACGATATTTATCAGCTCGCTATTTGCGTACGTAATTTACGTATTATCCTCTTTGATGTGTTAACAAACCACACTGATCAAACGGATCTGATAATATTGTTGAGGTTATTTCTTCGTGATTTGAGTTTTCAAACTTTGGTAATTTGTTGTTTACTCGAATATCAATTACTCTTATCATTTCATTTAAAAGAAATATCTATAGACACCCTTTACTGATAAGTTTGAGTACAAAATGTTTTTTGGTTTTAGTTTCATGTATAGGAAGCCTCCCTTTAATAACATTATATTTCATTTTTGTATGGGAATCTTAAAGCGGTCAACAGAATACACCTACAGACAGATACACAGACATGACGAAACTAAAGAGTTTCGTTTTAGGCCAATCGGCTTTGAAACCCCTAGAACTATGATCAATGTGAATGTGTTATGTTGGATCAACGTTTTAGGCAGCCGCAAGTAATATATAAGTCTGTCATTATTTTTTAAAGTAAACGGTATCAATTAATGACCTACCGACAGCCCAATCCGGTTTTAAATAACATACACAGGCAAAGATTTTCATCTTTTATCTTATGCGATATAGGTACCCTGTTTTTTTTAAAAAAGGGCTCTGTCATAACTTACGATTACGATTTAAATAAAGATAATTTTCATTTATACTGGATACTACCAGAAGCGAAAAGCTTAATTTTAACAACTTATTTGTATCTTATTCAATTTACCTATGCTAATTCAAAACCTCACGTAATGTAAACAGCAAACACGTGAGATAACACCCAAATCCCCGACCCCTATTAAAAAGGTTCATTTTTCACGGGGCAGGACACTAACATGACGCGTCGTTTGCGATGCAAACACGTCACCCGACACGTCTCACGTACCTCTACAGTGCGACATGAATCTTTTGGATGGCGAAAATCAGAACTAACTCTGTCATCTTCAAAAATGCGGTTGCCAGATCAAGTGTAGGCAAATCTCCCCAATCTTGCAGGATTTACGATTTTTTCCTAATGTTTCATTTTCATAATCAGTGTAAACTTTTAAAATGATTCTTTTTAATACCGTAGAGCTAAAGTTCTTAAATAAAGTATAATTTTATAATTTTTAATGGTTTTTACTGTTTAACATACATGATACAAACATTCAGGATTATTACTGTTTTAAATTAGTGCCCTTCTTAAAGATGAAATAAGAAACCAAAAATTTGCGCACGGGCGCAATTCATCTTTATGAATATAAAATATGACACTGTGAGTGTTAAAACATTCTAAAGCATTAGTGCCCTTCTCTTTGTCTTAGCCATGGTTGAACTACTTAAATCAAGGGAGATATTTGAATTGTCTATCCTGATTGAACGCCCCCATTGATTGATTGTCAATGTCATCTATCAGCCCGAAGCTCCTTGTCACACTATAGTTACGCCTAGAACATGCCTTATGATTGGATAGTTTTTAAGGATGATTAACGTTATAACGTGCCGGGGCTGGACCGTGTCGGAGCCGGGAAAAAATCCCACCGTCATTGCAACGCCGCGCTCCGTCCGGGCCCGGGCGGAGCATGGTTAGGCATCAAACAAAATGCATACAATAATATTTGACCGTCCCCCGGTCGGCGCCTGGCCGGAGCCCGGCTCGGCGCCGGCACGGTGTAGCGTAAATCAGCCTTCATGGTGACAGAGAAGATACGCAGAAGCTGGTTTGAGGAATTAAGGCTTCTTTTCGTTTTCATGAGCATTTTAATACATTTGTTCAAATTTTATTTGTTGTATTTTCTGTTTGAGCTTAAGGAGATAATATCTGACTTCAAATGCACCTAATTTTAGGTGTGGGTAAGGTTTAAGGGGGTGCATATCTGCTTAGTAGCCACCTATTCACTCTTGCCGTAAAGAGGCTTAGGTTTACTTACTAAGGTTACTTAGCATGCCAAGATTTATTGTGTAACGTGCTATTGATAATAACGTAAATCATGTTTATGTAGTGCTTGTATCACGTGATAGTCCAAAAGCAAAAGTTTGTTCCTTAAAACAAATCGTTTTCCCAAGTGTGCGAGTAAATACAGACCCGTTGCGTGTAGCACTTTGCAGCTCAAATCGTTCTATTTTCACCAAAGAAAAGCTCGCATTTCCGATCGCACTCGGTCTATAAGCTGTCAGGTGGGCTTACCGATGATTTACCGGTGTACGAACCGATGGGCTATTACGTAACTTACTGTCTCATTGCAATCGTAAGTGCGCTGTTACATTAGAGCGACAGCAGCGCGACTCTAAAGTGAAGGGCTTACTGCTGTCATTTAACGTATGAAATTGACAGCAACGCGACTGCTGCGTGACCGCCGCGCTGCTAAAGTTGCTTAAGTGTAAAAGCACTCTACGTGATGTCATAACAGTATTTTAGTATAGCAGTATAAAAGCTCTTAAGAGAGCATTTACTATCATTTGGCATCGTTGTCAATGACCCAACTCTACTACAATCAGCCCTTTTGCCATAAAACATATTTCAACTTAGCCCCAAGGAGGTCGGTTTAAAAGGCTGTTATTAAAAGTGACGACAAGATTAAGACGTATTCCTTTTAATCACAATTTCAAACATGAAACCATTTGTATGAGTTGATGTAAATGGCTTCAATTCATGGCGCACGAGAATTATTCGTGGTGTCAGTTCCATACGCTAGTAATAGTAGTTCAATGATAATTAAATATGACTCGGCGTTAGCACGGTAGATTCGCTGGCCGCCGCTTACCCCAGACATACCACTCTCGGATTGCAATCGCACTGCGATCTCATTTGTTGTTACTTAATCACCCTGCTGGTAACCTGCGCCGTCGGCACGTACGAACACCATTTAGTGCTAGCTTTTATCCGGTATAACGTATCGGAAATAAAAGGTTAAAATCTAACACATTGGCTGGATTCCAAGATAAAAACAGCTAATTGAATGCCGGTTACCTATAATAAGTAATATATAAATGTGATTCAAAAGTTGAATGACTTTCACAAAATAAATTTGATTAGTAAATATATAATTATATCCAAATAGCAATCGCTGTATTATTTTCCGACTTTTAAAAAAATGCAATCAATTCGATGTGTATAAGTATGTCATATCGTTGGAATTTTACAATATTTGAGTATATTAATCCAGTAAGGCTAAAGTAGTAAATTGCGCAGTGTGCAATTTCGTAAGTGAATGTTTGTTTATATATTTGTATGTTTGTTCACGGATCTCTCGAAACATTAGATAGTTATAGCGAAATGATTCTTTTTTAATTCATTGGGGTATATTCCAGCTTAGGGTGCAGAGTAAGTTTATCGAAATCTATCCAGTAGTTTTTGTGATATGGGTAATAATAAATATTAAAACAAATAAATAGAAAAATAAACCGTCTTCAAAAACCTGATTAAAAAGCTCAAAATAACGCATTTGTCTTTGAGTTAGGAGAAAAAAAAAATTGCAGTTGGTGCTGCGCACACAAACATATAAGATGTATAAAATATGAATGCTTCTAGGATTCTGGTTCAACTAAAAATTCATACTTTTAGCTAAGGTCAAAACTACTTTAGATCTTCAATATAGCTATTATAGCAACAACAAAATAATGTACAAGATTGTAGATCTGATCAATTCAAAAGGCTGCATTTACAAATTCATTTTCTATGTGTCTAAATATCTTGCTTCATTGCATTTTATTAGTATTACTTGGAAACATTACGAATTCACAGTTGGATTTAATTTAAATTGAGATTTAAGAACGACAAGTCTGGGGTCAACCGTAAGTAGGGTTCACTTACAACATTAATGCACCAGGATTCCATAAACAGCATTAAACTATAAATTAAACACCTTTTAAACTAATGCGATGCGGCTTAAAATAACTCAGTTTGGGTCATGCTTCACAAGCATATAAATATTTTATAATGAGTAATAAATACTTACAATAAACATATACATGTACTCTCACCGTAATATTTTAAAACTAAATAGCATTACAAACAATCCGGCTTAGAGTCATTGCAGTGTTAGTATGTAAAATAACCTCGAAAGTGTGTTTGTGAAAAAAATATGCACTAAACACTCATTTCCATAATTTTGTCCAATGTTTTGAATTGATCATAAGTGTATTCAATAATTATTCAAAGCTTATGACTTAGCTAGTCCTAATGCATAGCAATCTTATAACTTTGTCCTACTTTGACTAGAATGAAGCTGATACACTATCACTTAATACTAAACATTTAATTTATAAGTGTATTAACAATTTATTTTCAAAAATATATATATGAATAGTTCAATGTGTGCTACTTTTACTCATCTTTAATTTGCTTACCTTTTTTTAGTATCATCATCATCATTATCAGTCAACGGACGTCCACTGCTGAACGTAGGCCCATGTTATGTATTTCCCCTACGGCTTTCCACATCGACCGATCACAAGCGGTCTGCATCCAGTTAGATCCCGCGATCTTTACAAGGTCATCTTTCTATCTTGTCGGTGGACGTCTTACTCTGCGTCTTTGATCGAAGGGTCTCCAATCTAGAACTTTCGGGCAGCTTTCGGGAAATTGCGCAAGATTGTCCTCTCATCTCATTTACCTCAGTATCTGAAGACGAAAATCTTCAACCAGTGTGTGTTACCAGTGATGACATACGTATCCGAAACATGGTCTCGAACTATGGGCCTAATAAAGAAGCTGAAAATCACACAACGAGCGATGGAGAGGGATATGCTGGGTGTTTCTCAGAAATGAGGAGATACGTAGAAGAACTAAGATAATGGACTAAGCCTTGAGAATCAGTAAGCTTAAGTGGGAATGGGTAGGGCACATAGAGAGCACTTTGTAATTGCCGTGGAATCATGTTTGGGATTACTATCTAGTACAATACCATTATGTCGCTAAATGTAATGAAATTGATTGTAACTGTCATGTTTTTCTGAAATAAATAAAATAAAATAAATGTAAAAAAACAGCAAAATAAACATTGTTTCTGCAAAACTTTATTAAATCTAAAATGTGACCCCACCCATCGTTTTTTCATTATTATTGTTAAAATAATAAGCCCGGCAATAGGATATAGTATTTATTCAAATATTCTTAGTAAATACAACATTGATTTATTTTAAACCAAGCTAAAATCTAAGCATATAGTAATCATGCACTCTAGTTACATATATTAATATTTGAAGTTGGACAGCAAAACGGTATAAAATAAAATAGATAGTACTTACAGTAAATTCGCTCACAATAATTCCGAGTATTCTTGAGCTGTGATCCGTTCGACGGTCAGCACAAGAATGCCCGGAGGCGGAACGACAATGGCTTATAAGGGCTCAAACTTTAGCAACTAGATGGCGCCACCTCACCGGAATCGATCAATACACTTTCCAATATTGGTTTGTGTGGTTTAGCGGCTAGGTGGCGCCACTATAACGGAAATGATAAATTAATGTTTCTAATAATTAAATTGTTACTGTCGAACATCTTAAATAATTAATAAATTCATATTTACTAAATAAAAGACTAAATATTTAATTAATAATAATATTTTGTATAAATAGTAAATTATATGCATAATTAAATGACAATCGGAACCGGATGTTTATAAAGTTACTGCGATTTTGTAAATAACATACAGATTTCTTTAAAACATATAGAAAGTACTTGTTTTCCTTAATAATTTTCCAATAATATTTAACAGATTCGGCCATCTAAAGTGTACGTGTGTCCTCACACAAAAGAAAGAAGAAGAAAAAAAAGAAACAACTCATTTTAATATTTATACATAATTAATTCGGCCATCTAAAAAGAATATGTGTGTCCCCACACATCACAGGTTATTCTTATTGTTTAAAATAGATATACATAAACAAGCTTTGTATTAATTTGCATATTTTCAATTCTAAATTGCATTTTATTTTTGTCTAGATTTGTTACTCAATACATATTATATTAGTATGCTGGTTTTTTATTTTTTTATTTATATATTTTGATAGATAATCAGTTACAGGCCGTGAATATCCTGCATACCGTTTTTTTATTATTATTAGTATTGTTATGGTCTAGAGTTATAATGTTACACCTGAAAAATTAATGCATATCAGAGTCAAGCAACATAACGTAAGGTATAGGTTGTGTTGAAATAACTATTAGCTAACTCATTCGGATTCATCTTCACTTAGAATACTATCATGTGGTCTTGAGAAGGTTAACCATGGCTTTAATTTATCGACAGCTACAACAGTTGTATACTTTTTATTATTTTTTCGTGTTAAAGGAGTATCTTGAATCTGATAACGGTCGTGGTCATAAACTTTCGTTATCTTGTAGGGGCCTTGAAATTTAGGTATCAACTTTTTACTACTACCGGTAGCTGCAACCTGCCTCTCTACTCTAACTAAATCCCCCTCTTTATACTGAATAGGCTTACAACGTGACTTATCATACCTATCCTTTTGTAGTTGTTGTGATTTTTCTACGAATGAACTAATTTTGTCCCGAATAGATTCTAAACTAGACTCTTTGTTAATAGTTACTCCATTGTTTATGGCAGATAATAATTTTCCGTCACTTGGACCTTTCGGTCTTATACCTAACAAGGCTTCAGCGGGGGTGCTATTAATCCCTTTATTAAAAGTATTGTTGATTCCCCATTGAACATCCGGAAGGTGGTCATCCCATCTATTTTCAGCGGTTTCTAAGCATTTAGCTGTTAAAGCTTCCAAAATTGTTCTGTTATAACGTTCCACCTGTCCGTTTGCTCTAGGGGTAGCAACTGCATTAAGAATGTGGCGAATGCCTTTTTCGGAAATAAGGTTTTTAAATGCATCACTAGTGAAAGAGGTCCCCCTATCAGATATAATTCTACGTGGAACTCCAAAAATGCCAAAGTATTCACGAAGAATTTTAATAGTAGAGGAACTTTTCGTATTCCGAACAGCTTTAAGGTAAATAAAACGAGTAAACGCATCTATTATTACTAGAATGTAAATATTTCCCTGTTTACTTCGTAAAAAGGGTCCTACATGATCTAGATGAATGGTATCGAATGGCACATTGATTTTTTCTATTGGATGGAGGTACCCGGGCTTTTTCCCCCCACAAGATTTAGCATATGCACATTCTAGGCAAGAAGCAACATACTTTTTTATAAAACGCCGCATACTAGGAAACCAAAAATGTAATTTTATTCGCTCTAGAGTTTTGTCTACCGCGAAATGTCCGATGTCATCGTGATTCTTTTTCACTATTTGCCATCGAACACCTCTTGGCACTACCCACCTATCACCATCTGGAGTAATTCTAAATAACCTACCGTTTTTCAATTTGTAATTTCTTTTAATATCAGCCACGTCGTCAGTAGAAGAATCCTTTAAGATGGATATAATTCTTTGGATTTCTGAGTCGGCATCTTGTACAGTAACTATCCAATCTGATTCAGAGACATTTTGAACTAAACATTCTGTTTGGTTATCTTTGGGATGTGGATTACGGCTTAAGGCGTCGACGTGACTCATAGAAGTACCGGCCCTATATTCGATCTGAAAATTGAATTCTTGCATCATGGTCCACCATCGGGCTACTCTAGGTAACATGTCGCGTTTCGAGAAAGTAGCACGAAGAGAATTGCAATCTGTAACGATTTTAAATTGTATCCCAACCAAATAAACACGAAATTTTTGTAAAGATGATACAACAGCTAGTGTTTCTAAATCGTAAGACGAGTAATTTTGCTCGTCAATACTAGTCTGTCTACTGTAATAGGCCACAGGTCTTAATTTACCAGTATCATCCCGCTGTAGTAACATACCCGCAATGCCTAATTTACAAGCGTCAGTGTGGACCTCAGTTTCAGCATCAGGGTTGTACAGGGCCAAAATTGGCCTCTGAATTAAAGCTTTTTTTAGACTTTGAAAAGCCTGCTCCTGATCTGAGCCCCACACCCACGCCGCATTTTTTTTTAGGAGTTGCGTTAATGGTTTGGCCACAATAGAGAATCCCTGTACAAATCTGCGAAAGAAACTTGCTAATCCCAAGAATTGGCGGACTTGGTGTTGTTTAGAAGGGGTAGGAAATTTTTCAACTGCTTCTGTTTTGGTGGAGCCAGGTTTTATGCCAACGTCAGAAATTTCAAATCCTAAATAGTTAATTGAACGGCAAAAGAAAACGCATTTTTCCAAGTTTAATGTAAGGCCTGATTCACTAAGTAACTTTAAAACTATTTCTAGCCTTTCCATCCCTTGTTTAATATCTACGCAAGGTATAATAATGTCATCTAGATACGCCAATGCCTCTTGATGACGTAAATTGCCAAGAACTTGATGCATAATTCTTTGCAAGGTTGCAGGAGCATTCGCAAGACCGAAAGGCATTCTGTTAAATTCAAAATGCCCCTCCGGCGTTACGAATGCCGTTTTATATTTATCTTGCTCTTTAATTCGAATTTGATAGTATCCCGAGGCTAAATCAAGGGTAATAAAATAATGATTTCCCGAAAGAACGTCTAATTGGTCATCTATGAGAGGCATTGGGTAATTTTCTTTAATAGTTTTACTGTTAAGAGCTCTGTAATCGATACACAGGCGATAATTCCCATTCTTTTTCTTTACTAAGACAATTGGGCTTGCGTATGGTGAAGTAGAGGGTCGAATTATATCGTTTTCTAAAAGCTCATCAACCATTTCTCTAACTATCTCTTTTTCTCGTAATGCCAATCTGTAAGGTCTGTAAACAACTGGCTTATCATCGTGTAAATTAATGTTCATTTCAGATAAATTACAGTTACCCAATTCAGACATATTAAAAGCAAAACAATGACGAAATTTATTCAATAATTGCAAAAGATCATCTAAAACAGTAATTGTGACATCTTCTCCAATCTTAAGTTGAACTGAGGTTATCGGGTCAGAGGTAGTTTGATGGGTTGTTGGCAACACCGTTGTAACATTATTAACAGAATTATGGCTATGGAGATTAAAATCCTCTGGACTTTCGTAAATAACATCCCCTCGAGCTATAAAATATTTATCGTTTATGTAAAAGAACTTTGTGGTCAAACCATTTATTGCCAATTTACCTAGTCCATCAAAATTGAAATGGTAAATCCCGGAAAGAATACAGTAAGGGTTACCATCATAATTACGAAATCCCCCTTTCACATAAAGGCTACCCTCAATTTTAGGTTCAGTGTAAACATCTATGATTGTAAGTCCAGAAATAGTGGTTTGACTTTGAACATATAATTTAATTTTGAAATTGTATGTATTTTCGTCATTAACGTCTAAAATATCCAACCGGCTATGAGTTTTAAGAATTTTAACATGAGTTTGCTCTGAGAAAGTTTGTCCTAACATCAGAGGTACTTGCATTACATCATCGGGGACTATAAATAATTCGGTATTGGCAACAACTCCATCAACCTCAACTGCAAGAAAAACCCGTCCTAATGTGGACACAGTAGAATTTCCGAATCCCTTTAGTATTGGTAAGTTAGAAGTGTCAACTTTATCTACCCCCAGTTTTGAAAAATAAGAAGATTTTATCATGGAACATTCACTTCCTAAGTCGATAAATGTTTCTAAAGGAACACTGTTAACTAAGGCTGTTTTATGGTATTTAAGACTAACATCCCTTCCATCTATTACTCTGTTTACAGACTTTACAGCTGGCGTGGAATTTAAAAAACATTTTTCGGTGTCATGCCCATACTTAGAACATTTAGTGCACTTTTTTATAGGAAATTTACACTGAGCTACTACGTGGCCCTCTTTCTTGCAATTCAGACATCGAATAGAAATATTCTTAGCCTGATTTTGAAGAGAGTTTGTTACTACATCAGAATTATTTTTAGACAAATTCAATTTATGGGCATTTCTTTTATCTACCGGCTGCTTTATATTCCTAGAGTTTCGTAAATATGCCAAAAGTTTATCTAAATCCTCAAACTGTGCCGCTTCGGCTCCTAACCTGATAGACCTATCATCTATTCCATGTAAGACACATTCTACTGCCCTTTTCCCAGAAATACTACAACGGTTTATAAGACTAATTTTATCAAAAAAATATTCTTCTAATGAGTCTCCAAAACGCGCTCGTCTAGCTAACATATCTGATAACATCTGCCCATAGTTCTCATCAGAAGGAAAAGTTGCTAAAAGTTTATTTTGCCATTCTTGCCAAGAGAAATGCATCGTTTGCTGACTACCATACCATTTCTTAGCTAAACCTTTTAATTTAGTTAGAGCAAAGTGCGGAATTTGTTTATCCGACCAGCCATATATGCTAGCACATTCGTTTACTTTATTTAGCCACATAGACATAGTTTGTTCCTTGCCAGATGGGTCAAATTCGGGGATAGCGTTATTCGCAGAACTGAGTTTTTCTGGATCTGGAGCTATTGATTTTAAGGCTTGGACTAACATATTCAGGGTACTATTTGACTCTGACATGCAAATATTCAGACCATCTCTTCCCTCCTTGAGTGAAGTGATGTTACCTGATGGTCGTGGCGGGGCATTGTCAGATGCACGATGCAGTGGGCTGCGTGATCGCTGGCCGCCATGGCGCTGGTCACGCCGTGGGCTTCGCGATCGGTGACTGCTACGGCGCTCGTCACGCCGCGTGCTTATTGATCGGTGGCTGCTACGGCGCTCGACGCGTCGTGGGCTTCTCGATCGATGGCTGCTGCAGCGCTGGTCACGCCGCGGGCTTCGTGAGTGTTGCCTCCACTCTCTTGGTCTTGAATTTTGATTTCTTGAACGACTGCGTGGCTGTCGTTGGTAGCCTCGGCCCCTTATAGGGCTACGAGACCGCTCTTTTGATCGGCGGCCACATGCCACAGCACGTGACCGGCTGCGAGGTTGTCTGCTCCCGGATCTGGACCGCCGCGGGCTGTATACCCGCTTAGGTGACCGCACGTTCCGCGCTTGGGGTGCTCGCCTAGTTGGCCAACGGCGATGGATTGCATCCTGGTTGATGGGCTGCACTGATGCCGTCTCTGCTGCGACTTGGGGTACAGACTCGTCGATGGCAGGGCGACGGGGCCCCGTCGGGAGTACGGGTGAAGAGTTGCGTTCCATATTCTGAAAGATCAGAAAATAATGCACGTATCGGTTCTTTGGGAATCTACTACAATATACAATAATATAATTCTAGTTATTAGCCAATTAGAGACAAAGCAAATCTAAAAAAAGGGAAAGAAAAAAAATTGAACGGAAAAGAACAGGCTCCTTATTACTTCGAATCCCACTTCTGAGATGTTAAAATAATAAGCCCGGCAATAGGATATAGTATTTATTCAAATATTCTTAGTAAATACAACATTGATTTATTTTAAGCCAAGCTAAAATCTAAGCATATAGTAATCATGCACTCTAGTTACATATATTAATATTTGAAGTTGGACAGCAAAACGGTATAAAATAAAATAGATAGTACTTACAGTAAATTCGCTCACAATAATTCCGAGTATTCTTGAGCTGTGATCCGTTCGACGGTCAGCACAAGAATGCCCGGAGGCGGAACGACAATGGCTTATAAGGGCTCAAACTTTAGCAACTAGATGGCGCCACCTCACCGGAATCGATCAATACACTTTCCAATATTGGTTTGTGTGGTTTAGCGGCTAGGTGGCGCCACTATAACGGAAATGATAAATTAATGTTTCTAATAATTAAATTGTTACTGTCGAACATCTTAAATAATTAATAAATTCATATTTACTAAATAAAAGACTAAATATTTAATTAATAATAATATTTTGTATAAATAGTAAATTATATGCATAATTAAATGACAATCGGAACCGGATGTTTATAAAGTTACTGCGATTTTGTAAATAACATACAGATTTCTTTAAAACATATAGAAAGTACTTGTTTTCCTTAATAATTTTCCAATAATATTTAACATTATTATCATTGTTTTTGTATACTAAAAATCATAAGCCATTCACCCGCGTATTAAAAATTAAGAAAACGTCTTAATTTTTAGTTATTATGTAAAGAAAACATTTACTCGGAAAAGTGAGTTTTCTATTTTTGTCATCATTATCAGCCAAAGGACGTCCACTGCTGAACATAGGCCTCCCCCACGGCTTTCCACAGCGACTGATCACTAGCGGTCTGCATCCAGTTTGATCCTGCGATCTATTTTTGTAAGAAAGGAAAATCACAATGTACATAAGTATATATCTCCAAAATTTTCAAAATTTCCTTTTTTTCCATATTAATCAAGCATATTAAAAACCAATACCACAGTGAAAACACAATACCGTTAAAAATAACGCTATCCGTTATCCCGTATGCATCTGAGCGTTTCATCAGTGAATTTCGTAGGTGGATTCGCTGCGTATTTCCCCAGAAACGATCAGCGCGGATCGCGTCGACACGACCATTTGTCTTGGGCCACCTTTAAAAGCTATTCACAACCATTTCTCTTTTTAAAAACCTTTAGACACTTCCTTTTCGTTTTTCAATCGCCCTCCGTCGGAGTTATCGCGATAAATGCCTTTGTTTGGCCGTTGTTTTGGGGATATCTACAGAGTTGGTGAGTTTAAACTTAGTTTTAGCGGAAAACTGACAACACTCCATTTCATTTTGACGTTTTGTCAGTGAATTATTATTATTATTTGATCGATTTTTACAGTGAGTTGTTATAACCACGTATAGAAAAGCTGTGACAAGCAAAAAATGTGGCGTAAATACGACGGCTAGATTGAGACATATTCCTCGGAATTTTGAATGTGACACTATGAATTAGTTAGAGCTCCTGACTATTACCCCGGCCGTCGCAGACTCGAATCCCGCAAGAGGCAAATGTTTGTGTGATGAGAACGAACATTTGTACCTGAGTCATGGATCTTTAATATGTATTTAGGTATTATTGGAGACGCCCCCGTCATAATCGTTATCTGGTATTCGTAACGCAAGGAAGAAAATTCCTTACTTAGAAACCACGACAATTGGTGTGTTGTCTGGCGCATATTTATTTATTATTCTAAGTATCATGAGTTGATGTCAAGTGTTATCAATTAACAACATTTCATTTTTGTAAAGGTATGAAATTCGAAAACAATTTCAAGATTTTGCATTTCTAAACACGTTAAACATTTTTTCAATTTTTTTCCACTTTATTTTTAAAGTTAAATGAAAAAGACTGAAAAGAACATGGAAATTGGCATTTCACACCTTTGCAATGACATTTCATGCAGAAAAAAAAACGCTTTTGAACTTTGAGCATGTTGTCAGCTGTCACTTTGAAGTTTAGTGTTGTTGTTGTTTCCGGTATTGTATTGGAAATTATCGATAAAATTCGATATGGTAAATTTAAGATTATTAAAATAAACATTTTCATCAAACAAATTTTTAGTTCATATACGAAATAATCACCACGATTTCTCATTCGAAATATGATTGATATTTGTAGTTATGAGAAAATATTTGAATTTTCTGATTTCATAATAATAATCATCATCATCATCATTATCAGCCAAAGGACGTCCACTGCTGAACATAGGCCTCCCCCACGGCTTTCCACAGCGACCGATCACTAGCGGTCTGCATCCAGTTTGATCCTGCGATCTTTTTAAGGTCGTCTGTCCATCTTGTTGGTGGACGTCCCACGGTGGATTTCATAATAATATTAAATAAGAAAGGTTGCTGCGTTGATTTATTTGGTTACTTTTAACAAAACTTAAATTAGGTAATGTTACATAATAAAGTAAAATTAAATACTCAATGGATATACCATTGATATCGACATCTTAATTCTACAATTGATACAGACAACACTATAAACGTCATATTTTTTTTATCGAATAAAGCAAAGACGTGACCTCGAAACATCCAACTTCCTGTACTTACGCTCTTTTAGAATAGAGAGTTTTTAAACAATTAAAATAAAAATGTGCATATGAAAATTTTAAAATGTTGTCAATTCATGTGGCACATTATTCGTTTGCAGTGCCAGTTCCAAACGCAGACAATAGTTGGTGAATGGTGACCCAACAAGATTTACACGTTTAGTTTCTTATTATTCTTAATTAGGTAGGTAAATAGCACTACAGCTTTGATCTTAGGAATCTACCTTCTTTGGTTTTTTTTCGGATTTTATAACTTTTTATGCGCGTGTATGTTACCATTTTTTTAAATCTATTTTTATTTAAAGACTTCATTGCACAAATTGAGTGAACAAAGGTGGACTTAATGCTAATAGGTCATGAAGAAAGATAGCAACGGGTGCAGTGAAAAAAAACATATGAAAATAGGAACATAGTAACAAGAATATAATAAATATATTACTAAAATAAATAAACTACAAAATATATATAAGTATATACATAAACATAAAATAAATAAATAAATATTGGACACCAATCATCACATACATTGCTCTGATCCCAAAGTAAGTAGCCAATGCATTTGTATTATGGAAATCAGACACAACGGTGGTACTACAACACCCAGACCCGAGACAATATAGAAAAGATCGTTTTCTACATTGACCCGACCGGGAATCAAACCCGGTACCTCATAAGATGGCGATGCTTGAAACCAGAGTGCTAGCTAGCTACTCGACCTCGGAGGTCGTCGAACATAAATACTCGTACATACATATAGTTATTATATTTTGCAATTATTCTCTCTTTCAGAAATCTACGAACTCTTTATATCCACGGGAAGAGAATTCCACAGTCGTGTTGCCGTCACTGTAAAAGACTTGAAAACCTACGAGGAACGGTGGGCCAGCGTGCCTAGCCGGAGGTTGTTTGATGAACGGAGATCTAAATTTAGATACCCTAAACTGACTTAATAATCTAGAACGTTGAACATCTCTGTATATTTCGGTAGAACGCGAGAAACAGACGGACAGGTGAATGGATGTCTCGCCGGCGCCGGTCATCGCTCACAAATAGCAATCCGCGGATACACAATTCAGGGGCTATAGCGAGTCTATTTTTGGGGCTAAGGATTCAATAACATCTTTTTTTTCGCTTATATCGAATGGTATTAGGCCTTAATCCATAAATGTAGTCGCAATCAAGAAACAAGTATAAGTGTCTTCCCGCCACTGATCCAGTATGCCAGATGAGATGAGCCCATCCTACAACCTTGTACAAAATCATGATCAGATACTACCTGCCTGAATGCTAAAAGTAACAGGTCTGTTTTGATATTTATTTGTTGATCTTCTTGTTAACAGACTTCAAAAAAGGAAGTTCTTAGTTCGACCTGTATATTTGTCCATGAATATCTCGCGTTCGGCTGAACCGATTTTGATGCGGTTCATTAAAAAATTTGTTACACCGAAGAGAAGGTTATAATAACTACTTTAGTTCAATCAAGTACATTGTAACTTCAGCAATAAATAAAAAGACGAAAAAAACATTTTATAAATTAAATTGAACCGCCTTCAAAAATAATTATGTTATGGTGCATGATGTCCACCCTAACGGAGAGCACAAACGGGCCTGTTTTCACTAATTGTGGCAATGGATAAATTTCAAAGGTCTTTTTAATCATATTTAACACGGTTTTTACTAACTTTGATATATTCATTTGGTTTTTAAACAAATTAAAATTGGCTCACTTGTGAATAAAATTTGGGAAAACATGTTGTTTAGAAAATAAATAAAAAATATCGATGCGATAAGCGGTATCAACGCGTGCATGTTAGGCCTACAGTACTACTCTTACTACAGACCGTTTCTCTTTGCTAGTCGAATAATGTAAACATTTTTTTTTAACTTTTAAAATAATATGTATCAGTAAATAAAATTAATTTATAAGTTGATTTAAAATGATCTCAGTGCAAAACGATGAATTACCTATGTAGTTGTTGAGTTTTGTATTTACCTTATTTAAAAAAAATTGGTTGCCTGTAAAGTCGGTATACGGGCGAAAGTTTTACGTGACAACGACTTTTTATGTCTGTCTCTCTCGTTCTTACGCGTGCCTCTCACTCGCTCTCAGTGCTGCGCGCGCGGGCCTCTCTCTCGTTCGGTGACTCATCGTAACGTTACCGAGCGTTACACTTTTTCATAAGTGACTCCCAGCTCCCAGCCGCAACCTTATTTAAGACGTTGTCACGTCAATAAATTATTTCGGTAAAAAGGAATGTAAAAATAAATTTTTTACAATATTGGACTAGCCAAGAGAAACGGACTATATTACTATGTTCTACGTGCGCACATCATGCACTGTCTTCAAATGAGATTGTTTCTTCCTTTAGCGTTTTTTTAGTCCTTTGAGTGTTTATTTTTGAAGGCGGCCCAATTTAAACTAGCCTGGTTCCTTATGTCGCTAGATCTCGTGGCTTAGTCCCGCCCAATCAGAGGCTTCGGTCGACAGGTCGGACGATTAATCAGCCCAGTGCTTAGCCTTCTTAATTGAATGCTCTCGAGTGCAGCGCCCAACGCTCAGCGCTCAGCGCTCATCAATACTTGCGCTTTTTTCGGCGCTTTTACACCTTTTTGACTTGTTGGTGTATTTATTTAGCAAACAAATTGAACCAGCGAACAGTGTTTTTAGTTTTAGCAGAACTGCTATGCTCATGAAAAATATCAGTACTGCTTTTAGGGGAAATATGTGGTTTGTCAATCAATAAAAACGTTGTAGTTTTAGGGTTTCCTGTGTATTACATTTGTTAAGTAAACTTATGTTGACGACCTCCGTGGTCGAGTGACTAGCACGCTGGTTCCAAGCGTCACCATCTTGTGAGGTTCCGGGTTCGATTCCCGGTCGGGGATATGCAGAAAACGATCTTTTCTATAATGTCTTGGGTCTGAGTGTTGTGGTACCACCGTTGTGTCTGATTTCCATAACACAAGTATTATGCTACTTACTTTGGGATCAGACCAATGTATGTGATTGGTGTCCAATATTTATTTTATTTATTTATATTAATAGGAAGACATAAGCCTATAAACAATGCTTCTAAATCTGAGCTTGCTATTAGATTTTGAATCCTATTGTTAGTTTATGGTCACTTTAGTGCAGAAGCCATGAAATCTCATTAGGTTCACACCTTCATTAAGTTAGCTCTCGACAAATGTAAACTAACTAGTGTAACTAAATAAACCACAACAGTTTTACCGCAAGCCTTAACACTTTTGGGCCCAAGAGACCCCTTGACTGAACCCTGTAAGATTGCCGGCAGGTTACGGCCGCGTGCTAATTATTAAACCGCCGGTGTTGTGAGGTGTTTCGCTGTTATTGTTCAGGGAATAAGAAACTTTACTTTCGTCCAGCGCACTACAGAAGAAGGAAACTTGCTTTCTTGCAAGACCTACTAGTCCTAACAAGTCTGCTTCGTACGATAGGCTAATAACCAAATTCGATATACGAGTACACGTTAATTTTTTGGGTATTCGATACATTATCATCCATGTAGCTACACTGACTGATTTTAAGTTTCCGTAGCCGAATGCCAAAAGACGGAATCCTTATAATGTGGTCAAGTCTGTCTGTCTGTCCGTTCGTATGTCACAGCCACTTTATTCTGGGACTAATAGAATTTGACTGTTAAAACTTAGTAGGTATATGTATCCTGTTAACATGCACCTCTGGACTTGTTTGTTTCGAGTTTACACATTCAAAAGTTTGCTACGTGCAATCTTCAACTTGTGAACTTGTGAAAAGTTATTTTAATCTAACCTAAGTATTTATAAATGGAAGTCACATTTTGAGACTTCAGCTGTAAATACTCAGCAGCACATAAGGGTACCTTTATAGTTTTGTCAAGTCTGTCTGTCTGTCCGTCTGTTACAGCCTCTTTATTCTCAAAACTATCAGTATTATACATGAAACTAGAACCTACATTTTTTTTGTAAAACTTATGCGTGTCTTTAGATAGGTCTATTAAAATAACTTCGAGGTTTCTAAAATCATTTTCTCTAAAAGTCTAACGTTTGAGAGATAGACGCTTCCAAATTGGAAAAATGGGCGTCCCCCCTTCCATCTAACTGTAAACTAACCGAGTGTAAATTTTGAAAAAAATACAAGATGTAGATCTTGACCCAATAAAAATTGGTTTGAACGAGATCGAACTAGCAGTGTTTGAGATAGAGCATATTTTCAATAACCGCAAACATAACTTTGTTATTCATACAAATACTATAAAAACAAAGTTACATTTGCTGTTAACAAAACATTGTGGTATTTTGGCTAAGTGGAAGTAAATGGATCGCTAATTTAGTTTAATTTGGCACGGAACCCTTAGTGTGCGAGACCGACTTGCACTTGGCTGTTTTTTTTATTTAACTTTTCGACCATGATCCCATAGTAAAAGTTATATGTATTGGTGGTCTGATTCACCATTGAAACTTTGCCAACATTTTGCACAGTCTACAAAGGCAGTTTTCATTAACGCATGCATTATATGATTGTTCTTGTTATTAAGTTCTATGCCCTTGACTCTAGACCAAACCCAAAGTGACTAAAACGGAGTAGAAGGTGGTACAAAATCACCCAGAAAAAGCCTGATCACTCTAGTTTTTAATAGATTTGGATTGTAATCATTAGGAAATAATGATGCGGGCAGCAAGCGGGTTTGCATGAATTCCTCCTATAGCTATAAGTTTTTAAATCTACCAGTTCGAAAGATAGTTGTGTAAAACAGCTAATGTTTATCTGGTCAACCCATCACTTTCTTTTACCCAAACGATTTCCAAGCGGCTTCCAATTTCTTTCTCTTCGTCAGCACCAAGTTCGGGCAATATCGCTAACCGCCGCGTCAGGCGCAGACAGGTTTTTAATTAACAAAGCCCAACACTTAGTAAAAAACGGGTGCTAACGAGTTTACCGAAGGGACGCGAGCGGTGTGCTGATGGAAATTAACAACGGACACGATAGTAACAATTTCTAAGCGTTTCGGAGAAAACCTTCTTGCCTTTTTATTTTCAGTTACAAAATTCACAGTACTTCGTTTATTTAGTTACTATAAAATTTGGAAAAAAAAAACTGCTTCGGTGCCGCAGTGGTAAGAGGGTCGCACTTTTCAGCGACGGCTGTGCCAGGGGTCCCGGGTTCGATCCCCGGGTCGGGCCAATAATATATACTTTACTTTACGTTAATATAGAAATCAAAATTTTCTTTATTATCTCGGGTGTTGTGGTATCACCGTTGTGTCTGATTTCCATAACACAAGTGTATTAGCTACTTACATTGGGATCAGAGCAATATGTATGTGAGTGGTCTCGAATACTTTAATACTTTTATAAGTACTTTTATCATAAGGTGATAGCTACTAAAGTCACAGCTAGCTAGTTAGATTTCAGAATAAAAAGCATTTTAAATAGAAATTACTAAAAAGAGAGTGTGTATAAATAGTGTGTGTAAAATCCAGTGTTTTATCGTGTTTCGCCAACACATAAAGCATGCTAAAAATGCCTTCTAATATTTTCTTTAATCTGACTTCAAATAGTCGACTAGCAACTTTTATCACTTCTATACTTAATACTCGTAAAGTATTACAGTCGGGCGCCCACCTGGACGCTAACCCGGATTTATGGAGCCAGTTCACAACTATGCGACCGCCTTAGTTTGCTCCACTCCACTGGGCCGCACACACCTGAGATTTATAGAGAAGCATAGTTTGCACTTGGGGAATTAATAAGATAACACGATGTTATTATTGTCGATAGGTTTGGGTGTACTGTCTTTAATACCGACTCCAAAAAAGGGTTTGACCTGTATGTATGTGATATCGTCAGAGAAAAATTGATTTATTAAAGCTTCCAACACGTGTGTAAAATTTTGTAAGTTTTGTAAGCGAGACTATGTTTTTTTTGTTCAGTTAGATATAGTTTAACTTAGAACAGAGTATAAGATTCATCAAAATAAGTCCAGTACAAAACTAAAAATCAAGAATTAAAAAAATATTTACAAAACTCAACTGATTTAACTGCAAAAGCCGTGTTATTTTTTTAATTATTTTTACTATAAATAATTAAAGACAAAAATCTGTTGTTTATCTTTATTTTATTTATTTAAATACATCAACAGTATAACTGTCAATCAGTGATTATTTTATCTTAAAATGCACAGCACTTACTTAGATTAATACATAGTTTAGTTCTAGTATATTACACTAATTAAAGACAAGCACAGCATTCGCCATAACATAGAAACGGTGAAAGGGGAGTCACAAAAAAAAAATACAAAAAGTATAACTACTATATAGTTCAAGTTTAAGTATATATATCTATCCAATCAAAAGTACAAAGATGCAACAATTGTAAAAATCACCTACGAGAGCCAAGCGCAAAAAAACTCCTTCTCTATCGTCTCCCTGATAAAATGCAATGATTCACAAAAAATTTCTTAGTTTTTGGTTTTGTTTAGCTCGTTATACAAGGTACAACGCAGATGCTACAGCCAAACCTTTTTCAATAATATTGAAAGTAGCAAACCTCAAAAAAAACTGCGGGTTATATAAATTTTTTTGCCATTAATTAAGCTTGAACATCATTTAGTAAAACTAGTTAATATCTTTAACTAAGTATTTACTTACTAACATAGTTACAAACATTTACGTAGCTAAAGAAAGTCCACTGCCTATGTTCAGCAGTGGACGTGCTTTGGATGATGATGATGATGATGATGATAGTTATATAGAATGAATAGGCTATTACTAGTCACAATCTTAGGCCGCATTGTCTGCAGGTGCAATGTGGTCAGATGTCTAGCTATCACCATTAAAAAGCATTTTGACGCATTTGCTTTTCTATAAAAGATACTGAAATGCTTGCTTTATAGCTGCAATGCGAGCTTTTGTGTCAAATCTTAGTGAGTTGATATACTGCTGTTGGTGGTAAATATGAGATCTAATTACACCTGGATTCAAATTAGAAGTCACATTTTTTGCGCTCTAATAGAGATAGAAATTTTAAATGACTACGAATTGGCTACGATTTCTCGTAGCATAATTCGTAGCAGATCTCCCGTAACGTCCCGTAGCCGTAGCAAATTACTACGCGATTTATATTTAGCTCCGCTACGGATTTGCTACGAATAACTCAATTGTTTTTCTCGTTATTCGTGAAAAAGTCCATTATGTGGCCCATTAGGATTATACAAGCAACTAACTAATAAAGCATAGAAACTGCTTTTGGGATTATTTTTTGCTCATTATCCGTGAAGCCCGACTGACCAAATATGGGGCAGTTACAATTATTTAAAAATTAGTGTCTGTTAAAAAACGTTCAATTTTATATATATATATACAAATATATATATATTTAAATTTTAAATTCAAAACTCAAAGTTGCCTAGTAAAGTATGCTGCATGAACACTTGTTGAATTTATGACCACAAATATTTGACAATCTAGTAATTAAATATTCCCACGTTATCCTATTGACTTTAATCTTTGAGTAATAATATTGATCCAAGAATATAAAGACATTTCTGTGTTTTTCATCTTTACCAGATTAGACAGATAAATCCAATCAAATAATTGGCTAATCTATAACCGATTTACCTTACCCAAAATAATAGACAATCGGCTCCCATTTTATAAAGGGAAAGTAATAAAAAGGATTACGATTCAATAACACGATCTGATAAAAGTTGCTGCGACCACCTGCCCCGGAAAACCCTTCACCTAGTTGAAAAACTGAAGGTACTGATGGGAAAATTCTATCAACCGATTTTCATCTCTCTCCTGATAAGTTTATGAACTATTTTGCCTTTCCGTTAAGAAATTCTTCCACGATTCCGTTTCGCAATGTATTGGACCTTTTGCAGTAGTAAAAGGGGTGAATTTTGCCTGTCGATTCGATATGGAGTGGTAACATTGAGTGGAAAACTTGAAGGATATCATTTCATGGTCCGGCGACTACAATTAGGTTAGTTTTTTCTTCCCAGAGGTAATGGATTCATTTTCCCTCGGCGGACTATTAAGGTGACTGTTCAGATGTACAAGTTAATTTGAAGGCTGTTGTGTTCCTCGTTCCAACTAAGACCATCATGGAGTTTATAGCTTTGCAACGCTTATCGTTTATTTAATAATCAGAAACATACATAAAAATTAAATCGATTCCAAATAAACTGTCTAAAAAGCTTCAATTATCACACTCGTCTTATGATGTAGTGATCACCTTTACTAACTGTCTACCACACATTACGCACCAACTCCAAAAGAATTTGTTTATCCTTAATAGACACATAAGTACATACGTAAGCATTTAGAAGCAATTTAGTAAGTTTTTTTATGATTTATCAAAAACTATTGGACTAATTTTATGAAACTTACAATGTACCCTAAGTTGAAATGTAACTTCTCGTTTCCGAGAAATTCTAAAACAAACATACAAATGAGACAAATATACAAACTTATTTACACTTTATTTTGAAAATAAATAAATAAATATTTATCTTCAATTTTGCACACATGTTAAAATATTAAAACTTTAGTATGTTGATCTATTAAGTGAAAAAAAATCCAATATTGACGACATCAAATACATAGAGGTCAAATTGAATACCTCCTTTTTTAAGTGGGTACAAATAAAGGCTTGCTTTTAACCGACTTCAAAAAGGAGGAGGTTTTTTTTTTTGTATGAATGTTACCTCATATCTCAGTCGTTTGTCAACCGAATCGAAAAAATTTTTCACCTACTTAGAGGGTGTACCTTCTAGTTGGTCCCATTTTTTTCATTTTGGGATCTAATGATGGAATCTTGGTGTAATCGAGGAAAACCCTCAAATTTTAAAGGCACGTATAGTGTTTCTTAACTAGAATCTTAATGTTGACGTGTTGTTACGTCTGATAGTCAACATCTTGTGGGGCTGAGCTGATGGTGGAACTCCTTAACGCTTAGGAGTTCAGTAATTATAATGACGGAACTTATGATAGGTAATTTGTAGTTTCTTAAAAAAAAAGAATTATACGATGCAACTCCCCGATGGAGTCGGTGCCATCACTTTGACCATAAAGCATCAACTATCACAGCACCGACTCCAAATAGAAATTGTTTGCCTAAAACGGGTTCCTTTCCATTTAATGGTGAAGAGTTTATTTAAGACTGTTTAGTGCATTTTGGTTTTGAAGTCGATTTTTACTTTTTTTTAAAGTTTATTATTTAACACTAACATCAATTTGACGACCCGTCTGGTGTATTGGTCGAGAATTCGCCTACTACGCAGCGGGTTGCGGGTTCGATCCCCGCACGTTGTGTGCATGAACATGTCTGTTTGTATTGGTCTTGGTGTTTTCTATGTATATCATGTATGTATTTACAAACAAAAAAAGTATTTAAGTATTATATCCGTTATCTGGCACCAATAACACAAGCTTTGAGTAGATTACTTTGGGGCTAGATGGCGATGTGTGAAATTGTCCAAAGGATATTATATAAAGGATATTATCAATCACATACATTGACCTGATCCCAAAGTAAGAAGCCAATGTACTTGTGTTATGGAAATCAGAAACAACGTTGGTACCACAACACCCAGACCTGGGACAAGTAGTAGTTATCATTCAATGAAGCAATGGTAGTGTACTACATAAGGATAATAATGCCCCATGAACAAACATGCTTCTTGGTCCAAATTATTTTTACTTACCTATATTGCACTCACTAATATAAATAAAACTGCCTCGGTGGCGCAGCGGTAAGAGGCATCGCACTTTAAAGCGACGGCTGCGCCAGAGATCCTGGGTTCGATCCCCGGGTCAGGCCAATAATATATACCTGAGTTGTACTGTTCAGAAATTCTCAGGGTAGCCCGGAGTTTGGGAGTTGGCGATGTTGAACCCCCGTGCCTTAAAAGCACGTAAAGACGTTGGTTCTGCGCCTGATCTGTCTCTGGTCAAGTTCGATTGCTGTCCCATCAGGCTATGAGAGTGATAGGAATAGAGAGTGCTCCTGTGTTTGCCCACAAACTTGTGCACTTTAATTTGTCCCGCGCCGTCGGTTAGTCGTTGGGACTGGCCACCGTAGTCGAAATCGGCTAGGGGAACTATAACTATTATATATGAAACAAGATTTCTCAAATGAAGTACTTGTTACTGAATCGATATGTATATTAAGATGAGCCACAATTTCTTAGCTCGCTTTAAAAGAAAATTAAACTTTAATTACAACCTTAAACGAAGACAATTACAAACTTTTAATATGAAAACGAGTGTTATTAGGATTCAGAGCGGCTGCGAAATTAAGCACCGTTAAGAACCGAGGTAATGCACTTCGTTGCAAATAAACTGCACACACACGCAGTCTGAGCACGGACACCTGAGTTACTGCGACTTGGTTTATATTATGCGCAAGAGTGTACTTTAGGCCGTGGAAACGTAATTTTCTTTAGGATTAATAAAATATTTTACTTTCAAATCCCAAGTAAATTCGAAAAAAGGCTGCCATTTGAGATATACTTTTATAACACAAATTATATATACTGTTAAGTAGGTACACCTAAGGAGCAGACATAAACAAACATTACACCAAAACACAGGAAAATCCTTCAATATGATAAATGATGATTGCGTGTTCATTTCAAAAGACAAAGCCATAAAATCTCATCCGAAAACCGAACGTTTGGCTCACCTGCCCTCACGAGGGGTCGAGAAAAAAATAACCGCGTCCAATCAATCGGTGAAATAAGAAAAAATGATTGCATTCACCTCACGTGCCTGTGGCCGCAAAAAACGGGGAAAAATTGTAGGTATTTTTGTTTGCCACTATGTGTATTTGCGGAACTGTGTCGCTGACAGTTGTGCTTTTGTGCTTTACCGTTATTGCTGGAGTGACGCGTTTTATCGTTTTACGTGGACGATTGCATAGTTAGCTTTAGTCGACTGTTGGATTTTAGACCTCTGTTTTTTATCGCCGCGTGTTTCAGTTTAGATTGTTGCCAAGTTTTGAAATAGTGAATTGGGATTTGTAGTGGTTTAGTATTCAGTCTGGTTGTTCGTTGTAAGCCTCCAGTAACCTTTTGTTGTCTTTTTATATCACAAGTAGCGGACCCAGCGAACTTTGTTTCGCCCCCAGCCCCGTCCCGCCCCAGCCCCGTCCCGCCGAGCCCCGTAATTTGAAAGTTAAGCTTTCCCAGCGAATTTTGTTTCGCCCTTAAATTACTTAAATGGCTATTAAAAAATAAGGGTTGATCGTAGAAGGGTGAAAATTGAGGACTGTATGTATTTTTATATGTTGTATCATAAAAAAATAGAAATTAAAAATTTTGTCTAAAAAATAAAATAAAAAATTTAGGGGTGGACTACCCCTAACATTTAGGGGGATGAAAAATAGATGTTGACCGATTCTCATAGATACCGGATAAGCACAAAAAATTCATTAAAATCGGTCAAGCCGTTTCGGAGGAGTATGGCAACGAAAACTGTGACACGAGAATTTTATACATTAGATTGTTACAAAAAGTGGAGCCCATTTCTCAACGTAACGTATTTTTCAAAGTACCTAAGCATATATTTGACTTTAAGTTTATAAACTGTAATTATTTTTTTGTTGTGCAATAAAGAGATGTGTGATTATTAATAATTATTTTTAAAAAAGCTCCGTTAAGGCGGTGACTAAAACGGAATGTAAACCGTAATTGTTTTAGAACTTCAAAACTATGAATAAAAGTTATGATAGTCGCCCTAACTAAATCCTAACTTAACCCAAAAGTAACCGAACTCTAAAACAATAACTTGAATCAACATAAACATCTTGCCCAACCGACTGGAAGTTACATTATTTTACTTACAATTACTTGACCAATTCTATGTTGAGTTAGTTTAGTCGAAACTGAAATAACTTTGTTCTTGGCAACAGAATCGCAAACTTTAATTTGGTATTTTAGAGCAAGTTGATACAGTATGCCCTGTGCCTACAAATGGTTTAGCTCGAGGTTAAAACTCGTATATTTGTCTAAGTCAACCTCAAAAAGAAACAGCAGTATTGATGATTGTACCTAAAGCATAATCAGTTATGAGTTTGTAATATATTTTTGCTCATTCTAATCAAGTTGTATAACAAACGTGTGATCGGGTTATCCGCTTCGGGTACGTTTGTTTATGTTTTCTTGTAAAATTGTACATGCGTTTGTTCGTTTTATTGTATGTGTATGTGTGATGCTACACTAATGAACTATAAAAAGCTTTATTTCTTTCTTTCTTAATCTCCTCATTTGCTTTTTACATGAGATCAGGTATAGATATTTAAGTTTTTTTTCAGTTCTCACACTAAATAAAGTCAGATGACATACGAAGGATGTCTGGAGCTCTTAGGTTCAGAGTGACTAGAAACCAAGCAGAATGGAAGAAGTTGGAGGATGCTGATGTGTCAGAAGGACAGTAAACAATACTCTAAACAGTAATAAATCAGCAAAAAATAACACTACTGAATATTACTGAATTGTATTGAGGTAGCGAAAAAGTTTGACGTATTGAGAGTTCGGACCGATTTCAATTTGTGATGGTCGGAGGTGTCTCACCGAGCTGAAGTATGGGATTAGTCTAGTTCTGCTTGAATTACTTTTGTTTAAGAAGATTTATAAATGTGTGCGTTTTTTTAAAATAGTATTGCACTGGTAAAGGGCTTAGAACTTTACATATTATCTCTATAATTAATTTTATTTTCTTACTTTTGCCTCGATTATATAGTGCTCTTGATTTATCAATCTCTTAATCCATCTAAAAACTGTCTGACGCTTAAAATTACCCTGTAGTCATTTTTTTTTAAACAAACAGTTATCTTGAGGAAAACGTTTTTCAAAGTTATTTTTAATAATGTTCATTCTCCATGTGTAAAAACTCTTTCTTACATTGTTCTCTAATGTTGAAAACTGATAATAACTTTTCACTTCGGCGAATCATCGTTTCCAAGTTAAAGCGGAGGCGGTGTAATAATTCTGTGAGGTTTAATTAAAATTTTATCCTTTGAGCGTCAGACGACTTCTGTCGACCTGGCCACTTCGGTAATTGAATGTGGCTCGATCTCGACAGAACGCTGATGGCTAGATTTTAGGGGATCGCGATTTTAGGTGAGAAATGTGGTGTAAGATTGTTGGAACACAAATTGGAGGAGAAAAATACGATTTTGATTAAAGTTCGTTTTTCTAAGCTAGTTGAATATTGCATCCAATCTATTTATGACTTTGAAGCTAATATCAGTAAATAAAATTAACATACGATTTGATTAAAGAGATCTCAGTGTTTAACGATGAATTGCCAACGTTGGTTGCAAGTTTTGTGTTTATGTTATTTCAAAATGAATCATTTCGTTAAATATTTTTTTAAGAATTTTTAATTATTTTTTTTCTATTTGACTAGCTAAAAAACGAACTTTTGGGTTCTGAATAATTTCGTTTAGTGGTATACGTATGGCATTATGAATAGAAATTCTTCGATTGGATCACACTAGTCCCTACTACGTAGTACTACAAAATTTATTTGAACAAAACCATTTCCTATGTTTGATTACAAACTTTTATTTCCTTACACGTTTTGTCTACATTTAGAGCACATGTTTAGTCGTATGTAGGTTGTTGTTACATAAAATGATACAATGCCAGCAACAGCCAAAGTAACCTTGTGGTCAACTCAGTTTTATTCTCACCTCAACATCATTATCAACCAGGTCATCCGCAAGGTCGTCCAATGCTGAACATAGGCCTGTCCCACGATTTATGAGCGGTCTGGATTCAGTGTGATCCTTCAATTTTGGCCAAATTGGCTGTCCGTCTTGATGGTTGACGTCTTACTGGTCTCCAATCTAAAACTTGAGCTTACTGATTTGCAGAGCTATGTCCATTACCTTAGTTTATCTACGTATCTCGTCCTTTCTGATTTGGTCTCGAAAAGAAACATCGTATTCTCTAATACTCTCACCTATATATTATCTACCTTTTTCACTCCAAACTATATCTCAGCAGACCTCAAGAGTGTTTTCCACGAGGGTGTTGATCGTAGCAGTAATAGTCTTGACATAGTGTTTACCTGCGGGGGACGAATCGGAAACAAATCACACAGCTCACGTCACGGCATAGTTAGGGCAGAACTACATGAAGGTTTTAAATTTTGATCTTAGGCAGAGCAAACAATCTTCCGACAAGGTAGGCTGACGACCTTCTTGTGATGCAGACTTGCTTGCACCGGTCACTGTGAAAAACCTTGGGAGGGAAGGGCCTCTGTTTTATTTTTTAAATTCTTTATTGCACTGACAAAACTAAAGTACAACTGGCGGATTTAATGCTCAAAGCATTCTCTACCAGTCAACCATGAGCGATGGATGTATTTTGGGTGAACGTTTTGATGTAAATTGGCAATAAATCTACTAACGAGTGAAGTACAGTATGTATGATATCGAGGACACCACCGCCTTGCCAGTTTAAGAGACAAAATGGCTTGCACCTCGCGTCGTGTTTTGTTTGAAGTTACGCCCCATTCATAGTGGGCATGTGTTTATCATGTATGGTCTGAACTTCTGAATGCAGTATAGAAATAGCTTTACATTCCTAGCACCCATGTAAACCAAGCCTAATAAAACGGTTTCAGTCATGTCACGTCGCGCACGGGCGAAGGTGGAAGCCGCCAATAAAAATGTATAGAAGGATTTGCGGACAGACCACCGGACACGACAATTATCTTTTCTATATATATATGTACGTGTGTCTGGTCTTCTTTGCTCTACTTTTGATAAAACAGTGGTACAGTTTCACTCTCGATATTGACTTCGGTTTTGCCACACAATCCATCATAAAGCCCACAGCAGCATTTTTTTGTGGCTTCACTTGGATGCACCAAACAGTTAATTTGCCAACGGTTCGGAACATAACTTAGGCTAGCGCTGAAAACAGTGAAATTTCCTCGATGACTCGAACTGTCAAAAATATCATCACCATGTTTTTTTTAAAATTCGTAGCGTTTAACTTTTTACACTGAAGCTCAAAAGGCAAGTCTCCTAGCCGACTCTAACGACCACATAGTAAAACATGTCCGTATTTACGCAGACCTGGATGGATTATTCTGTAATCCCTTAAATTGGGGCTGGCTTCACCTGCCCCGGGGATATTCCCGAATAATGAACAAAAACAGTTAATCTGACGTCTGAGGGCGAGGGCTACATGTTTGACATTGCACTTTTAATCGCCTTTTACTGGTACTTGATTAACAACTCTACATATTAACATTGGTATTTCGTGGATGGTCTGTTTTAATTATGGAATAATCTAGGTTAAATATTCTACTATACTATTCAGACTTCAAATAGACACGCATGATTATAGCTATCTGTAATAAGAAAAATGTAATAGTAGCTTAAATTTCTCTAGAGGTTTTGACCTCTAGCTATGTTTTTGACGCCTTCATAAAAAGGAGGTAGTCAATGCAATATATATTTATGTACGTAATTTTGTTAAAATTAGATAAAATTTGAGTATGTTTCTATTATGGCTTCCAAACATGTGTCCAAAATTTCGTAAATGTATGCATATTTGTATGTTTTTCCACGGATTTTTTGGAAACGAGAAACTTATAACGAGCTTGATTCGAGATGATTCCAGTTCGATTAGGTAAAAGTCAACTTAAGGCACAGTTACAGTTTCATCAAAATTGGTCTAGTACTTTTTAAGACAAAGTTGATAACTACAAACCATTTAACCGCAGTCGAAACCATAACATATTTAACTGACCTAAAAGCTCAAAATAACTCATTGTCTGTCTGTTTAGAAGAAACATATTCATTTAAAGTTTTTGCATGATTTGAGTAGACATTGATGTACGTAAGCTTGGTATCATATAAGTTTTTGAAGGTGGTTTATTGGAAATATGTAGGTACACCACAGATCTGTGATGAAGTAGACGGATGAACTCATTGAATACGTGATATCATAAAGGTACTATCGGATTGGTGTGTCATCTTATCAATATCGCCACAACTCGTTTGTATCGACAAAGGATGGATAAGCAAGTCGTCTTACAATGCCAGTGATTGTACTGCCATCGCACTCATTATCAAATTACAGAGCTATCTCATGACGATGGAGTTTTATCCAAAACTCTAAATAAGCGATTCCCTCTTGCTTTCCACACTGCAGTTTAAGCACAAGGGGTTTCACGCCTTTTGATGGCCAGTCAAGAACCTTTCCTGATATTTTGTACCTTCAGACTTCTGCCAGTACCGATATTGTTGCTACCCAACATTAGAGGCACGATTTTTTAATGGCGACGTTAACTCGCCGAGTAACATGTTATCGTAAAGTAGGTTTTTAAAATCAATTAAAAAAAAAAGTAAAAACCGACTTCAAAACCAAAATGCACTAAAAAGTCTTAAATAAATGTTTGGCCATTAAAGGGAAAGGAATCCATTTTAGGCAAACAAATTATTTTTGGAGTCTGTGCTGTGATAGTTGATGCATGATGGTCAAAGTGATGGTGCCGACTTCAAAAATAAATTGTTTGGCTACAATGGAATCCTTTCCTTTCGTACAGTCGAATAGATAACCTTCTCCTTTTTTGAAGTTGGTTGGGAGAGATTTTTAATCTCTCACAGTTACCGTGACTTAACAATCTTTTTAAAAGCTGTTTTAATCTTCTTCTTAGAGCGAACCTTATTTATTAAGCAACTAGCAGACATGTTTCGCCTATGTCCTTTTCCTAGTTTTAAGCTACCTTCCCATCAATTTTTAGGCAAATCGATTTAGCCTTTTTTGAATTGTAAATAGTGTAACTAACACGACTTTCTTTTATATATATATAGAAGATGACGGAAGGTCTATATTTTGGACGTGAATTATGTGCGTTTAAATAAATAAATATCCTTTGGACATTCCCACACATCGCCATCTAGTCCCAAAGAAAGCTACTCAAAGCTTGTGTTATGGGTGCCAGACAACGGATTTAATACTTTAATACTTTTTGTTTGTAAATACATACATGATATACATAGAAAACACCCAGACCAATACAAACAGACATGTTCATGCACACAAATGTTTGTATTGTGCGGGGATCGAACCCGCAACCCGCTGCGTTGTAGGCGATTTCTCAACCACTACACCAGACGGGTTGTCAAAATATTACAAAATATATGGGTTTGAATGTGAATAACAGTAGTATTTATGCAGACAATGTTAGTATTCTATCGTGGTATTCGACTAGAATTGTATAACAATTATTATCTCCTCCCTCCCTCATCTTTTTGTGTTTTCCCAAGTAGGTAACACAATAAATCATTTAGAGCAGGTTAAGCCGTGTTCGTCGATAACCGAACAATTGGAAGGTGAATCAATCAATGTCGGATTCGGTGAATCCCACTTCATCTCATATAATCCCACCTTAGACCTGCCTCTTGCCACTGTAAAGGGCTATTGTAGGTGGTTAACTATTTTAGCAATTACCGATTCATCATTTGTGTAAGTCGTTTCAAAGGTCCATATTTGTTTTTATGTAAAAACTTTTGTAAATATTATTCTTTAATATCATAATTAATTAAGTTCCATAAACGTTATTTCTCCTGTAGACTTTCTTAAAAAGTTTAATTTTCAAAAGCATAGTGGCAGGTAAAGAAAAAAACCGGCCAAGTGCGAGTCGGACTCGCCCACTGAGGGTTCCGTGCCAACTTTAACTGAATTAGGGATCTACTTACTTCTACTAAGCTTAAATACCACAATATTTTGTTGACAGCAAATTTATATAACTTTGTTTTTCATAGTGTTTGTAAGAAAAACAAAGTTACGTTTGCGGTTGTTGAAAATGTGCTATATCTCAAAAACTACTGGTTCGATCCCGTCCGAACCAATTTTCGTTGCAAGTATTTGTTATGGTCTACATTTCGTATTTTTTTCAAAATTTTCACTTGCTTAGTTTAGAAATTAGATGGGGGGGACGCCCATTTTACCACTTTGGAAGCGTCTAGCTGTGAAACGTTAGACTTTAAAAGAAAATAGTTTTAGGAACCTCTATGTCATTTTGAAAGACCTATCTATAGACACCCCACACGCATAGGTTTTACTAAAAAAAGTATTTTCGGTTTTAGTTTCATGTATGAGAGCCCCCCCTTAAATATTATTATTTTTTATTTTTTGTATAAGAATCGTAAATCGGTAAACAGGATACATCTTTCTACCAATTTTCAACAGTGTGATGCTTATAGTTACAGAATAAAATGGCTGTGACATACGGACGGACAGACAGACTTGAAGAAACAATAACGGTTCCGTTTTTTGCCATTCGGCTACGGAACCCTAAAAACGAGTAGGAGAATTTTGATAAATCTGGTAGAAGCCACTTCGCAATTTTTTTTTGTTAATAAAGGATTTATTTCCCTTAATGATTGAGGTTACCACAATGAGGAGCAGTATTTATACATATTGCAAATGTTAATATTTTAAGTTATTTATTGGTCCAAATTCTAGTCTTTGACCTTATTTCCATAAAAGATTTAGTGTAAACAAAATGGTCTGCAGCATTTATGTATAATATATTATATATAATATCTATATATTATACATACAATATTTATTAAATATAATATATTATATAGAACATTTATGTTTAAAGTTATTTAGTTTTCAAAGTTACTGTATTCATAAACGTCCAGATGCTTTCTTTGATACCTTCAGCGACGTAACTCGATTTCTCGGCCGTTAATTCGCCAGCATTGTATCAAACCCTTCCCGAATTAATCTGATTAGCGGAGGGAGTTCCTGAATGTTTCTGCAGACGCGGCGTAAAGTGACGAGCAAACAAACTGAGCCAATCTACAGTTTTTAAACATTTTAGTCTACATATAATAATAGAGTGAACAGACTTCCTCTGGGTGAGCTCGCTTTATCGTCTTTCCTGTCTGTGCCTCGTCTGATATAGTTTGAGCAGAGACAAGAGCGAACCCATATCATTTAATAAAACGTAAAGACATGATGATTTGGCAAAGTGACTGTTGTAACTGTATTAGGAACTATCTTTAGGTATGTGCTTACAATATAGGTAGACCGCTTCGCGTTATATCATAAAATTCATAAAACTAACTAATTGTGTCTAAAACCATTAGCTACTTTTTAAGCTTAGTTTAGTTTTAGATGCTTTCTTTTAAGTCATTGTCTTTTCTTGATACTTTATCTACTTTGATATTGGTGAATCTGTATCTATATTTTTTTCCTGGTAGTTTTTTTGAGAACATAACTTCTGTCCTATTTCCCTGCCACCGCGTGTAAGCGCGAGTGTCTTGAATAATTCATTCGTTTTGATAAGAGTTACTTGGCAGGTAAGTTGCAGTTGCAGTTTATTTTAGCGATTACAAGACGCCTTTTAAGACATTTACATTCGTCGGAGTTTGTAAACAAATTGTGTAAGAGGATTGAATTTGATTGGCCAGGGGGATGCTGATAAATATTTATTGTTTTAATCTTTTGTGGGAAAGACGTGGTTAACATAACAGATTTGAGAATACCGTAGGCAAAAGACGGTTTTGTTTTGCTGAGTACAATAAGAGGACATTCACGGCTAATCACACTCAAGCACTCGACAAAAACATATGCCTACGGTAAATTTGAAGGTATAAAAACTTATACCTTCAAACTTCGAAGTTTGAAGCAAAATTTTAGACATTTCGCGTAGACAATTTCAATTTTTTGATTTTTTGGTGCATCAAAAATCCGTTAAATTCACGAAGTAATATTATTAATTATTCTTTAAAAATATTTGTATTCTTCTCAATCAATAAATACACGCAAATATCCATTTTGTCTCAGTGTTGTCAGTTGTAGTATGGGTAATGATAAGAATAAGTGAACATTTTTGAATTTTAACTGGATCCGTAACCGAATATTTTTGAATTGGGTGGCTGGATTTCATTTTAGTTGTTAAGTAAGAGAAGGGTCATAGAAAGAGCCATCATAGTCATTTTTATTGCTTAGTACACACGCATGTTACAGCCGGTGACTTAAAAACATGCAAATGACACTTATAGAACTAGACTATAACCTATAAATAGTGTACCTAAAATAACATAACATAAAATTATTTACGACCGAAACAGTAAGTGAATTTCGAAAATAATAATAAAAACTGTTAACAAGCAAAACTTAAACTACAAAAAAAAGAGTATACCTAATAACACAATATTTTCATTGCTGTGGGCAGATATCAAGAGTTCTGTCAATTCTCTTACGTAACAAGTGCAATTTGGACTGAAAGATATCTATGTCCGGATGGGACTCAACCAATTCATCATAAAATCGACGCATCCGTACAAGGGGATTATAAAACGAGGTGTTATTCCTGTAGACTTCAAGAGCGAACAATTTAGATCGACGGCATCTATACAGGATGTTGAAAGATAACTGAGCTACTAAATAGGGGCAGTCAATGAGCGAATGTATAATTTTGTGCAAAAATATGATGTCATACTTCTTTCGACGGACATGTAATGAAGTCACCCCAAATCCTATCAAACGTGCATTGTAACCTTTGACAGTTCGACCGAGCCTACAGCGAAAGGAAACTATTCTCAAGCACCACGCCCCTGAACCCGTTCTACGTTTACAGAGTGAGTTATGTAGTGAGGAGACCAAACAGGACAGCCGTACTCAAGAATGCTTCTTACCAATCCGTAAAACAAAGTCAATATACTACCAGGCTTCCTGAAATGACGGGTGGACCTTAGGATAAAACCAAGCAACTGATTACCACGCTTAATAATGTAGATACTCATAGTGCTGGCGAAATGTCAAATGTTCGTCGAAAAATATACCAAGGTCCTTTGCTACTGACTTGCGCTCAAGTATGTGGTCATGAAGTTCGTATTCAAAATAAAGTTTACATTTTTTATTAGTGAAAGAAATAATGAAACATTTACTTTTGTTCAAATGCATTCCATTGAGGTCACACCAGTTTAATATTGTCACCAAATCATTATCAGCCAAAGGACGTCCATTGCTGAACATAGGTCTCCCCCATGGTTTTCCACAGCAACCGATCACAAACGGTCTTCAGAAAGAGTGACGATCTCGAAATTACAACGAAATCTGATCGGAATAAATTTTATGGGAATGATATAAACTTTCGTTTCAGCTTTCCTTATTGTACATTCTTGCCATCGAAATAAGAAGATGACGAACTATACGAACGAAAGATCATTGGCCCTTTCAGGTCAGGAAACTCAACACTTCCAGTGGTAACATATAGATAAATTTTATAATTATAAGCGTTGATTATTTCTGCAGTGACTAACCATTTAACCAGAAGATGAGCATTGAGCAGTTCAATCTTTCTGATAATTCCATAAATAATATTCTGAAATACAAAAGAAGCATAATAATGTAATTGAATTGATTCTTCGGATCGTTTGCTCTGGCCGCGGAGTTGGCCAATATAAATGTAAATGTTCCGAGGTGGAACACCGCTGGACCTACCAAACACTATGCACACACAGACTAGACGGAATGAGGGGTTTGCTATCACTTGAACGTGAAAGTTATGCTTTCGATTTCATTTAATTATCCTCTTTCTTTTTACAAGAACATCCTATAAAGTTATGAAAGTGTAATTGATAAATCAGTAGTGGTGTTTGTCTTAACCTTACAAATGGGCAGTTTTTAAAAAAAAATATAATGATGATGATGATAATGTAATTCCGGCCGATTTCTCATTTCCCGAGTCGAAAACAGTCGCCGTGGCTGACCCCGCACAATTAATATCCTTTCATTTCCACATATCGCCATTTTATCCCAAAGTAAGCTACTCAAAGCTTCTGTTAAGGGTGCCAGACAACGGATATAATACTTAAATACTATAAATACTTTTTGTTTGTAAATACATACATGATAAACATAGAAAAGACCCAGACCAACAAACAGACATGTTCATGCACACAAATGTTTGTACTGTCCGGGATCGAACCCGCAACCCGCACGCAAAGTAACTACGCATAGTAGGCGATTTTCGACCACTACACCAAACGGATCGTCAAAATACAAACATTTGTGTGCATGAACATGTCTGTTTGTATTGGTCTGGGTGTTTTCTATGTATATCATGTATGTATTTACAAACAAAAAGTATTTAAGTATTATATTCGTTGTCTGGCACCCATAACACAAGATTTGAGTAGCGTACTTTGGGACTAGATGGCGATGTGTGGGAATGTCCAAATGATATTTATTTATTTATAAATACACGATACTACGAGTATATGTAAGGTAATCACGTCGATAACATGAACCTAACGTAGATCCACTATCACTTACCTAGGTACGAAGATCGACTAAAAGCGTCATTAATATCACATACCATATTGCTATCCAAACTGCTTAATTAAAAGCTTTTATGGATGCCTGGTTTAAAACTGGCCTTATTTTGTGCTCTTTAAAGATTATCAAAACTACTAAACATATCCGCAGCATCGCAACCTCTGTTCCCATTCTTCACCCTCTTACTCTTTGCCCCTCACAAGACGTGGTGCGTTCCGAATCACAAGATCTTCATGCATAAAGTAGCCCGCACGGAAGGTACCACCTGGCCGTCAGTCGGCTGAATTTTTGATGCTTCGGAACGTGCCGCACCCGCGACGCCATGAATTATTCGGTGCGACCTGTTCTTTATTGGCTGATCATTGAACTGGATGCGTGATTCGTGCGTGACACTTTTATTTTTAGGGAAATGGTTTCGGTGGATATCTTAGACCCCTTACACACTGCGACTTTGCAGTCGCGCGTTTTGAAAACGCGCTACAGTATTGCGACTCACGCAATGAACAGATTTAATTTAGCATCGATGCAGTCGCGCGCTAGCATCGATGCAGAAGCGTGACTGCATCGATGCTACCGCGCGTTAGTATCGATCCAGTTGCCAAAAATCCAGTACATAATTTGTCAATTTCCAGCTTCTGCATCGCGACGGTATCTATCGATGCGAATGCGCATTAGCAACGCGACTGTTTCGATGCTAAAAGTAGCGCAGTGTGTTAAGGTTGATATTTTGCGACTGTATCGATGCTAACGCACGTTAGCATCGGAAGTGCATCGCTGCTAAAAGTCGCAGTGTGTAAAGGGTCTTAGGTAACGTAAGGTTTTCGTAACGCCTTAAAGAACTGATGGAGCAAAATTTAATAGTAGTGTAAAATTGCTTTTATTAAACGCCAGGCGTTTATAACCATACTTTTGGTTAATCTAACTTACCGGTGCGTGTCTTATTCAATAAAATTCATTTGAATATTATACTACTAATTCCGGTAATACAAGAAGACTTTCTTTTAACATCTGCAGTGAATTTTAAAGGAGTTGCAAAATTTTGTATCATAATACGAATCCACCACCTGCCCTACCAATTTTAATGAATACTTAATTCGATCGCCCAAGTTTCGTGTTCTTCATGATTTTTATACCAAGTGCGGCATTACCTATGCATTGTCTTGGCCCGCGTATTTATTTAATTTTACCATACCCTGTGGGAGGGCTAACTTCGAAGATACGCCGGCCATTTTGTTTTTACTTAGTTTTCAGTTTGAATGTTGTTTTTAATTTTTTATGAGAAAGTAATGAGGAGGAATACGAGTTGTTTTGTCTAGTAAATTGTCTTTCGATGAAGGTACAGATACAGAAACAATCGTTAATGATACGAAATCAAAGTTATGATTGGCTGTCAAACAATTGCTTCATCAGCTAGTTATTTACTTGAACCTGTATTTTATAATTCCTCGTATATATACTGCCTCGGTAGCGCAGCGGTAAGAGGGTCGCACTTTAAAGCGACGGCTGCGCCAGAGGTCCCGGGTTTGATCCCCGGGTCGGGCCAAAAATATATTCCTGAGTTTTTTTGTTCAGAAATTCTTAGGGTAGCCCGGAGTTTGGAAGTTGGCAGTGTTTCACCCCTGTGCCTCGGAAAGCACGTAAAGCCGTTGATCCTGAGCCTGATCTCTCTCCGGTCGTGTCAGATTGCTGTCCCATCGGGCTAGGAGAGTGAAAGGAATAGAGAGTGCACCTGTGTTTGCGCACATATGTCCCGCGCAGTCGGTTAGTCGTTGTGACTGGCTACCGTTGTCGAAATCGGCTAGGGGGACTACTATTATATTATAATTACTTTTTAGGATCTATTAGTGGGTTGAAATCAAATTAATTTCTTACGGCGCTCATACAAAAAGTTCAATCAAAAACTCTAGGTGGTTAGCATAGAGGTACAAAACCACGCTCAATTTAAAAAGCCTGCTCTGATGAAGGAATGGCCATCTGAAATGAATCTTTTAATATCGGCGGGTAAGCCGCGCTCAAATATTGGAGCACACGTAACAAAGGTCGATGCTTTATTGAAATCCGCAGTTCGGCTGCGCGATCATACCTAATAACGTGATCTGTGCGCTAGTGTGGAGGTCGCTTCTGTATTTTATCATAATCATGATTACAACCACATATTCGAAGTTGATATTATTGTTTTTGTGTCGTGATGATAGGAGATATGACATGCTTATTGAATGAACGAAATGTTTATTTGCGTTAAACATGGACATCTATTCTAAAGTTATAAAGCTGAAGGGTTTGTTTGTTTCTTTGAACGTGCTGATCTCAGGAACTACTATAGTTTTTTTGTTGTTGCATAGCCTATTTATTGAGGAGCCTAAGCCTGGCTATAAAACATTGCGCTGCGACGAGAGGGGAGGGAGCAAACTCAAAACGCGGACGAAGCCGCGGGAGACCGCTAATTACATATATGATTATAAAAGTAGCTAGATGTAGGTACTCATGATTTACCACGGAGTGGTATTAAATATAAAACTGTTTTAGAAAGTAGTCAAAATAAAGATTTTCGTTTAAGAGTAATAAGTCACGAGAGACCTCGACTGCACAACAAATTTTTTACATCAGGACATTTACTTTAAATAAACTTAAATAAAATTAACTTGAAAGCCAATATTCAGTGGCACTTTTATTTAAAACCTGGCATTCAGCTTTTTAAAAAGTCCGCCTTCATAGTTGGCGAGTAATCGACTTAGCTTTCAGAAAAAAGCTGGTACCAGGAAATGAAACAAAGGTATACGATCGTGATTGTCGCAATCACTGCGACGAGGTGTTCACACATGCAGACAAAACTCTCCTGTTTTGAAGGTGTTATCAGCGCACATTTGTAAAGGCTGAAGCCTTTAAGGCAATATGCATTCAATGCAATACAAAGTGATTAGAACTCTCATAGTCTGATCTACAGTCTAGTATCAAAGACAAAACTTCTTTATGCTATGTTCCTTGCTAATTGCTACGAGTACTTGAGCTTAGGTACTCGATGCGTATTGCGATGTTGCTTTGACACTTAAGCAGCTCTGCTTTTGACTGGATAAGCAAATTCGTATTGCGTTTTCGTTTAATTAGCAGATTAGCGGTAAAATAGAAATACTTTTTTTTTCTTAAGTTGCATTGCAATGCCAATTTGGCCACTCTTATTGAGTTATTTAGGGGTAATTGAACTGCCTGGAACTTGAATGGATTTAGGCTAGATCGCAATACGCTCTCTTATTATAAATTCAGTCAATTTATCTTATAGTTATGTTGTATCTCACTTATCAATTGTAGTTTATTGACAGATAGTGCCCACAATTTACCAAAGACTTTATTACCTCCCCCGGCGCGGTCGGCTATAAGAAAAGGCCCGTATTTCTTCGCAACCGGCCCGTAACGATAACCGAAAGCCCAGTTTGAGGCACGTGCTAATCGCATTTACCGATACGGGCCGTTCGTAATAGGGCTGGCAATAGAAACTATTTTTTTTGCCTAGGATGCAAAGATAATGTTGTTTTGCCATTTCAGGTCAGGTACTTATGACATCAAATTTTTACATTATACTAAAAACCCGCCCGGCTTCTCACGGATGCAATGATACTAAGCCGGCCGGTACCACCGCCACGAATGCAATGATACTAAGCCGGCCGGTACCACCGCCACGAATACTGTCCCTGCATTTTCAATCTGAATTCAAAAATATCAATTTAAATGACATGTTGTAAGAGGCCATATTGATTTATGTTAAATATAAAATATATTTAACGTATTTAGTTGGCTAAGGATGAATGCTGTATTGCTTAAAATGGCTTCGTATATACGCTATTATTTCTTGTGTTGCACTACACGTTTTGAGTTATTTTAAACACACAAACAAATAAACGGCGAAGAGCTACTTTGTTTTGAACTATGTAGTGAAGAAGTCTTCAAGTGAAAAAATATATATATTGAGGCCCAGATAGAAACTCACCCTAATTACCAGCCTTAGAAGTCAGAGACTTAAAAAGGTTTTGATGGGAATTTGAAGGTAAAGATTCAGTGATATTCCTACCTTATTAATATTTGAACATAAGTAACCAACTATTGAAATACTTAGTAAATTATACACACGCTCTAAGAGTAACTTTTGCTTTGAATTTATAACTGAATATATTGTTGCTATCACTAATTGTTTAAAACTAAAACTAGCAATCCACCATTGCCAAGTGACAGCCCTAGCCTAGCATTTCAGGGATTACATCCTTCTCACCGGAGGGAATAGATTAAATGTCGTTTTATAGTGCGGCCACTTTATGTGCGGTGTGATTGGGTCTTTAGGCGAAGGTGTGAACGCGCCCTAATAAAACATTTTCGGCCACAATCATGGTCACGGTTTTTATTAGGGTTTTATAGCAGTCTTGAGGTTTGAGGATTTATTTTGCAAGGACTTTGTGGTTGGTACCAATCTCTTGTTTTGTTGGATTTTTCAAGTAGCTTGCGCTTGGGTAGTATTTACCGAAGTAAATCAACCTACGGTACGGTCGTGTTTGGATTAGTGTCTATTCCAACCATTGAAGTGTCGTATATCACGAGCATCTTCGGATGGCACGTTAAGCCGTTGGTTCCGGTTAATATCAGTTTATAAGTCGTTAAGCCTAGTCAGAGATCTTATAACATCTGACAGCAAGGTTAGTCGCTTGCCTTGCTACAACCTTTTGACCAATCCGCACTGAGCCCGCGTTTCGAGTATGGCTCAAACTACCTGTAACGTCCCACTGCTGGGCAAAGGCCTTACCTTTGCCCAGCAGTGGGACGTTACAGGCTAATACTTTACTTTTTTACGCGTAAATGAGAAGTTTTTAATCGAATTTCAATGAATATTTTTGAGAAAGCAAACTTTATTGATAAAATTTTGTTTCGAAGGCTTCCATACGTTAAGGTGAAATTACAATATGTTACGATGTTAAAAACTTCACTGCGGGCCTAAGAAGCGCGCCCATTCATCATTTATCGCGGCAATCGATAAATTGAATACGTTATTTTAGCATATTTAAAATTGTTTTAGTATCTTTATTGCATTAAGTAGTTTTTATAAATAATTAGGATAGATTTACAAGTGTAAATATTCCCAAAACAGGTTGTTTAGGAAAAAACATTATTTTATCGGCATCAAGGCGTGCTAGGCTTACTGGCTATAATTTTAATAACGTTGCTTTTCTATGGCAAGCTACAATTGTATTTGTGTTGCCCGAAAAGTGTCAATAACAATGTTTAGTTGCTATTCCTTTAACCGTTTTAGTACAGAATAGAAACCGAATAAATAGGTGTTAATAAATAAACAACGGCTGACAACTAAACTAAACCCGTGCGATAAAACGACTCAGCTATTACGTAAACCTAACGCATTCAATTGCTTTCAAATTTCAATTGTAAATGACACTGTTTTAAATAAACAAAAAAATAAAGATTGATAACATCTCATATATTGTTTTGATTTCCAAGTCAGTAGCTATTACTTGTGTTATGAAATCATCAAATCAAAACTAAGACTTTGTGTACATGTAAGACACCGCACATTAAAAATTGGCGCGAGATCTACTTAAATAGGTCTGATAGATCTACCTATAGTGGTTGTCTAGTGATTTTAACAATATTTAGTGCCACGCACAAAGAATCATTCCGGCCGTGCCGACTGCTCGGGACCGAGTTTACGATAACGTCATTTTGCTGATGTCATTTGATAGCGCTCGGATCCGAGTGCTTGGCCACCAGCATGATGTGTATAACGACCTCTCGGATCCGTTGTTTATGTTTTTTTAAATCAAATAATAGCGCAAATATTTTAAAATATTTATAAAATAGTAATGTCTAGGATTTTCTGTATAAATGTTTAAGGCACTAAAAATGTTAAAATGCTAGTGCCAGTGTTGCCAAAAACAAAAACAAAGCAGGCAGGGCACCATTTTACTTCCCAGCGCTTGTTTTTGGCTATGCCGGACACAGATCGCAATCGCATGAGATCGCGAGATACATAATAACGCTATGAATCGGAACGTGGCGATGCAAATGCGATGGCCGGCGTAATATCCGTTCCGCCACCTTCAGGGCGCACTGTTTAGCTGCAGTTTGTGCATTGTGCACTGTACTTAAACTGCTGAAAATACCACAAATATATTCGACGGTGGTTAGAGACTTATAAACAACGATAGATACTAGATGCACAATTTTCCATATAAAATAGGTAGGTACACTTTTTTTTTATATTCATTTGGACATCTGTAGAGTCATAATAAGTACAAAAGAAAGGAAGGAAGACACCAGCAAGTAATTAAAAAACAAAAAAGATAACATAGTTTGTTGTCGCGAAACCTTTGAAATAAGTTTTTTTTGCCATTTTTCAAATGGTTTGTTTATCAATTTAGTGGAAATGATTATTACCTATTGTTTAACAGATTCAACAGATATTAGTACAAATCTACGTCAATGGTTTGCAAGCAGATCGTGATCGCTAAGCCGCTGTATCCAAAGTGTATACAGGATGTTGTTTTGGTCAGCGACGAGCGACTCAGGGGTGGCTATACAAACGATACTGATGCCATTTTTTTTTATGAAATGGAAAAAAACCCTAAAAAAATCTTATTGCGTTATAGTGAGCGAGTCAAAAAAAACAACATTAGGTCGCTTCTTCGTAGCTGACTAGCTACAGCGTAGTATTTCGTAGATAGGCGCAAACTAAGCAAGGTGCGAGATTCCGCATTCATTTTGATTTTTTTTAGAAAGTTGTAGAGAGGTTTTCATGTATGAAACTTGCAAATAACTTAAAAAATATTTTTTTTTAGAATAAGCTCGTGTTATCATGCCTGAGTTTGATGTTACTGACCAAAACAACACCCTGTATATAATACCATAATATGCGAACGTCAACGAAGATGCACAGGTACAAGTTACCACATTAGAGCGACAGCAGCGCGTCTCCCTAACGTGAAGGGCTTATTGCTCTCATTTTAAGTATGAAATTGACAGCAGCCCGACTGCGGCGCGACCGTCTCGCTGCTAAAAACGCCTAAGAGCGCTTTCACATTTAGGTGACTTAAGCAGCGCGGCAGCAGCGTGACTTACGAGCAACAGTCGCGCTGCAAATGATTTCATACTATACACGGCAGTGCGGCAGCAGCGCCGCAACGGCGCGTAAGTCGCGCGGGCCCGTCCTCCTGTACCCATTACCTATTGCAGTGGTAATACTATCCCCGTATTAGCACTGAAATGGGTAATGGGTGTAGTGGGGCCGACCCAGTCGCGCGACCGTCGCGCTGCTAATGTAAAGGCATCCGCTGCTGCCGCGCTGCTGACGCTCTAATGTAAAAGCGCACTTAGTGTGAAAGCGCTCTAAGAAAAGAAATGTATCCGTCAATTGTATTGATAACAGTAATCAATCTAAAGCAGGCACGTGCCGACAATGATTCACTCCAGAGCTAACAGAGTAACAACCGCATTACAGCCGTTTACGCTCGTATTAATGACACGCGTCTGCCTGACTTACCTTTTGGAGGCGGGTAGGCTCGAGTCTTGAGAGGTAGCGGTAACTGTCAATTGAATCTTAATTATTATCCTCCATTCCTTGTACATGTCACTCAGATAATATAAACTAGGTTTTGTGCTCTGTTCTAATACATGGGTATTACTTTTTCTACATAGAATAAATGATCTCAACATTGTATTTATATTGATTGAATTGTTGCTGAATAAACGTTTTTTCTTTCATTCTTTAAAATTTTTTACCACTAACATTTTATTGCTGGTCTACCGACTTCAAAGAAGGAGGGTATCAAATAAATGTGTATGTACGTGATATTGTCGGAATGTGATAATATTTGAGTATGTTGATCTATAAAGGCTTTCAAACACGTGTGCAAAATTTTGTAAGTGTATATATGTTTGTATATTTGTATGTTTGTCTACAAATTTCTTGAAAACAAAAAGTCAAAGCAAGATGATTCTTTTTAGTTCCATTGGGTATATTTCAATTAAGAATACAGAGTAATTTTCTATAAAATCAGTCCAGTAGCTTTTGACACATGGGTAGATAACTAAAAAAAAAATTAAAAAATTAAACTACCTTCAAAAAACTGACTAAAAAGCTTAAAATAACGCATCTTCTTTGGAGAAAAAAAAAAGAATTCAATCGGTTTATAATATCAACCTGTTGATGTTACCTACACCTCATCTACACAGTCTACTCTCATCATCACTTTCAGTTTTTTGAAGGCGGTTATTTTATTTATTTATTTAAAACACTTCATGCACGAACAAAAAGTACATATGGCGGACTTAATGCTAAAAGCATGCTCTGCCAGTCAACCATAAGGTCTATACAGAGAAAATGCTGGCGGCGGTCATGTTTATTTTGTATAAAAGTTATTTTTAGAAATAACTTTAAAGGTATTTTCACAGCATGCTGTAAATAGATGTTCTCAATTCGGTTATGTTACCATGTTCACTCGAAACTTCATAATTTAAAACTTTTAGATTTACATCATCGCTTGCACCTCATAACCTGAGTCAAACAAACGAAGAATCAGCGCAATAAAGAATATACCTTTCTGCCCATAGCCAAAGCTTACTTTCGCTATTCTTCTCCAAGAAAGGTTTCTAAGCAGGTTGTTGTAGCCCTCTCGATTCGTTACAATTTTTCTTTGTCACAAAGGGACGGATTTAGGAAGAATTAATTTCGCGAGTGAATTGTTATTAAGCGGTTTTTAAGGTGCCGGCTTAGAAGGCTCGATTAAGCGTGAATAGGAAAGAATTGCGAAAGAATTGAGGTAAAAAGAGTGTATTTAATTTAAATGTGTCAAATGTAATGAGATGGAAGTGTTTTTCGGCGTTTGTTCGATTTTATTTATTCGGCACTCATATTAAAGGTTTTCTAATTCAACGCTATTCTTTTATTCCTTGAAAGGGACCGATTTGAATTCCTTTCTTTTGTGAAAATAATCCGATTTGCAGGAGGTAAAACAATCATGCTTATTATTTATTATGAACAGTTAACAATATGACGTTTTCCTATTACGTTTTCCTATTGTTAGGTGTAGTAGTATCGTCATTTCTATTTTGATAAATAATAAGACCTCCGCGTAAGTGCTTCTGAAACCTTAATATAGAAAGCTGTTATCGTTTTCATTGCAAACCTGAGTCTAAATAGGAACCTTATCATATTTCTTATGATAGTTAAAAAGTTTTTACTTTTGACCTAGGAAACAAGATCTCGCTTATCATGTCCGTCCTAATAGGTATTAAGTATTGGACACGAATCACATGCATTGCTCTAATCCTAAGTAAGTAGCTAATACACTTGTGTTATGAAAATCAGTCACAACGGTGGTACCACAACACCCAGACCCGAGAAAATATAGAAAATTTTGATTTCTACATTGACCCGACCGGGAATCGAACCCGGGACCTCGGAGCGGCGACGACTTGATAACAAGTAGAATAATAAGCAAAGCGCTTTGCCTAAATACTTATCGAGTCCGTCCCTGTGCTCTAAACGTTACGGGATTAGCGTGGGCCGGACTCGGACGGGGACTAATAGCGGGTGGCATTGGTCAGTGGGCCCTGAAAGGGCAGGTGGAGGTATCCGGACACTGACGTTGCTAAATGAAGTACGCGTTTACTTTCTTGCCCTTGGGTAAATAGTGTGGAAACAGTGTAATAACTACGTAAGAGAGGTCTGACTCTATTAATTCAGGGATAAGGCAGCATGCTTATGGCTTTATGTTATTTCTTACCTGCCCCTCGATTCAGAACCATTCGGTTACTGGTTCAGTTTCGATTCGTTAATTTTCACATAGTAATAAAATCATAATAACGTGGATTTATCCGAAACAACTTAATTATATTTGTTACTAAACTGACATATCGCCATTCGATTAATATAACATCAATTTAAAAATGAATAGCAAATTTAGCCGAAACCTAAGTCGAATGGCTTATCGAACGTTCTGAATCGCCCTGCCGGTCATCCCACGGGGCAAAGGTAAGAAAAGTAAACTATTTATTTCGGTCTGTAAAGAATCGCTTGAAAAACTAGATGTAGTACACTATACTTAATGCGTTAAAAATGGTATATATGTAAGTAAAACCGTGATAATGTCGAAGTGCAGTTCTTTAAACTCTAAATCCCTTCCACATTCCCTAATTTACTACGACAGAAATACCACCATCATTTTCTGAATGTCCAATTAAGTTCCTGTGTCATCTAATCACTCCCTCATCTCCTGTAAATAACTGTTCCCACTCAGGTACCGCGGTGAATACGATTAACTTTATTTGCCGCGTTCTTGTTTATTTTCGCGGAATAGGGAGCTGTTGAATCGTCATTCAGAGAGCTGTAAGGAGGATGAAAATGTTTTGTCAATGGTGGAGAGTTTGGTTTAGAACGAATATAAATGGTACCGACTTATTTTAAAACGATTCTAAAGAACGAAAAAAAAGTGGAATCAACAAAAAACCCGGCCAAATGCGAGTCGGACTCGCATACTAAGGGTTCCGTGCCAACTTTAACTGAATTAGAGATTCTCTTACTTCCACATAGCCAAAATATCACAATATTTTGTAGACAGCAAATATAACAATGTTTTTCATAGGATTTGTATGAATAACAAAGTTTTGTTTGCGGTTATTGAAAATGTACTCTATCTTAAACCATTTTTAAACCAATTTTCCCGGAAAGTCTTTGTCAAGATCTGCATCATGTATTTTTTTTTCAAAATTTATACTTGCTTAGTTCGAAAGTTAGATGAGGGGGGGGGAGGGGGCGTACATTTTACCACTTTGTAAGCGTCTGTCTCTAAAACTTTAGACTTATAGAGAAAATGATAGTTGAAACCTCGATGTCATTTTAAAAGACCTATCTATGGACTCATTACACGCATAGGTTTGACAAAATCTTTTTTTTTTTTAGGTTTTGGTCTCATGTATGGAAGCCTCCCTTAAATATAGTATTTTTTTATTTGAGAATCGTAAAGCGGTTACCAGGATATAATCTACCTTCTAAGTTTCAACTATTTAGTTCTAATAGTTTCAGAATAAAGTGTCTGAGACATACGGACGGACAGACAGACAGAATTGACAAAACCATGAAGGGTTCGGTTTTTGTCACTTGGCTATGGAACCCAAAAAATGGTAGATACATGCAAGCAAGTCTACGAAACTTACCTATTCATTCTCTATAACGCTAAATTTTATAGATTGCAAAGCAATTTTTCTTTTTTAAATAAAAATAAATAAAAATATTTATTTCAGACAACTGCGATCCAGATTGTTAGTACAATGAAATGAATGACTTAATGACTATGTAAGTAATCAATTGTGTATAAAGATCTAGTTATTCCAATCATGTGACCGATCAGAGGACAATCCCCACTGTCGGTTACCTCCTTGAGGACGCTGTGGCAGCTGCCGCGTATTCGGTGTAGCAAAGACGCGGCCCTTTTGCGCATGATAGCTTCAAAGCTGTCTACTCCTGCCAGCGCAAACATTGCAGAAGCGCTGCAGAAGCGCGGCAGCCGCAACAAAGCCCTGAAGGCGTTATTATATTGAACACGCAGGGCGCTGTAGGCCTTTTTGGTATAGTTGGTCCATAAACTACACGAATAAAAAGATACACAAAAAGCTTTATAAAGTGTGATTTTAACTGTATCCGTGCAGCGACCAAACCTGTGAACCAACATATTTGCCCTGACCGACAGCGCCCTGCGTTCCCTTTCAATGTCACTGTCGTCTTTAAGACTGTCAGAAACAATATGACCCAGATACTTAAACATGTAAACCCTGTCTAAGGGTTGATTGTACAGTTTTATAGGGGGTACTACATTGGGACATTTACTGCCAGCCTTAAACACCATAAATTGTGACTTTTTGGTATTGTATAGCAAACCATGCGAGGCTGCAAACTTTTCACAAACTGCGAGAAGTGATCTTAGTGCACTGACCGAGGGCGCCAGCAGGACCATGTCATCGGCGTAGCTGATGTTATTTACGCATACTTTGCCGATATGGCAGCCGACGCGCATGCCGCTGAGCTCCCGAATCAGTGCATCCACGTACAAATTGAAGAGCCTAGGGGAGGACAACCCCCCTTGCCTCACCCCGCACTCCATCCCGTACGGCTCGGAATATTTGTTCGCCTATCTCACATAAGTAGTTCACCTGATTACAATACCAAAACCTAAGCAAATCAGTGTAGCCACTGGGTATGCCTGCTTCCTCCAATTTACGCCACAGGATGTCGTATGAAACCAGATCGAAGGCTTTGCTGCGATCCAAGAAACAGGCGTACACTGGTGTACTCCTGTCTGTATAATATTTGACAGTGTGCTTCAAACTCAGTATTGCAGTCTCCGTCGACAAACCCCGCTTAAAGCCATGCTGGCCATCATGGAGCGTGCAGTGCTCTTCCAACACTGAGCTAAGCACACTGTCAAACACCTTGGCAACTATTTTTGCCAAGGAGATTGGCCTGTAGTTTGATCTGTCCGAGACGTCACCCGTGCGGTTCTTTACAATAGGAACCACTGTGGTTCTCATCAAGTCAGCGGGTAGGTAAGAATGAACGACACAAACATTGAATAGCAGGGCTAAAACTCTGGGTAGATGTATACCTGCATACCTCAAATGCTCAACACTGAGACCATCGTGGCCCGGTGATTTACCAGCTACCATTGTATTAATAATCCGCGAAATAGTTTTTCCATTGGTAACCACACTTAGATCACGCTTAGTCCCAGCACCGGGCACGAGACCTGACGACGGCCCCAAGGGTGATGAGACCATAAACTGCTCCCTAAAAAGATTAGCAATCTGTTCTACGTCACTGACCCCGCACACCGCCTCAGGGCGGCCAGGTCTAGTATTTTGCTGGTTGGTAGACTTCCAGAAACATTTTATTTATTATTTACATCATTCTCATTTTGATTTTTAAATCAAAACATACGTCCAAAGTGTAAACAAGGTCTCACAATTTTAATCTCTCTACATTTCGTAAAGTTTTCATCCCGTCATGTCTGAAGTAAAGTTGCCCACCTCTGAGGCCTACAACGTAACTCCTCCGCATTTTCAGATTTGCCATCGCCCTCATTCACATAGTTGGCTAGCATGAGTGATAAGGACAAGTATAGTGGAAGTTAAAAATACATAGATATTATTGACTTACAGAATAACACCCTGGACCTTTGTCATCTGTCTCCTGAGAGACCGCAACTCCGACTTGTTCCAACACGGATTAACACCTGTACCTCAGGACTTGTTTGTTTCGAGTTTACAGATTCATAAGTTGGCTACGTGCAATCTTCAACTTGTGAACTTGTGGGAAGTTATTTTAGTCTAACCTGTAAGTATTTAAAGCTGGAACTAACATTTTGAGACTTTAGTTGTAAATAGAGAGAAAGAGAGAGAGAGAGAGATTAGATAATATTTAGTGTAATTATACCTAAGCAAGGTTTTTTTACCTAGTTGTGATTTACTTTGATTTTTTACTAACTAGCAAGAGTATACAGCATGTGACCTGTAACAGGAGCAAAAATTTCAATTGATTATTTCACACACTATACCTTAATACTTCGACCTGTTCGTAGTGTTCTCAAATGTTTTAACTCAGAGATATAGTTATCAAAAGCTATAATCCCAAATAGTTTAAGATGTTTTCAACACTCACAGTGTCATATTTTATATTTATTAAGATGAATTAAGAAACCAAATATTTGCGCACAACTCGAACCAACAACTTCTTGGCCAACCGGGCCAATTGCTCTACGAATTGAGCTACCGTGCTGTACGGGTAGATAGTGCTAAACGTCACGCGTAATGACGTATCCATAAGAGACCACAAATTTCGCAATGTCGGAGTGACAGCACGGTAGCTCAATTGGTAGAGCGTTTGGCCCGGTTAGCCAAGAAGTTCCTGGTTCGAGTTCCGCCCGTGCGCAAATTTTTGGTTTCTTATTTCATCTTTATGACTATAATCCCTAATCAATGTACCTTTATCAAAATCGCTAACTCAAGTAAAGTTCTATGACGGGACACATTTGTTTGCAATACATTGCAGATACGTTTTTTTTGTAAGAAAATCACAAAAAGTATATATTTAATTACCTTAAATAAACACAAACCATTTAGAATAGACTACTGGTTACTTAAATGGCCTATATTTTAATTCTCCTATTACAGGCCACACCCACCCCGTATCAGATTATTGTATCACAAATCAGGCTACCATGTTTTAAGCAGGTATCATTACAAACAGTGAATAACAACAACCTTAGATGATAAGTAAACACAAAAGCCTTGTGACCTTGTATAGTCGCCAGCCCATCAGGTTACCCACTTTTGTTGCAAACTAGTTCTTATTGCAACTGCATAAGATACCGCAGTTTTTACCTTGACGTGCTGTTGTCCATACATAATATTTCATATTAATTGCATTACATACATGTACATTCAGTAACATTCATGATTATGGTAATGCCTGAAGTAACCACGAATATTGTTCCTACTATTGGAAAAATTGCGTGACCCCAGCAAATTTCATTGCATAATTCGTTGGCAGATGCCCCTAAAACTTCCAAAGTAAATTATGCAAGTATTCAGTGGAATGTTTTGAAAGTGCCGCGAACTCAAATATGCGAAGGTAACAAGGTTCCCAAGTTCCGACTGACGCAAATTGAAATTATTTTTTCATTAAAATTACAAACTCCTAGAGTTTCAGGTGAAGTTTCTTAATCGCCATATTCAAGAGTTCTGAAAATAATTCAGGGATGAGTTTTTTAAAGAAGACTTTTTTTTGCAACTTTAATGTTGTCTTTGATGATGATTTGGTATTCACGAATCTCTAAATAAATACGGTTTTATAATATTACCTTATAACTTAAATAATGATATGATTATAAGTTCTTCTTCGGACAGACTTACTCGTCCTTCTGGCGAAGGTTGTTCTAAAAAGTTTATGCAGATATTATCTTTACCTATGAGGACTAATAACTACTTGAATAATTTTAAGCAGGTATAAAAATAGTTCCTGATCAACAAGCTAAGTTACGAACTAACCTACTGAATTACATCAAATATTTATTGTTCCTCTAAGCAGACACTTTCGGTAACACAATCCAAAAAGCTGGTCAATACAGCTCTCAATAAAATCCGTTGTTTTCTTGACTGTTTATATTTCTTCATTATTTATAATAACACATTACTTGATAATCATTTTAATATTACTAATCAACCGGTTTTCATCACTTAAACACGTTATCTCGCAACATTCACAATTAGTAATTATTAATATTTTACTAATACGACCCTAACCAACTAAAGACCATGCCACGTCCGAATGCCCTCAGGATTTCGTCTACAACCTTTTCCCCTCCCGCGCCACCTGTCAGGTAGCATCAAATATCAACATGGCCTTAGTATCACTAGGCTATTTCGCTAAATAGTAACAACTCAAACCATGAAACTAATGTTGCTTCTATTCAGCCCAAGAAAACCAAGCCAACAGTATCATAAACACCTATCCATCACCACACTACCAGAGACAAATTATCACAGCTTCTTAGTCTTAGCGTCAGCGACATCTGTCGATCGCGTTCGACTCAATAATACATCATCAAGATATACGGCTCAAGCGGGACGAACGTAATCCCGGGCCCGGCTCACCTGTGGGATTACGGGACACGCGGGACAGGACAACCGTGACCTTTGCAACGGATAGGGATATCTTCTCGAGTGAACTTCAAGTGAATTATTGTTGTACTGAATTGTAATCTATATAGAGAATCGCTACGGTGACAATATTGCCATAGTGAATTTAAAGTGTATTTCCAATAGGATCGCGTGTGCACTAACTGTACTTTCATCCTGTTAGAGCCGATTTTTACAACGTCAGATAAGAATTATCACACTGACTAAGTATTAAACGGCCAATTTGAAAATAAAATTTACAGAAATAATTGCTTACTAATTAGGCATACTCAATTTCAAAACGATAAATAAGCTTTATCTGCGTTGGAAGAATCAGGCTATAGTGAGACTAATTTAATAGACGGTACGGGCTTCCTATATTGTTATAATAGTACATAGTATGTCACAATACCCAATATTTTTATTTATGGTCTTATACTTAAATAATCTTCGTTTATTTATTTGGTTGTAGATACAGGGTGAAATTTTAATCAGTGACCAAATTTTGAGTAAAGACTCCACTGATGAATATGAACAGCTTTTACTACGGGAGAAATAGTGAAATCGAGAAAAAAAATCAGCTGTTCCATACAAAAGCTCAATTGGCGCGCGGTCAAAATGTATGGAACAGCAATAAATTTTTTCTCGATTTCACTATTGCTCCCATAGTAAAAGTTGTTCATATTCATCAATGGAGTCTTCACTTAAAATTTGGTCAGTGATTAAAATTTCACCCTGTATATTATGTTTTGTCAATAAGATATAATTGTAATTTGTATTCGAATCAGAACTAGGTAGTAAGTACTAGATAATAAGCTGATAGGTACTAAGCTAAGATACACTGGATGGCAGTCACATCTGATTGCTGTCAATATTGTGCTGAGACTGAGCGTAATATTTACCCAAGTTACGAGTTTGTGTGCTCTTATATCGCTATTCAATTAACCTTTACCATATCCTATATCTGATTTAAATGTGAGAAGACTACCGCAGCAAACCTTTTACGAGCTTACAAAACTCGGATCCGGTTAAAACAAAAATGGCATCACGATACTTCCACATGGTTTGTTAGCGCAAACTTCGGCTCGTCTGCCCGCAAGTCGCCGGATCGCACCGGATCAGGTAGACCGGATTATTCCGGTCCAGGGCGGTTCCAACCAGATCAAACACGATTTTGGACTTACCGGGGCAAGGTTCAGGGCTTATTCCGAGGTGGATAATGGATAATAGTGACTGCTGGAGTTTAGATTGGGATGGCGGAGGTAAATTTTGTTTGAGCTTTATTATGTCATTAGCGGTAGTACTCGGAATAATGTAAAATAATAAATAAAACATTAAATTTTTATTCTAACTAACAAACTTAAGTTATGATACATGGTTGGTTGACTTACCTGTATTTAAGTTTTGTTTTTAATTAATAAAAAATAAAAATAATTTAATTCAGACTTTACATCCATAATTTGTTAGTAATGCACAAAATGACTTATAAACTATGTTAGTATGTTCTTAATTACAATTTAGTTTAATTCTCCAATAAAATACAATCCTCAAATTCAATTTAATTAAGTTCAATTCAATTCCATTTAATGATCATACAATTCAATTTAATCCAATTTAAATTTAATTCACTTAATACCTCAACACCCGAGCGGTCGCATGCGACCGCATAACAATAGAATACCTATTGTGTCTCGTTCACATACGCTTGAGGGATTAATCCAATGTAATTTAATTTAATTTATTTAATCAAAGAAGTTAATAACAAGTTAATTTTATACAAAATTAAATTTATTTATGTGTTCATTTAACATTAGTTTTTCTTACAATGGAATGAAGCGAGATCCAGTGCTTAATAAAGCGACAATCCCACCTGTCCGCAATTACGGCCAGATACGTAAATTAAAATCCTATAAACCATTAGAAGTCATTTCATTATGTAGCTGCTTTCTTACTTTCTATTAAATAATCCATATTTATGTACCTGCAATTTATATCTCGCTCATTGTAATGACCCCAAAGTACTCAGTTGGAGCGAAAAAATTTAAACTCTTTAGAAGGTTGGCGCCATCGCTGCGTTATGCAAAAAACTTTACAATCTGTGATGCCAGTGTCAAATTATACCATTTTTCTCTGCGCCGCGCCCTAGCAAACTGCAAGAGGCAAAAGGGGTAAAAACGCCGAACGCCGCCCGTACCTGCGTAATTCATGCAAACGAATGCAAGCCAATTAATTAAGAGCAGTCAGGCTGCGACTGAAATCTGCCGCCGCCGCGGAAACGGTGTGTTAGTGGGAATGTTCATAGGATAGAAAAACGCTGAAATTATACGCACCGTTTTTCGCTTGTTACTTAAAAAAAATACATCTTTATTTTATATTGGACACCAATCACACACATTGCTCTAATCCCAAAGAAAGTAGCCATTGCACTTGTGCTATGGAAATCAGATACAACGGTGGTACCAAAACACCCAGATCCAAGACAATATAGAAAAAAATGATTTCTATATCGACCCGACCGGGAATTGAACCTCGGAGCGGCAGCGCCTTGAAACCAGCGTGCTTCGCCACTACATCACGGAGGTTGTCAAATTTAATATCGATCATCAATATTATAAATTGCTCTTGTAAAAACAACTGTGTCAGAAAGGAATCGAACCCAGTATCTTACGCGCTCTATATAACGATATCTATGATTACAATATCGTAAAACAAGTGTTTGCTTTGCAATATTAGATTTTTATTGATTAAAGTGTTGTGAGTGTATTGCACAATCTTATACAAAGAACAAACTTTACGCAAATAAATCCTTAGAATAAGCATAAACATAATTAATTTTGATGCTATACCCTTCTTCTATTTTGTCTGGTTTGGTAAAAATAAAACATGTTTCTATGATTTTATACATATCTACTATTTGGTTTTTCGTGTTTTCGCTAGTGCGATTGGAAATCCAAATATCTACGTTTTTTCATCATTAACTAGTCAAGACCGTAGCTTTTAACTGTCTACAATATACGAATCTAGAGGGTCCTTTAGTCCCACTAATTAATATTGCAATATCTCGTCTCCTCACAATGAGATTCCGTAAAGATTAAGGTGTTCCATTAAAAAGATTCGCGTTTCCAGACTGGCAATTACGAATCTTTTATTTCAACTCCTAGGTATACTTATCGACTCCATTTCTCAAAAATACCTCCCTATTCATTATGCAATTTTCTGAACTTTGTGATTAACTTAAAATGTTTTAGTTTTTCACACGTTATTTCAATCTGCATTGCCTTATAAGGAAATGTAAATATGTTCACTTTTCAATTATTTACTTACACCTATTTCATTTGCAATAGTATTTTCAATGATCAAGAAAGTTTGGCTACGGCTCATTTACAAGTTCATGTAACAGCTAAAACTATCAGTTTTACTGCATTTACATTTAGTACGCTTGAAAATCAGATAACCGTTAAATTTTATCTCTCAACCATCAAGTATGATAAAAATCTCGCGCTTGCTCAGTCTCATGCTATAACAAATGATACACAAGTCCCGCGCGGTGACATCACTCGTATGGATGATAGTAAAATAGCTCATGAGTCGCAACATTAGTTTCCGAAATAAGAGTGAAATTGTGTGTTTAGAGACGATGCAAACTTCTGCAGGGTGCCGGGTCTAGTACATTTATCACGCGGCGTGTGGTGGTAGAGATGTCACTAAAGAGTTATCGATAGTATGCTGTTTTCTTATTTATTTCACTGAAGTTGGATAGTTGAGAAATAGAGGGTGTATTTGTGTACTTCGTACTCTTATGTGATTGTCTAATCTCTCTTTATGTTTTGTGTTTGACTTTAGGATTATGAAATAATAATTGGGGTAGATATTTCGTCTATTGAGCAATATGTGATAATAGTACAACTTATCAATCAATGGCTGGCCGAAAATAATGGACGTATTTTAGCTATTTATAAAATAAAATATTCTTGAACATTACTATATTATCAGTTAATCCGGCTTACCTACTTTCAAATAAACATCTAATTGATAAAAATAACCAATAGTCACTTCGTTATCTAACTTCAGAATCAGTTTGACATAGATACTGAATCAATATGTATTTAGCAATCCATTATATATCTTTACAACTATTATCTTTTATAATCTATATGGAAATGGGTTACATGTTAACCTATAAAATTAAAGCGAGGGCTACGTTCTATCATTTTTATTTTGCCTGCAGCGATTGGTATGGTGTGAGAACTCGCACTAAGTTATGGTTTTGTAAAAATCTTGCTTAAACATAAGTCTCGATAATATTCTATGAACAGCCCTAAAACGCACGTTGAGTTATGCAGTCTGGCTTCGAATATATCGATGAGTTATTGAGCTATTTACATTGCATCACTAGTCCGTCTGCGGCGGGATAGGATACGCGTTTCATATTGTTGTGAATATTTACGGTGTACCTGCCAACATTTACTTTCAATTCATACAGTTTTATATTTGTTAACTTCTATTGGGCGCAGTGGTATGATTTGCCAGACAATGTCACTCAAACTGTAAACTAAAATATCGATAGGTTAATTTAATAATTATATAGACGATTTGTTGAATCAATCAAGTAGACCACATTTTATGATATCCATCGCTAAAAGTTCAGTTTTTGCATAGTGCTTCAAATATTTTTGACGATTGCCATAGTATTTAAAACTATACGTAGTACTCTTAAGAATAAATTTGGAAAGTTTTAGTTGCTTTTGAAGCCAATAAATACTATTTACGCGCCGAGGTTTATGGGTAGAAGATCAATTTCAGAAGTGTTCACCTATTTTTGTTCCCCTGTTTTGCTACTTTTCTTGTTGGCAAAAATAAAACAGTTTTACCTTATCTCACCTTACCCAATTAAGTTTGGGCATCACCCTTCCGCGCCATCGGAGCAGCAGGGCCCGATAAGGATCTGGCGTCCATCCGTCTACGTCACTGACAATAGTTAGAGAGCTCCCATGTTTTGTCTAAACATTAAATTTACCGAATCCATGCATTTTTTCCTTTAATAAAATATTATTGCACGAATAAATCACCTCCTGTTCTGGTCAGATAGTGATCAAAACCGAACATAAGACATAAGGACATCAAACGCCATAATACGTGCGAAAGTCGGTGCTATATTATAAAATTTGGTTTAATTGCTGTTTTTTTTTTTGTATATCAACATCGTGTTGTGTTCAATTGAATGCTCTCAATTATTTTATTTTACCAACACTTAGTACCACCTAGAAAAACCGCAATTTCATAATAAGTACTTCGCAAAAACTGGCCAGTCCTCACGTAAACCATTACCTCCAAACTAAACGATCACCGGACCTCATTACAGCCTTTCCCCCCACCCCCTCTAGGGGAGGCAGGGCTAAGTGACTCCGAACGGAAATAAAGGTGCACGCGACTGTAGGTAATGTTAATTGAATTTCTGCAGACGCTGGAAGTAGGGAGGGGAGGGTGGTGCATCGATATTTTGGTAATTGGATACGATAGCGTAACTATGTATAATATACAAGAATGTTAAGGTAACACTAAGGTTGATGCAGCTGTAATAAAGGCTTTTTTTTAAATAAAAACGTTCAACCTGAAATCCTGGCGTAGACTAAATAATTATTAAAGACGATCTCCGTGGTCGAGTGGCTAGCACGCTGGCCATCTCGTGAGGTTCCGGGTTCGATTCCCGGTCGATCAATGAAGAAAACGATATTTTCTATATTGTCTCAGTTATGGGTGTTGTGGTACCACCGTTGTTTCCGATTTCCATAACACAAGTGCTTTAGCTACTTAACTTGGGATCGGAGCAATGTATGTGATGTTGTCAAATATTTATTTATTTTATTATTTAAGGGTATGTAGACGTTATTGATTTCTTGATTCTCTACTGTTTGCATAGATCATAACAATCTGCATCACGAGAATGAGTTGTCTTCTTTCCTTTTACCAATGGTTTATATTTTCGTTGATAGATGAGATGATTTTGTCAATGATTTCCTTGTTAACATCAGAGACGGAAAATATTTTCCGTATTTAAAACTCTTTTGAAACCTATTTCAAAACCTTAACCTAACGTTACAGACCCCAAAAAGTATTTTTTTATTGTCTTACCTATCTTATATTTTATATTCATAAAGATGAAAATAAGAAACCAAAAATAAATCAAATCCCGCCCGTGCGCAAATTTTTGGTTTCTTATTTTCATCTTTATGAACATAAAATATGACACTGTGAGTGTTGAAAACATTCTAAACCATTCTAAACCTATCTTATATTTTTTTATTATCAAGAAATAAATTCCTTACTTTTGACTTTGCCGCAGTCAATTAAAAGATTTGGCACACTGGTTGCGGTTTGCGGTTCGGTCCGTATACTATTGATGGCGTACGGGCAATTTCGTATAGACCTGACCACAGATCGTAACCAGTGTTCCAAATCCTAAAACGTTACATTAATACTCGTATGTCTCTTTAAATTGACTAATTCTATAAATAGATGAATTTCAGTACAACCGCCTGAACATCAAAGTTAATCACCATAACCCAAAACAGGCTTCTTCTTTAAGCAAACTTACAATTTATTACTTAACTTCAAATGTCAATACGTATTTATCGATTTTATTTCCAATCAGCCCATCACTAAAACAGTGGGCGAGTGATACGCGCGGCCGCCGCGCGCGTCGCACGCAAGATTAAACGTCACAAGCCTTCAAGACGTTTCCAGGGGTGGCCTGCCTCACCTGCCCACAATACCCTCCTTATACTAGTTGCAATAAAGTCCAAAATCCCCTGGCAAAGCTCCCGCAGGAACTTGGCAAAGCAGTCACCTGCAGAAAACAACTTTTAATAATAATTATTATTGTGAAATTATAATATTTCTTAACGACTCGATTGCAGCTTCATTGCTGGAATGGTTTTTAATTTCAGATGAAAACTGCCTTTGTGTTGTGGGGGCTGAGAGTTTGAATTTAGTAAGAGCTTTTTATTTACTTTCTTTATTGAAAATGTAGAGTCTTGTACCTTGTAAATTTATATAAAGTAAGCGTTTTGCCGTGACCTTTTGTATTGCAGCATAAACTTATTGTACACTCTAACTAGCTAAACAGTTTTGTTTTTTTGCTACTTACTATTGCCTTTAAGTGTACTAGTAGCAATGTCACGGAAAACCCATTGTGAATATACATGTTTAATAATATCGTTTTTAAGGTTCCGTAGCTGAATGGCAAAAAACGGAACCCTTAGAGTTTCGTCAAGTCTGTCTGTCTGTCATAGAGGTGCATAAAACCATTTTCTTTTAGTCTAACGTGTGTAAATTTTGAAAAATGTATTAAATGTAGATATTAACAAATACATTTAACAAAACTTGGTTTGGACGGCATCGAACTAGTAGTTTTGGAGATATAGCACATTTTCAAGAACTGCAAACATAACTTTGTTCTTCATACAAACACAATGACAATCAAAATTATATTTGCTGTCGACAAAATATTGTGGTATTTTAGCTAAGTGGAAGTTAGAGGTTTTCCTAATTCAATTAAAATTGGCACGGTACCCTCAAATCGCGAGTCCGACTCGCACTAGTTTTTCTTATTTTCAATTTTCTTCACATTACAGTGATGATGATAATATTAAACTATTTTTGTCAAAATCAGTTCAGAGGTAAAACATATACTTCATGTACATTATTGGAGATTATCATGACACAGATATCGTGTATTTGAAAAGTTTTTAAAGAATTTAGCACACTTTACCGTGAAACATAATCGTTTCGTACCCAAACCTTCGGAAAGTGTCGAAGAACGTCGAAAATGGGGTGCAATTGAAAGCAATTGCGACAAAAATTGCTCGTACTGGCTTCTGAGTCTCGTCAGAAAGTATTCCGAAATACCTACGGTTACCGTGGCTTTCTCTGCAAGTATTGTCGAAATTACACCTAAATAGTGGTCTTTGGCTGTTGCTAGGTATGTGAAAGCGGTTTATGCCAGTTAAGGAACACTCGCAGCCATGACGATCTCGTTGGCAGGCTATTTATTTGTATTGTATAAATTTGTTTTAATTCATACACAATGCTGTACACTATGGTTTTTGCCATCATACGATTTATTCATAGCTGATATTTTTTTATTTATTACAAACAACAAACATACGTGTTTTGGTACCACCGTTGGGTCTGATTTCCATAACACAAGTGCATTAGCTACTTACTTTGGATTCAGAGCAATGTATATATAGCTTAACGATATTAAATCAGTAGAATGAATAAAGATTTACGTTACTCTGTATCATACTGTATTTCTATTCTTCATTTTTGTTATTTTTTGGTACCTACTGTTTTATTGACTTTATAATAATAACAACACAAGGTTATATTGGATTTAACTATAATTGTATTAAAGTAATGCACTTGTGTTATGAAAATCAGAAACAACGGTGGTACCACAACACCCAGAAAATATAGAAAAAATTGATTTCTATGTTGACTCGACCGGAAATCGAACCAGGGACATCAGAGCGACGACGCCTTGGAACCCAGCCAAGCCACTACACCATGGAGGACGTCAGTATTGACTTATAGTTAGAGTTATTAAAACAGCAAGCTCGACCATATTTCCAAATAGGATTAATTCTGAATTTATGAATTTCATAAATTCGTTTTCATCACATTATGATCACGCATACACACCAGCAGTCAGCGTCTGTGTAGAAATCAAATCTCATTATTTTCGCTCACCACAATATCGTCAGAATCAATCAATGCAAAACAAACAGACGAACATTTCCACAGACACTTCTATTAGCAATACAAACCTCCGCCCCCACAAACACCTGACCTCTCTGTTTGCAGTCGGTAAAAGGTGCTATCCTGTTCCAGTATCGAGTTACTAAACGCTGAGACAATACCGCTGGAATCAATAACGATGCGAACACAAATAATACGAGAAGGAATGATTTGGGGATATCGATTTCGAGATGTTTACGGTGGTTTTTTTACCTAATTTATTGAGAGACATTAAAATCAGGAAAATAACAAATTATGCCCAGCTGAACAGCAGCAGTAGTTTTTGTGTGACCGTTTGTTTTTTACTATTCTTTTTTGCACGGTTTAAATAAAGTACAAATGGCAGACTTAATGCTCAAAGCATTCTCGACCAGTCAACCATTGGGTGAAGCAGAAACGATTGAGGCGGCGTAAAATAACACAAAAAAGCAACAAATTAATTTTTAACATACTTATATACTTACATAAATAATTAAAAATAAACCTACATAAACATACTTCAAGACATTAAATTATCCATATACGTTAACAGAGATTATAATAGGGGAAACAGTCAAGACAAACTAACTATCAAGCATCACGAGGTATTCTTACAGAGAAAAAGCCCACGAATGAATAGATTCTTGCATATCATAGATACAATATTGTGACCCTTTCTAACCTTTTTTTTATATGATTGTCCTTAATGATTTAAGTCCAAGGGACCTTTGATTTTTATAATTAACCATATAGTACCAATAGGCCTGATTTTTTCAACATCAGATAAGGAATGCTCGTCAAAAAAAGCACATTACGCCTTACTTGACAACGTCACCTATTTGCTAACAATCATTTGTGTAATTGTCATTTAAAAAATTAACTTTACAAAAAACATTTTGCTTTTGAAGTCGGTTTTTACTTTTTTGTAAAGTTAATTTTATTTCTTCATTTTTAGTGATAACATAAGAGGGGGGGGGGGAGTTGCACCTTATGATTCAATTTTTTAAGAAGCTACAAATTACCTATCATAAGTTTCGTCATTACAATAACTGAACTCCTAAGCGTTAAGGAGTTCCACCATCAGCTCAGCCCCACAAGATGTTGACTATCAGACGTAACAACACGTCAACATTAAGATTCTAGTAAAGAAATACTATACGTGCCTTTAAAATTTGAGGGTTTCCCTCGAATACACCAAGATCCCATCATCAGATCCCAAAATGGAAAAAATGGGACCAACTAGAAAGTACACCCTCTGAGTAGGCGAAAAAAATTTTCGATTCGGTCTACAAACGACTGAGATATGAGGTAACATACATACAAAAAAAAAATAATGATAAAAAAAAACATACAGTCGAATTGATAACCTCCTCCTTTTTTGAACTCGGTTAAAAATCGGACGTTTTATACTTATTTAGTCGGATAAGTCCTATTTGACGTTGCTAAAATCGGCTCTCAAACCATTATGACAGCAAACTATGATCCACTAAGTTGTAGTGGGCTATTTAATAACGTGAAAATACACACGCAGTTTAAAGGATGCTTGATTTAAATATTCAATTTAAAACAAACTTTGTTCAATATGAAAACTGTAAAAAGGTTGGATCTTTAAAAAAAAAATCTAATCTTTGAATGTTTTATGGTAGAGATCCAATCTAATCTATAATATCTCACTAACCAAAGAATACCTCAGAGATCGAAAGCAATTGGCTGTTAATTAGAAACATCGATCAGAGATAGACATTGATGGAACTGTTACCTTCATGATAGTTATTTGATTGTGTAGAGACGAATATACTGTCACAGCATCTTGACAACAGAAAAACGTACATTATGTAAATATTATACATCTATTATAGACTTTTTACTTGGTACAATTTTAAATTGTAGTAAGGTACTTGGTGATCTAAATTGTTCTGCTTGTATCTCAAATTTACCTAAGTAAAGAAATAAAAGAGTCCGGTTCTCTGAGCCAAGACACTAATGCTACGCGTTATCCGATTGGCTGCGAGATGTGCTTTGTATTAGCTTGATTTAGTACACACTTTAAATCATAAATTTCGTTACAAGACTTTTACATTTTTACAATATTTTTATTTTAAAAGCTCGGTATGCCGATTCCAACTTTTTCTATGGAAGTTACAGTTTGTTTTGAACTTAGCGGCTGAAGGAATCAAACGAGTATAGTACCAAAAAAAAATTAAAATTGAAACTTAATATTTTTAAATTAATATTGGACACCAATCACATACATTGCTCTGATCCCAAAGTAAGTAGCTTATTGCGCTTGGGTAATGGAAATCAGACACAACGGTGGTACCACAACACCCAGACCCGAGACGATATATATAATTTTGATTTCTATATTGACCCGACCGGGAATCGAACCCGGAACCTCGGAGTGGTGACGCCTTGAAACCAGCGTGTTTAGCCACTACACCATAGAGGTCGACAGAAACTAAGAATATAGTTGTTTGGTAGAGTTGTCTACCTAACGTGATAAAAAATCATCTTGTTATATGACATTTGAATCAAAAAATTAAGTCACTAAAACTGCACTCACTGTTCAAACGCTGTAATCAAGAAGCCTTTCAGCCCATATTCCATGCCTTGGCTTATAAAAATTAAAAACAACAGCAAGACAGAGCTCCCCAGGGCGCCGTGGCGGTGAGCGCTCCACTTAATAATATTTTTCACCTTGTTTCGTTTTCCAATTTTCCGCAAGTCACTCTCGTGGGTAACGGGCCGTGTTTTGATTTAGAAATGCTTTGGTATCGCCGCTTTTATATAGAGCAAAGCGATTGTTGAACCTAATATCATATTTTTTGTTTTGAACTCTGTGGATTTGCTCCTGCTTATGGTCTGCTACGAAAAAATACAATCGTGGTCTGTACTGATGCGTATTTAAAAAGAAAACAATATAGCTATAAAACCAATGCAGATGCAGCAATGCAGTGGATTTTACATTTTAATCCCTCAAGCGTATGTGAACGAGACACAATGCAAATTCTATTGTTATGCGGTTGCCTGCAACCGCTCGGGTGTTGAAGCATTAAGGTTTATATTTATATATTCAAGGCAACCAATTTATATAGACTAATTTAAGTTTATTTCTTCTGTGCCTTAAAAAGTAAGTAAAGTTAGCCTGTAACGTCACACTCCACCACTCTGGCTAGGCTTAACGACTAAAATCAACCGATATTAGCCTGGACCAAGGGCTTAACGTGCCTTCCGAAGCACGGAGTTGCACGTGATATACGTCACGTATATGGTCGGAATGGTCACCCTTCCCAACACGACCGCGCTGTAGGTTGCTTCACTTCGGTATCACTACCAAAGCGCTGCTACCACTGCGCTACGAGCACCTTTCTCTCTTTTGTGCCTGTATATCACTAAATTATTCTCAGAAGTATAACGATAACGATTTCCTAGTAGTATTACGTACTTATACCTGACATTAAAATTAAACACATCACACTTATTTTTAGCGTTGTTTGACTCTTTTCCTAATTTGCGACGAGAAACTATCCCATAATGACCTAAGGATAAGTACAAGATCATTTCCCGCCAACCACTATCTCAAACTACATCTAATCAGCTAAAATGCACAACCGATCACACTGGGAATACCCTTTTAAATTAGCACCTTTTACCGTGTAGGGGACGAAATGGCCCACGGCGGGTATTGGCAGTCAATTGGCCCCGCAAATCGGTGGCCCTTTTAGGCCCTGTCCTGGCTTTTAACCCACTGTGCACGAAGTAGCGACAGATATTTTTCTTCTTTTTAATGTTGGTTTGTTTGAAAGGCATGAAGATAGCAATAAGTGTGCCTTAAAATCAATAATGTGATGGTTTAAGAATGTTTTTAACACTCACTTTATATTTGTTTTATATTCTTAAAGATGTAATAAGATACCAAAAAATTCGCATGGGTGGGACTTGAACCAGCAACTTCCGGCTAACCGGTCCAAACACTCTTCCTATTGAGCTACCGTGCTGTCAGTTTCTGGTCTCTTAAGGATACCAGAAACCGGTTGACAGTATAAAATATAACACTGTGAGTTATAAGAACATTCTTAACCATTGGAAAGCGAAGCGTTATCAATTTTCAAGTTATATTATATGCGTAATGAAGTATCCAGAAGAGACCAGAAATTTCGCACGGTTGCTCAATTGGAAGAGCGTATGGCTCGGTTAGCCTAAATTTGCAGGGAATTTATTCAACACCTTGGAATAAGGCATAATAAAAGGAGTATGTACGTTTCCTATTTTAACTCATTTGCATCATCAAACATTTAATAGTAATATTTTAAGTTTGCCAGAATTATATAAAATATTATTTTGGTTATGCTAATACTGAAAAAAAAAACCGGCCAAGTGCGAGTCGGACTCGCGCACTGAGGGTTCCGTGCCAACTTTTATTGAATTAGGGAATCCACTCACTTTTATTTAGTAAAATACCACAATATTTTGTTAACTACAAATATAACTTTGGTTTTTATAGTATTTGTATGAATTACAAAGTTATGTTTGCGGTTTTTGAAAACATGCTATATCTCAAAAAATACTAGTTCGATCTCGTTCAAACCAATTTTTGTTGAAAGTATTTGCTAAGATCTACATTACATATTTTTTTTCAAAATTTACACTTGCTTGGTTTAGAAGTTAGATGGGGGGGACGCCCAATTTTTTCACTTTGGAAGCGTCTAGCTATGAAACGTTAGACTTTAAAAGAAAATGGTTTTAGAAACCTCCATGTCATTTTAAAAGACCTATCCATAGACCCCACACGCATAGGTTTGACTAAAATATTTTTTTTTGGTTTTAGTTTCATGTATGGGAGCCCCCCCTTAAATGTCATTATTTTTTATTTTTTGTATGAGAATCGGTAAGCGGTTATCAGAATACATCTTCCTACCAAATTTCAACAGTGTAATGCTTATAGTTACAGAATAAAATGGCTGTGACATACGGACGGAAAGACAGACAGACAGACAGACAGTCTTGACGAAACCATAAGGGTTCCGTTTTTTGCCATTCGGCTACGGAACCCTTAAAAGTACTAACATACTTTTGAAGCGATCCATTTTCTTTCGAAAAAGTTTAATGTAATTCTATTGTCACATTAAAGTTTTCCTTGACAGAACGAATATATTAATAGGATCCAGAACCTTGAGCTTTTTTAAAGTTTTAAACCAGGCTTATGCCTTAACATTTTTAATCCTCTATGTGCGCAACTTAGTAGGTATTAAAACTATTACAGGCACAGATGAAACTATAGTCCTGTAGCTACAGATGTAGGGTACAATTTCCGATAAGTGTCCGGCCGGCCCACCTCGCTCACCTCTTTATAGCCGCCGCTGATCGCCACAATTGCCGATTGACTTCGATAAATAATTGTATGGATATGGTTACTTACTTTTATTGCAAAACAATACGGAATTCGCATCAAATCAACGACTGCAAAGGGATAACATAATAAACGTCATAGTGAATGTGGAATGAGTAGTGGGGCCTGATCGTCAATTTTGTGGCACTTGGGGCCGATTTTACCAACGTCAGATAAGACTTATCCGACTGAATATCTATATCTAAAGGTGGGTCTACGCTAGACGAACCTTCAGCAACCGTCAAAAAACCGACAACCGGCGGAACGCAAACGAGCACGAACGAAACGCTGGCAGCGCGCTCGTTCGAGGCTTGTAAGTCGGTCCACATTAGACGAATTGTGTTCGGCTCGTGCTCGGCTCGCCTAGCGTAGACGCACCTTAAAGGATATATATCTGATTACATAAATTGCACTTGTATAAGCAACAGTATCAGACATGGAAACCTGTGTCTGACGCTATCCGGGCGCATGCCTGTACTACTCAGCCACCGACACATTGGCAAGCTTGTTGAATTTTGCAAGTGCTATCTTTAGCGCATAGGCTGGTTCCTTGTCTGACACAGTTGCTTTTTTCAAGTCCAATTTACATTATTAAGTTCATAATAATAATGACAAAAAAACTATTTAAAAAAAATTCTTCAAAGCCTTTAAGTATGACAAGTAGAGAACGCCGTATGGCGTTAAGTCGACCTTTTGAACAATTTTTTGTTGTGCAATAAATTATAAATAAATTATGATTGTTATCTTCACTTTAAACATATTTTATGGCAAACATTTCAGTTCGTTTTAAGGAAGACAACATATGAAATTATCGAATACAGATTTTTCATTTGCTACAAGCTGCTTTCGAAACGTTACTTCTATAACGTCGTTGCACGATTTAACTAATATTTTGAAATGCCAAAAGCCAAAGAATCAAGGAATCAAAAGGTAGGTCCTTTTATTTCTTCCGTCACTCTGCGATGTATGGCGGTCGGTCACTCCATTGGACTTTGTTACCTTTATCGGGAAATTGCTTTCCACATAACTATACATGACTTTTCCATTGAAGACATTAAGCTGCACAAGGTTAATGTGTTATATTTTCTTTTGTTTTATACTGAAGAACAAGTCGTACTATTGTGTTAATTGAAAGCAGTGTGAATTTGTAATACTCGCGTTTTTTCACTTAAGCGCGTCATTTCACGTCCATTCATAAACATTGAATTGTGTTATTGAAAATAGTTTGATCAGAATAACGAGCAGAATCAATTTAACAAAACTCAACATTTAATAAGTGCCCTGTCTTCTTATTATTAATGCAAGCCATCACGTGTGCAAACACGCCAAAACAGGTAAAGAAACAATTGTCATAGAACGTAATAGGTATTAATAATGACAGCGCGGCGCAGCGGCACGTTGTATACCTATTAAGTATTTCTAGTTCAAAGAATTGTGTCCCTCGGTACGTTATCCTGTTTATAAATAATCTCGTCGTCTTCTAATATTCTTACAGCACCTTGCTCCCCCATACAAACAGACATCTCCACAAAAGCGTATCCGTATATTTTTTGGTAAGCAAGCCAGAAATAATTTCATATTTCGCCCCATTGTCCACTCGGAGACTTGACCCCACTTGCGCCAATCTAATTTGCTCCCTATCTATGGCAAATGTTTGACAAATGTACAAACGTTGGATGTTGTTGAGTAAAAAGTTTGAGAAATGGGTAGATATGAGTATTATTCACTACTTGTCTTTTTAAGGTAAAGTTTTTTCTTTACACCTTGTCGTCGGTTTTGACACAAGGATTAAATATTTAGTAATAATATTCTTCTATGTTATTTATCTATCCTAACTTTCTACTACTTTAAAAAAAGAAATGATGATAACAATTGTAGGAAACATAATTTTTAAACTGATTTTAATTTTGTTGATTTTTGTAATAGCTCTGTGAAATGCACGCTAATATATAACTCTGCACCACACAAACTCATACTACAACCATAAAATAATACAATGATAAAATAAATAAATAAAAATGAACAATTTTTTTTTACAAAAATGTGGCCACCTCCTACTGTCATTTTGGTCTACCTAATTATAAATCAGAGAATAGATCATGTACTAAGAGCATGTAACTGCGTGATTAAACATCCTTGCGTTTACTTTTATGCAAAATATGTTTTTGTTTGTTTACTTGCGACATCATTAGAAGCTGTCAAATTTTTAGTCTATGAATAAAATATTATTCTTGAGGAAAGATTTTCCATGATAATAACTTGAATATAAATTACTAATGAATTTTTTTGCGTTTATTTTTAGTAGCAAATTAAGTCACTATCACCAGGCCAAACATTGGTTCCAACGTTGGCCCTGCCTAAAAGCGACTCAGAACACGCGTTGACAGAAGAGGCAGGTAACCGACGACCAATCTAATTTGGCAAATTGAATTACACCGTCCACTAGCCCCGGATATGTTTCTTGGCGAGTGTTATTGTATGAAAAACTCGTATTATTGCGATGGATCTCGAGCGAATGTGACAGTGTTTGCTTGTTGGTATATATGGCATGACTTGAAATGGGGATTTTTTATCTTTCTTTTGTTTTATCTTTCAAGTTTTCAATGCAATAACTTTAATTGCCACAAAAAGTTAGAATACATTGTCATATAAGAAAACTAAACAAACGACTTCTTAAATATATTTTTCAGAGAATATGTGATAATTTCATAAAGTGTATTATTTATTTATGTATTTTTAATGATTTTGTTTTTTATTGCACTGATATAAATAAAGTACAAATGGCGGACTTAATGCTTAAAGCATTATCTATCAGTCAACCACTGGGTTAAGCGGAAACGATAATAATATATTATTTAATTCCTCACGGATGTGTATATCAACAATCTTTTGTTATGCTTTTGTTAATGCGACCGCCGGCAGCCTTTTGACCCGTGAGCGTTAATTTAAATACTTGCGATTCTTGAGATCTTTTGATTTAAATTTCATTGCACCGTACATTGTACCATTGACATTTTGTACCAGTCAACCGCTTGGAATTGCAACTATTTAACACATTAGAATTATTTTAACATATTGTGGTTTAACGCGAACTTTAATGCATTTGGTTTACCTACAAGTATCATTCACAGAGTCTGCATTAAACCATCATAATCTAAGTTTAAATAAAACACAAATTGATGACAAATGTAAAGGCGAAGCGTTTTGTCCGTTTTCTGCTTCAGCCATCGGGGTGCGGTTACAGCAGTTAAAAGTAAGAGACGCCACGTGAGTTAGCTACAATTTATATGTAAATCAGGACGGGGGATCTGATAGTGCAGGAGACAGAGTACTTGATTTTGTGATAAGTGAATAAATAAGAAAGAAACTTAAAACATTGGTACCTCAGAATTATAAAGGTACCCTTTTAACAAACTAAGCCATGAGCCATAAAAAATAACATGAGTATGATCTTAATAATATAAATTGCACTTGTTAAAAGCAACTTTGGCTGTGTGACAGACGAGGAATCGAACTCCGTGTCTTATGCTATCCGGGAGTATGCCTATTGTACAGGTATAGGAACTTTATATAAAATGCACTTGTAAAACGCTACTTTGGCTGTGACAGACGAGGAATCGAACCCCGTGTCTTACGGTATCCGGGCGTATGCCTATACCACTCGGCCACCGTCACATTAGCAAACCTTATGAATTTAGCAAACGCTTTCTTTAACACTTAGGCCGTGTGACAGCATCAATGTTGCGAGATTGCTCTCACAATATTCGAAGGAAATATTTTTACAAATATTTTAACAATGGGTTAAGATGAAGGATGCGCCCTGCGCTGGCCCTCACGGCGTATAGGGAGCGTCCCCCGGGTGGCGGATGGGGGAGCGATCATTGCTACTTGGCTAAGTCTGATGGACTCGCTGACCAAAGTAGGGTGTGGCCCTCCAGCAATATGGGGGTTGTGCGACGGGCTGACGACCCTTCCACGGAAAAAAACTATGTTACGAAACCGACAAGAGAAAGAAGAAAACGAGCCGATCCCAAACTTAACGAACACTGGCGAGGAACAATGGACACCCGATTAGCCACATGGAATGTGCGGAGTCTCTACAGACCAGGGACAGTATACAAGGTCATTAACGAAATGCAGACCTACGGCATAGGGATAGCTGCGTTGCAAGAAGTAAGATGGCCAGGCCAAGGAGAATGCAACATCGACAACAAAGCTACCTTATTCTACAGCGGCTCAGACTTTGGACACCATGTGTATGGTACTGGATTTTTGATCAGGAATGAGCTCCTGGGATGTGTTATCCGTTTTGACGCAGTCTCGGACAGAATCTGTGTAATGCGTTTCAAGAGCAAGTTCTCTCACGTGTCCATAATAAACGCATATGCCCCTACGGAATTGGCTAGTGATGTGGAGAAAGACCAGTTTTATGATGATTTGGAATCAACTTATGACTGGATAAGCAGTTACGACGTCAAAATACTTTTAGGGGATTTTAATGCGCAAATCGGGAGAGAACAAGCGTTTGTGCCTACAATTGGTCTACACAGTAAACATACCGTGTCCAACGACAATGGGTTAAGATTGATCACCTTTGCGGCTTCAAAATCGCTCGTGATCAAGAGCACTATGTATCCCCGGAAGGACATTTATAAGGGTACATGGAAGTCTCCGGATGGTAGAACGGTCAATCAAATCGACCATGTCCTCATCGATGACCGACACAAGAGCACTATCCAGGATGTCAGAGTTTATAGGGGCGCTAACTGTGATAGTGACCATTACATGCAAAGAATTAAACTAAAAATGAAGATCAATTCCAAGAAAAGAGCAAAGCTACACAGAGAAGACATCATCGATACGGAAAACTTAAAAGATCCAGTAACTCGATCGCAATTCCAATTAGAGATTGGCAATAGATTTCATGGAATTCAAGTTGATGAAATGGATGTGGAAGCTCTTTGGGACACCATGAAGAATACAATAAAATAAGTGGGCCTAAAGATCATAGGGAAAAAGAAACGGAAAAGGAAGAGAAAGTGGTGGACAGAAGAATGTGAGAAGATTGTGGAAGATACCAGGAAGTACCGCATTCTTGCAGAACAAAGTCCACAGTGGAAGCAGCAATACAACGACCTTAGACTGAAGTCGAAGAAAATCATACGGAAAGCGAAAAGGAAACAGCTGGAAGACATCATAGCTGAGATGCAGACCTTGATAAGATCTAATGAATCACGCAAGTTTTACCAAGAAATACGAGCAGTAAAGAAAGGCTACCAACCCACCACACAATTCCTACTTGATGATGCGGGCAATCTCGTAACAGATTCAGATGATTTAAAGAGCAGATGGCGCGAATATTTCCAGGGCTTACTAAATTGTCCGGAGCCGGAGCAACCCGGCACTTCCGTTTGAAGAGGTTAGGAAAGCAATAATGAGGCTCAAAAATAATAAGGCACCCGGCATTGACAGTTTGCACGCCGAGATCTGGAAATACGGAGGAGGTGCTGTCCAGTCAACTCTGTACGAATTGCTTTGCAAAATTTGGACGGCTGAAAAACAGCCCGGCGAATGGAACATTGGAGTCATATGCCCTGTTCATAAAAAGGGTTGTAGGAAGACATGTTCCAACTACCGAGGTATCGCTCTCCTTCCGCTCTGCAGTCCAATGGCACTACAGTGCCATTTTCTTTTTTACCGTAAACTGTCCGTGGTACTACAGTGCCCACCACTAGAAAAGTATGTATTAAATATAGTATATACATATATTTAGTGTAGTTTATATTATAGTATAGTAAGTATATTATATTTTCAACTTTTTATATATATATAACTATTACCTATCTACCAGTATTTTTGTTTTCGTAATCACAACTATACTTTTCTTTATATAATCGTTTTTATCGCGCGACATGTCGCGTGATTTTTATTGTAACGTTGTATATTTTTGTCTAAGTTCGCGTGAAACGAAAAGCTAAATGGATGTAGGACTTCAGTCCATATTTTGGCATAGATAAGATGGATGGTGACACTGACATGTGTCAAGTGTGACAGCTGCTTTTTTTCCGGTTCCGCACTGTTGGTCGTGCGTCGGAGGGGAACGTGTCTTAAGATGTAATTAATTAAAGAAATGTGATTACGGGGCACGCCCCAATTATTTTGTAGTTTGATAGTTATTCCTGACGCCGCCAACATGTCAATTTGGATGAATTAATGTCGAAAATGATTTGATATAAATGACTGGAAAAATGGTCTCAAATAGAATAATTAGCATAAATGTTTAGTAATCAATTCAGAAATTATATGGCGAGCCAGCTTTTGCAGGTTTCGCTTTTGATATGTGTCTGTAAGTTGAACAGTCACAATTTGGTGATCATGTTGTAACCTCAGTGACCTTACTTAGACCTTACTTAGACCTTACTAAGACCTCATTTGGATTAATTTTTGAAGTCAGAACTTCCTTATGGATTGATTTGCTTCTTGTCTGCTGTTTTGAGGATGGATCGGTATCGGTGAAATTTTGGGGTAATGTTGCAGAATTGTTTGTAGTTTGATGCAACAAAGATTTGAAATAGTAACCTCCGTTGAAATCCAAGGTTGGTTTTCTTGTATTTACTTAAACTTAGGAAAAGTGGGATAATTTAGCTATTAATTTAGGCATAATTTAGGAATCCCTTTGAGGATAAATTTTGGAATTTATTTAGGTAATTATACACTTAAATTGGTGGTTTATCTTTATTTAATTAGAAATTTGTGAACATTAAGATTTGTAATAGTATAGATATTGATAACTAAATTAGAACTTAACCTAGTCTCTACTGTATTCTGAGCTATTAAGTTTTGTATTTGATTTTTTTGAAGGGGTTAAAAGGTAATTGTGAAATAGCAAATTTGAATAAACTTTTGTTGCCAAATGCTATACCCGGATTTCTTTATTTCATTCGAACATTAGTACCTTTTAAACACCCTTTGTCCACACTAGCCGGGAGTGACAGTGACATTATCATGCAACCGTCACGCGATATCGCCGGACAGTTTTCCCACATCATAGTCTGACAGCGCGGACAGTCGAGTGGATAAGGTACTGTCGTATGTGCTTCTGGATAGACTCGAAATGTACACGGAAAAAATCATAGGAGACTATCAGTGTGGATTCCGGCAAAACCGTAGCACCGTGGACCAAATCTTCCTTCTAAAGCAACTGATGGAGAAGAAATGGGAATATGCTCAGAGCATCCACTCGCTGTTTGTCGACTTCAGTAGGGCCTACGACAGTATCGATAGAGAATCACTGTACAACATACTTGACAGCTTTGGCATCCCACAAAAGCTAATTACGCTACTTAAGGTTGCGACAAGAGTGAGCAAGATGCGCGTCAGGGTTGGGGGTGAATTGACGGAGGAGTTCGATGTGGTAACGGGACTTAAACAAGGAGATGCTTTGTCTCCAATGCTCTTCAACCTGGCTCTAGAATATGTCATCCGGAAAGTTATGTCTCTGGACATAGGTGTACGACTGAACGGACAACATAGGGTCATTGGTTACGCGGATGACTTGGCTCTCCTGGGCCAGACCAAGGGAGAAGTAGAGATTGCGGTGCAGAACCTTGCTTCTGAGGCATCCAGAGTTGGACTCAGAATAAATCAGGAGAAGACGGAATATCTCCACATGAAGCGTTATAAAAACACAAGGCAACAGCGCGAACATCTGCGATGTGGAGATATTATTTTTAAAGGAGCCGCAAAATTTAAGTACTTGGGGTGTACCATTACCGACACAAACACAAGGGAAGAGGAGATAGATACCCGTATACAGAATGCCTTGCGATGTACAGCTGCCCTTCACAAGGTGCTGGTGTCAAAGCTTCTTAGCAGGAGAACTAAGATACGGATATACAAAACTGTCATAAGACCGATCTTGATGTACGGCAGTGAGGTTTGGACGCTAACCCTTAAGGAAGAAGAAAAGCTTTTAGTGGCGGAGAGGAAGATCATGAGGAAGATTCTGGGTCCAACTCAGAGAGAAGATGGCAGCTGGAGGGTCCAGAAAAACCAAGAGATCGAGGAGCTGGTTGCCGAACCTAACATCGTGGGAGAAGCCAAAGCCCAGAGACTCCGTTGGATGGGCCATCTCGAAAGAATGGGGGAGGATCGTAGCGCCAAAGCAGTGTATCTTGGAATACCTCGTGGCCGCCGCCCCGTCGGTTGGCCCAGATACCGCTGGAAGGACGCCGTCCTATCAGATCTGCAGGAGCTACAAGTTGCAGACTGGCAAGAGGCGGCGCAAGACCGGATCAGATGGCGTTCTCTTGTGTCGGAGGCCAAGACACACTTTGGGTCGCTGCGCCAAAGGAGTAAGTAAGTAAGTAAGTTAAGATGAAGGAAGCCAATTTATAATTATATTTTATGTTTTTATAGTGTTGTTTTGTAAGTACAATTCTGAGTATGATCTTTTTGTAAGCGCAAATAAACCTAGTCTTTGGTAAATGCCCTTTAAACAAATGAGTAAGCAAAATAATAATTTCAAAAATTACATTCTAATAATAATTTTTAACTTTAATAATATTTTTTAACTTCTTGCCTTTTTTTAACTATTTTGTTGCCTTCACTTATTCCGTTTTGGATTTAGCAACATTACGAGCTATGTACGTTACAAAAAATACAAATAGTAAGACTTCGTGAACAATTTAATTCTGTTCTTCGTTCTAACTCGTCTCGTATCTCTTGGTCTACTCCGCTGCCCCCGTCAGTCTCCCGAGACGTATCTAATTGCATTTTCGCTGAGGTGAGCTGCACACTTCACTTACTTTTTACTGTTGCGCAGATAGTCACGCGATCTGTGTTGGTGCACTTCGTTTTTATTCAAATTCTTACTGACTGCGACGTTTGGTAACAACGTGAATCTGCTGTTATTTTTGATGTGACTTATTAAACAATTTTATACTCATACGAGTATCTGATCTGAGTAAATCAATGAGACTTCGCTGCTATGTCAATACTCGGAATTAATAATATTTGACAAGAGAACATTCTATCAGCATTAAATATATTGGTAGGATTAGGTATTTACTTATTTGACTTTTCTCAGTACGTCTACTTTTCAGTATTCAAACATAGCACATTAATTGAGTAGGTATTCTTTATGGTACAAAAATTGCTTACTTAATTTGTAGCACTTGGATTTTCTGCATTTCCTTTAGGTGATGTAGTTTTCTGTTGCATCGTGCATTATATCGTTGTTATTGTATGTTTTTAGAAACGTGCCATAATATTGCTTGTATGTTTATTTACAGGTTACAAGTCGTTATCGTCACATCACTCAGCCAGTCATCAAATGATAAGTGAAGGCGGTTTTTCTTTGCTATTCAAATGATGTAAACAATATTTTTGTAACTTTAAAAATAATATTAGTAAATAAAATTCATTTGCTATATGAAAAAAAAAAAGATCTTAGTGCTAAACGATGAATTACCCATGGAGTTGGAGAGTTTTGTGTTTATCTTATTTTAAAATGAATTATATCGGTTAAAAAAAATGTCAAGTTTGTTAACAAAATTCGACAAGCAAAAAAGAAACGGACTTTACATTAATCCATTTTTCCATATCAGGTCACCGTGTTACATCATTGATTGCGACATGTTTATCTATTGAACTTGATAGTTTAGATCATCGATTACATTGTCTGTATTTATTTTGAAAGACACAATATCTGTTTACTCTTTTTCCAACCAGTTACATTGGATATTTTTTGCCGTGACACAAATATTGTTTACCTACTCTTGACGAGACAAAAACTACTAACTATGTGCTTAGCGTGAGTGAATAGTTATTCTTACCTTTTAACTACAATTCTACAATTTTTTTTGACAATGTGAACTGCAACCTCGAAATGACTTGTGTAGGTAGGCACTTAGAAAGGCACCTACTTAGTAGATGTAAGAATAAGTAGTAATCGAATTTATAATAAAAAAACCGGCTAAGTGCGAGTCGGACTCGCCCACTGAGGGTTCCGTGCCAACTTAAACTGAATTAGGGATCCACTTACCTCCACTTAGCCAAAATACCACAATACTTTGTTGACAGCAAACATAACTTTGTTTTTCATAGTGTTTGTATGGAGAACAAAGTTAGGTTTGCGGTTGTTGAAAATATGCTATATCTCAAAAACTACTCGTTCGATCCCGGTCAAACTAATTTTCGTTGAAAGTTTTTGTCAAGTTCTACATTACTTATTTTTTTCAAAATTTACTCTTGCTTGGTTTAGAAGTTAGATGGGGGGGGGGGGGGTCGCCCATTTTACCACTTTGGATGCGTATATCTTTTAAACGTTAGACTTTAAAATAAAATGGTTTTAGAAACCTCTATGTCATTTTAAAAGACCTATCATAGATCACACGCATAGGTTTGACTAAAAAAATTTTTTTCGGTTTTAGTTTCATGGGGGCTCCCATCCCCCCCGCAAATATCATTATTTTTTGTTTTTTGTACAAGAATCGTGAAGTGGTTAACAGGATACATCTTTTTACTAAATTTCAACAGTGTGATGCTTATAGTTACAGAATAAAGTGGCTGTGACATACGGACGGACGGACAGACAGACAGACAGACTTGACGAATCTATAAGGGTTCCGTTTTTGCTATTCGGCTACGGAACCCTAAAAATCAAAATTATGTGTAGCAATACAGAAATCAACATTTTCTATATTATCCCGGCTCTGGGTGTTGTGGTACCACAGTTGTTTCTGATTTCTATAACACAAGTGCTGCAAGCTACTTACTTTTGGATCAGAGAATGTATGTGATAGATGTCCGATATTTTTTATTTTCCTAAATTAGTCCAGGAAAAAGATAGGAATCAGGTGAAAATGCATATTTTATTGTAAAAACTTTATTCGAAGCCATAAAACTAACAGCATTAATTAACACATACATAAGATAACAACTATCAATAAACCTATTCATCTACAGAATACGACTCTCTCTGACTGTCCTCATCTTTCGGCGACACCTGGATCCTCATGGGGTCAGACAGGGGTCCATCGTCTTTCTTGGTGAACGCCAGGACCCTGACCTCGTAGGTCACACCTGGTACGATGTTGTTGACACGAGCGTTGGTATTCTCTTCTCCAGTGACTATGATGTCTGTGAGCTGGTGTGTAGCAGCGTTGAGGGGGTCGGATATCTATATGGATTTAAATTGATTGAGTTACTTAAGAAATATACTACTCTTTAAAAAAAAAAAACTCATACTCATTAAGGGAGGCTTTGAGACTACTGAACTGAAAAATAAACTGACTTGAATCATGTAGACAAATTCTAAAGTAGGTACCTAACTTAGATTCTATGATTTCAAACCAGTATGCGGAAGTCAGATGGCTATAATGATGTCACATATTTTTATTTTATTTAGAGTAAGTGTAGTACCTTTATACAGGGCGTGATCTGTAATAGGAGCCACAATTTAAAATATTAACCCTTTAATTTACAAGTAATCAATTCGAAATGGAAAATTGTTGTGTTCCAAGAAAATTAATAGAACCGTGTTATATAATTATGTAGAGCAAACAAATGAGTCTAGTCAAAGAACTTGACATAGCCATTTACTGTAACAAGTAAGTGATTACGATATACGTTGATCAAGGATTATAACTTTAGATGAGGTGTTATATCTCTAAGGTAAATCATTTAGGAGCACTACAAAAGATCAAAGTAACTTCGTATACTCTGTAGAATCTTTGATTAAAAGTTTTGCTCCCATTACAGGCCACACGCTATATAAACACATCAGTGCATCAGATTTGACAAAAAAAAACAGAAAAAAAATAATTATAAAAAATAGAAATAAATATATCTTTCATTGGTTTTTATGCTCTAATTTAGAAGGCAGGTAAAGGGATTTTGGTTTTTTAGAAACCAAAACGCTAGAAAGTAAATAAACTCATTATCATACTAACTTATCTTTAAGTGTAAGAAGAAACTTAACATGTGTTTATTTGGACCCGTAGTTTAATCTAACCCTAATTAAAAACATTTACTTACATTGTAATAAATGATAGTTTTGTTGACAATACTGAGGTCAAGCGGTTAGGGCGCTTCGCATTTAATAACATTATTATGATGATACTAAGTGTAAACAAACTAAATAGTACTGAAGGCGGAATGTTTGTTTTTATACTGTCATATAGGTTTGTTTTACAATTAATTATCTAGACCAAATTTCACCAGTTTTAAGTGAGCTCAAAACCGTGATTACAAAAGGTTATTATAGTTAGACATAGGAGATCGACTCGGGGGCCCTATTTTTGAATCATCCAAGTCAATATGGCGAGTGAAATTCATTTATCAAAGTCGAATTTTCCAATAAAAAATAGTAAAAATTCACACGAGAGGGATTTGAAAAAATATCTGATGTCAATAATTTGCGTGATTTTTGTTGATTTTTAATTGGTTTTCGAAGGAATATCACACGTCATATTTAAGCGAGTGGTTCAAAAATAGGGGCCCAGTTGTTAACGTAGGTAACCACCAATTGTGTTACCAAAATATATTTGTGTTGTGAAGTAAAATATCGTAGATCTACTTGTAGAGTATTTTATGTCAATAATAATTGTAATTATCTACTGCTTGTAAAATCGGGTCACGATAGGCAGACAGACAGATTGACAGACGGACTACATATTAAACCCAAAACAAAAAGCATTTATTGCATTTTAGGATTTTTTTTTGGAATTTTGGTAATGTGAAAAAAAAATATATAGTCATGTATAATGACAACGAGAACTACTGTCGACAAACTGTTTCTCAGCTTGGCAGACGGTGTTTTTTTGTAATGGACTTTGATACTTTGTAAAAACAATAATTAATAAAAAACTTTATTACCGATGTTATCATAAAAAAACTAAAGAGTAATAGAACACATTTTACCTTAGCGGGGGCGTATTCTTCAACCAGTCTGCTAATTCCGTTGCTCGTCTCGTATCTGTATTTCTTCTGTCTAGGAGTCTCCCATACTTTGACCTGAAAATAAAATCGGCTTGTGATTCACAAAATATTGAACAACATAGAACTCACAGTAATAACAATACAAAATTATAATTTGTTTCAGAATTTTCGAAGTTACATAGCTAAAACTGTACAATATACATAAAATAATTAGAAACCAGAAAGTAAAGAATAATAAGTGGCTCCTGACTAAATGCTTTTATACAGTAAGATAATTTTTAGACGACTTATGTAATTATTTGTGTAACTGTTTGTACTTGTAGCTTTTGTTTTTACTATTGACTTCTGATGATTCTTATTGACATATAAATTATAACATAATATAATAAGACATGGAAGCATTTCAATATAATGAAATTATGCACCTAATATTACATTTTTAACTTTCTAGAATTTATTGTACCAATTCTGATTTGCATGAAAAAATTGTTAAACATGAGCAGCTACCTTAAAATTTGTGACATCAATGTAATACCATTTTATAAGCAAATAAATGTTTCTGATTCTGATTCTGATTCTGATAAAATTGCATGATTAAAATGACTGAAAGTAGTACCGGTTACGTACCGGCATTTAGATAATTATCTAAATTACTTAATTAAGTAGGTATTACAGTGAATCAATTGGACCAATGTGATAAGCTATGAATGAGTATATCTGTAATTAAGATACATAAGAATATGCAAAAAAAGTTACCTTGTACCCTTCGATGCGGTCTGAACCCTCAAGACTGGATACTCGAGTCCAGTCAACCATGAAGGCCAAAGAAGGGTCATCCACCAGTGTGATCCTGGTCAACCTTGGCGTCGGGATGTCTTTCGCTTCCCTTGCAACCCTGACCACAAAGGCTTGACTTGCAGCCACGAAGATCAAGACGAAAAGGTACTTCATCATTTTGACTTATAAGTTTTTTTAAAAAATTAGTTAAGACAGCTCGAGAATAGACTGGACACTGAATCACTAGCCGCTTGGTTGTCAATAAATAGTCGTTTAAAGATAAGGAATAGTGCTCGTCGGTGATGCATTAGGATGAGTCAACGTTGGTTTAAAGGTTGGTCTATTTTAAAGGTGTTGTTGATAAGAAAAGATTTATCAAACGACAGTAAAAATAATTCAAGGTATTGATTTCCGTGAACTATTTTCCACTATTTATCAGCGGAAATCGATAAAAATAAATCTTTACGCTTATTTATTTAAATTTAAATTTATAGCATCACATTTTAAACCTGTGATTTTTTAAACATTGACTACTAATAGTAATTTTTTCATAAAAAAAGGTCTATACAATGACTCGCACATAAGAAATTCAATTCCAAAAATGACTATAAAACAGATCGGATTCAAATCCTCCTTTTTTTAAGTCAGCAGCAAATCATATCCGCTTTCTTTTTGAAGAAGATCTTATGTCTTAGCACGCATAGTTTCCAATATACAAAACCTAAAAATATCAACTTTGAATCCTCTATCCCAGGTCAAGGGTAGGGGCTGGGAGTTTTGATTTAACTTCCTAACCAGTCCAATCAAGGTAACGACGTTTAATTATTTTCTATCACAATCTCAATATTTCTTCTTCTTTGTTTAGTAGTTAATAAGTATGTTTGTATTGTGCGGGTTCGATCCCCGCACAATACAAACATTTGTGTGCATGAACATGTCTGTTTGTATTGGTCTGGGTGTTTTCTATGTATAATATGTATGTATTTACAAAAAAAAAGTATTTAAGTAATATATCCGTTGTCTGGCACCCATAACACAAGCTTTGAGTAGCTTACTTTGGGACTAGATGGCGATGTGTGGAAATGTCCAAAGTATATTAAAGTATATTAATAAGTGCATTTCTCATTATTGATGAACAATTGTGTATTTATTAAATTTTTATATAAAATCCTTACCATGTGTATACAACTCAACAATTCCTTTGAACTCTGAGATAACAAATAAACGTTTCTTAACTCTCGTTACTCTGTTATGTATGTCATATGTTCATTCTAATTAAACTAATACGTTTTACCTTTATAATACCAAACTATCCAATTCAAATTCTTTTTAAAACACACTCGTTCAGCCTGGAACTCTTTAAACGATTTCAATATACTGTAACCAGATAGCCAAAATTAAATATAGTGCTTTATTTAAGTTTAAGCAACCATTACAATTTGCTATCCCTCATTGCTAAAAAAAGAAGTTTAACAGCGATGTATATCATGCTATAATATACCCACATAGTGCTTATTTTGCGCAAATGAGTTGTCTTACATTATTTGTTTGTACTTATAAATGGAGACATTACAATAAGTCAACAGGCCTTACCACTAAACGGTTCTGATTAAAAAGTGTGATTGTTTTGTGTAATGCGCTTTATTTTAAACTCATAAAACTAACAAAATAAAACAAGGTATATGAACAACCAACACCTAACTCATTCAATCATCAGCTGAATATCCCTCCCTCTGGTTGCTGTCATCGTCCTTTTTGGGCACATGGAACTTCACTGGGTCAGATAAGGGTCCATTTCCGTTCTTAGTGTACGCCTGGACCCTGACTTCGTAGGTTGCACCACGCTTGACATCGGTGACGCGAGTATGGCAATTGTCATTTCCACGAACGGTGATTACTCTTGGGCTGTTCGAAGACCCGTCGTTGTTTGAAGACTCGTCGGAGTTGGAGTTTTCGTCTGAGTTGGAGTTCTGGAGAAATAGGGCTTTGTATGTATTAAATTTCTTATGGAAATTACTTTGTGTGGCTTAATCATATTTACACGCCGAGTTTTCGGCAAAGCACGTTGATACTAACAAAATGTAATTAATTAAATTGACAACTATTGCTACTGTGTTTTGTTAATACTAAGCAACTGTACACGTGTTTACGTAAATAAATACATCTTTCTTTCTTTCTTTCTTTCTTTCAATCTTAGCTCGTTATCAATAAATGAAATTATAGATAGTCGATATAATGAAGAATACATATTTTTGTAAGAAAAAAAATATGCGTAGTTTTTTGAAAAAAAATTATCATGAATTTTAATTATGTAACTAGGCTGACGAAAATTCACTAACGTAGAATTTAATGGAAGACACACCTATTTAAATCAAAAAGTTAATTAATTTTAATTACTGATATTGTTTTAAAAGTTATAAAAAGATTCTTTACAATGTTCGACAAGGAAAAAAACGGACTTTGCACAGCAGTTATAACAAGTACATACCTGTCTACTGTGGCTGTGCTTCGACTCATGTCTGTTGTTTCCGTCGTTTGATTTTTCCCATACTTTTACCTGAAAATTTAAGTTATTGTAAGACATTTCACACAACAAGCAATAGGTCAAAATTACTATATCAATTAGTTTTTTCTATTCTCGTAAAATATAATAAATTTTCGTAAATAAAATGAAACAACCCAAAAACTCAAAATTTGCCAAGAATTATGGAAAGGAGTATCCTGGGCTATACTATTAGGGACAAAAAGAGGGCAACATTACTGAGGAAAATAATAAAACTCGATCATGTCAGCGGGTTAAGGCTCTCAAGTGGAGAAGGGCATATGCTAAGAGAGAGGTGAGAAAATTGGACCAAGACAGTGTCAATCTCTTCCAGTACAGTACAGTGTACCTCGACATGAAACCAAAAATATAAGAGGAAGACAACACAAAACACGGTCAAATGAACTCAACAAATAAGCTGGACCAAGATGACAAATGTTGGCAGGAGATAGAAAAGCGCGGAAAGGGTTAGGGGAGGCGTTTTGTCAAAGGATGAGCTTGGATGGGAACACCTGGAATAAGTGTTAATTAAATATTATCATTATAAGTCCTCAAGTAAATAAAGTATTTTTGAATTTGAATTTGAACCTTAAGAAACAGGCACTGGAGTATGGAATTTGAAACAAGTATTTAAGCATGTTTTAGATTAATTTGAAAGAAACCCTTGTTTTAAGTATAGGATCAAGCAACGGGAACACTAATTTTAATTCATCTTCATGCGTTCAGATTTGGTCTATTTATAAAAGAGCCAGAGTGGGCTCACCCAGAAGAAGCCTATTTACTCGTGCTTTGATAGGTTTTTTTTTTCAAGAAATATTAATGGACTTACCTTATACCCCTCAATGCTGTCAGAATTTCCAGAGGCTGTGACTCGAGTCCACTCTACTTGGAGTGCATTGGAAGAATCACTATCCAGTGAAATCCTTACTAATCTTGGTGCTTCGATGTCTTCTGATTCCCTTGCATCCCTGGCCACTGAGGCTTGGCTTACGGCTACGAACAACAGAAAATAAAGGCACTTCATCATCTTGATTTAAAATTTCAGGATAAATAAGATGAAATAGTTCGAAATCTGATTGTACACTGAATTGCAGATCGAATGTGTGTAAATAAATAGTACTTGCTAGAGGTAAGGCGTTGTTCTCATTGGTGCATCGATTGTGTTGACTCACGATTGCTGAAGGTTGGAATATTTCAAGGTGGGCCTAAAAAAAATTAGTGTTCTCGAAATATTTATTGAAGTAATTATGAATAAGACGAGCATGAAGAATACCAGACTCTTGGTAAGTATATTGTACAGTTTTTAATCAAAAGCCGAGGAGATTTGGATTGGTTATTTGACTAGATTTTTAACTAACACAAATATTACATACAGCTTGCATTCATTTTAATTCCGGCGCAGATGTAGATTGCATATGAGAATAATCTTTATTAATCATAAAATTTTATACCAAAAATTTGCAACCACAGTGAATATGCCTTTAACATTGCATTTAAACTTCTAGGTAACACACAAATTTCTGTCCCTGAAATGTTGTTACTGTATTATATTACATATGTCCATTCAAAATTCAACTTTGTTTGTCAGTAAATAAGCTCTAAGTTGTATTATTTATTATATTATATTCAATTTAGGAATTAACTTATAAGTAAGCTAGGCGTGTCTAGCATTTGACTATGGTATGGCATATTGTGGTAGCAAAAAATAAAACACTAAATTGTATTTTGTTTTCTAGGAACGATTTCAATTAATTTTACACAAACATGTTTGTCTATTTCACACAAAATATTACATTTTCACCTAGCAAACGTTATGGGAGGTTGTTTCTACGGTTTGGGGTGTAGAGTGTTTTATTTACTTCTTTTTTTAATTTCATTCGGTCTGTTAAGATTTTTTGCGTTTTCTGACTAGGTTCCAGGTTATTTTTAAAAACACTATATTTTTATTAAACAACTTGCCTAATGAAATTATGTGGTACCTATTTTATTGTTTATGATAATGTTTAGTATTTTAACATACATTATATTTTTACTTATACTATTTTTGAATCACTCGCTTGAATATGAAACAAAAACGAATTAAAATTCAATCAAAATCACGCAAAATATAGACGTTGGTACACTCAAAATTCAGTTATATTTTTTTTATAATTCCCGTGTGGAATTATACACGGACATTTATCAATAAACAGCACTCGCTTTCTTGACGCAAGTGATTAAAAAAATAGCAACCCTCGCAATAAGTTATTCTATAGCTATTAAAGTTATTACAAGATAGGTACTTATTTAAGATTCAGAGGTTTTCATAGCAAAGTGGCAGCAGCGCTTTGGTAATGCTACCAAAGTGAAGCAACCTACGGCGCGGTAGTGGATGGGTGACCATTCCGACCATATAAGTGGCGTATATCACGTAAATCTCCGCGCTTCGGGAGGCAAGTTAAGTCGTTGGTCCCGGCTAATATTAGTCGTTAAGCCTAGTCAGAGGCCGTATGGGCGGCTCGATAACATCTGACAGCAGGGTTCGTCGCTTGCACTCACCCCCCCACCAACCCGCACTGAGCCTGCGTGGTGAAGTATGGCGCAAACTATCTCATAGTTGAGGTAAGGCCTTTGCCCAGCAGTGGGACGTTACAGGCTAACTTTACTTTAGATTCACGAGAGCGATACAGCCAAGTTTTAAATGCCTTACATGATTCGCTACAGTTCTACAATATTAACGCTAAAAAGATTAAAACCGTAACTCATTAATTAAATGTATGTTTACACGGCGAAACAAAAAGCCCGGTGCGTCGAAAGGCTGTGTACACACGAGCGTGATTAAACAAGCTTAATTTTCTTGTACGAGTTACACCAAGACGCCGGGTGTATTTGTCGAAAGTACAAGTAAATATTTCGAACGGGAACGCTGAGGTGGAAACCTAAGGTTCCGTTAGTGTGGCATCGGCTTAATTATATGGATAAATCAGCTTACATTTTCTACCTGTTTTGGAAAATATCAGCTCACATAGCCTTTTCAAACGAATTTTTTTTTTAAGCGAATAATTTTATCTTGTTTGATTCTAAAACAAAACATAACTTTTTATTTATGACACAACTTTTAGCTATTTAAAGTCCGTTTAACAAAGATCTTATAAGTAACCAGTATCCTTATCTGTTTACTGCCTCAGTGGCACAGCAGTTAGAGGATTGCACTTTAAAAGGACGGCGCCAGAAGTCCCGAGTTCGATCCCCGGGTCGGGGCAGAAAAATGTACCTGGGTTTTTCTATTTAAAAATTGGAGTGTATAAGTTGGCGGTGATTCAAATCAGTTCCTGCGCACGTAAAGCCGCTGGTCCTGCGCCTAATCTCTCACCGGTCGTGTCAGATTACTGTCCCATCGGGCTATGAGAGTAAATGGAAAAAAGAGTGCACCTGCGCTTGTGCACACGTACACTTGTGCACTATTCATTCATTCATTTATTTCGACATAATTAAGTCATACATACATTTAAAATTATTGAATTAAATTAAATTGCAAACAAATTATATAAAATAAAAATTAAATCAAATTGGACGACCACCAGCTTGCATTTGGGTATTAGTCCATATACATATAAACCATATAACAAAGGTTGATATAAAGACAGTCAAATCTTTGGGAGAGCATATCAGAATGATGTTGACTATAATATTCCGCGCATTCAGATAGTCGATGTGACTATCTGGCCACCAATGGAGGACTATTGCTTTATATGAAATGACTATGAATTGATAAGTGCTTCTTAATTGATAGTTTATTCAACGAAGAAGAAGCCTGTTACACGGCTCTAACCATTTGATTGGCTGCCGGCCTCATGAAAAAGTTGTTGGAATAAAGATCACGCAAATATTATTTATGTCATACATAATGCAGTATGCAAGTAACAATTTGTGTACAAAGTCCGGTTCCATGCTAACCTAGCATCGACACCGCCACTTAATTTAGATACCGAGCGAGTGAATTCATAAAACATCCTCCTTCAGAATTAACATCGCAACAAATCTGTGCCTTTCCCTTTGTCAGGGCAAACACGAGATTCACCTCCGCTCTCAAACAATTGCGATTTTATTCATGATCTGCGGAATACGTAATTTTCATTATTGTGTACTAAAGTACAGTCATAGGTTTTAAATTTGTTCAGGTTGATATATTTTGTATGATCCTAGTCTCTAAAAAATAATCACATTTTTTTTGTTATTGTAATTCCATTTATGACATGTTTGGTACAGTGGTTAAAGGTCTTGACTACTGAACCAGGGGTCGCGGGTTCAAATCCAAAGAGGCAAATGTTTGTACCTAAGTTATGGATGTTATATGTATTTAGGTATTTATGGGAGATGCTCCTGTTATAATCGTTGTCTGGTTATTCAAAACAAAAGAAAGAAAATTCCTAAACACGAAACCAGACTATTGGTGTAGTGTCTGGCGTATATTTATTATTTATTTATTTATTATAATATTTATCACAAATGACTTTTGATCACGAATCCTCAGATCACTGCTCCCATCACAACCGTTAAAATAAGTAGGTACAGAAAAAAAAACATTATTTCATGATTATTTTAGCAAACACCTCAAAAAAGTAGACTTGAACTGCCCATTTTGCAAGTCAAAACAGAATGTTTTATTACGTAGCTCACGCGCTATAAATTTGACTCCCACTAAGCTTTCCGTTTAGCAATATATTCTAAACTCTCTTTACAAAATAGTAATAAGGCGACAAAACCCGCCTCCTGGCTTCAGGGTCCCTATTTTTGAATCACTCGCGTCATGATGGCGTGTGATATTCATTGATTCATGTCCGATTTTCCAATTAAAATTTGTTTAATTTCACACGGGATTAATTTAAAAAAAACTGAATTTTGTGAGAACTAACGTCTATATATCTCATTATTTTTAACTAAAATCATACGCTATATTCAAGCGAGTAATTCAAAATAGAGCCCCAGGCTTTTGGAAATTGTTTTCAAATGAATGTCAACGTCAAGAATATTACAATTCAACTATTAAATAGGGCGTCTGGTACATACAATTCTTAGTTGAGTTGTTTATGCTTAGTTTGCAAGTAAAATCTTTTTAATAAAACCTTTTTTTAAATGCAAAATAATATTTTTTACACTCATCACTATGGTTTGATTCCTTAGGTCTTCATTGTTTACCGTGACCACAATATTTTGTTCACGTAGCCCAATTCGACTATCAGGTAGCTGTAGTATCAATATATTATAAAAATATGTTTTAAAATAATAACACTAGATTTAGGTGGTCTTCATGTTGAACCCTTATTACTATAATGAAAACTAGGATATGATTGCCATCACATTAGCCCTTAGCTCCAGCTCCAAGCTAGATAGAACAAGTTTTAAAATAAACCTTTAATAAAAAACGCTTATTTTACAGTGTGTTTCAGTACCCTCCCTACTGCGACAGAGAAAACAATAAAACGCAGGCAAATCTTCCCCGTAGGTAACACCTACTAATAAAAATTCCACCAAATCAATACGTTCTCTTTTACGCTTTTTCCTATTGTATTTTATTTTGTTGTTCGCCTCCGACTCGTGTTAAAGGGACAATTCTGGGATCTAGAGATTGTAGGGCAACTTTCTGGTTTGATCTTTTGCGAATATGCACATAACATTATTTTGTATTTTTACCTGATAAGTTACGAAAGAGTCACATTGATCTGAGAATGTGATACTGTAATTAAAAAAAAAGATTTTTATGTAGTAACTATTTAATTGAAACTAAATACAAGTATAGCACTAGTGAATATGAAAGCTTAATGACTTGCAAATAAGATAAATTATAGCACCTTTTAGGCCGTGTGATAAATACATAAGTACATTCTAAAATAATATTCAATCAGCAAGTTTACAATAATAGTAACCTGGAATTTCTTAATTCTTTCTTGATACGCCCTACACTTGTACTTTCTTGAGTAGTAACCGAATTCTATTTCTCAATAGCTAATCTATGTTGTAAATGGTATTAGTGTTTTGTTCACAACATTTTTAGTAAACAAGCATGTAATCAGTTCAAGGATATGAGTCATTATGTCTTACAAACTGTAAAATGTAGGTCACAAACAATACCTTTGATGTTAACTCATAGGTTTTCTGTCTTTGTAGGTATTATTATGTTTCTCGTTTGTTATTGTGTACAAACCAAGTATTAAAATAAATAAAAAACCGTTATAACATAATTATTAAGTAAACAAAGTATTCAGTTATGAAATACTTATACTAAAATTAATATAATCGAACACATTAATTCTTTTAGTATCTACTTAAGTTAAGTTATATTTCTAGCCAATAGTCTACTTCGTAAAGTATCAAATCTTGTTATTCGCACTGCAAAAGCAGCAGCAAGCACGTTGGATCCTGTACTACCCTCGTTTGCATACCGTGTGTGTCCGTGTGTGCGTGCGATTGACAAGCGCTAAATGCCGGGCCCGTTCCAAACGTTAAACACTCTTTATTGGCACGTACACCCGGCAAAAATTCCAATAAAACTCCAAGGAATTCGGCACGAAAAGAATAACGTTTAATTTGTCCCGGGACGAGTGTCCCGTGATTTATTCGCCGAATTAAATCGCCTCTTGTATTCAAATGTTAATGCGAAACGGTTTGCCGATGACCGTTTTGTAAGTATGTGTGTAAATCTTTCTAGTGACATCAATGTTTTCTTGGGCTGATAGAGAAAGTGGGCTTGAATTTGTGCTTGAGTATCAGAAAAATTGAAATAAATAACATTTGGTGATTCTTTTGTAATGGATATAATGCATACTTTCCAAAATGAGTTCTTATATCATCATCGCTATACATAGTGCCATGAAAGAGTATTTTTTTACATATTTTGTCGAAACTATTTTAATATTTCTGAGACCAATAAAGGACATTTATGCAGTCGTGCTATCTTGAAAAAATGACGATAACTCATAAATTTTTCCGCATGAATGCTTTAAACATTAAGTCCACCTTTTGTCGTGAAACGACAAATGTGGAGAAGTAGAAGAAGGTAAAAGAAAGAGGTAGAAGAGGGAATAGAATTTATATTACAACAAAAAGAATACAGTACCGAAAAATGAGATGAGGTGATGTCTGTATGAATGTAAGTAAAGTGCAGTGGGCGTGAGTAAGTATCTTCAAATCTTCAATAAGTATTGTCCTGGGGCAGCAAAGGGCGGCGTCGGAGTGCAGGGCCGACACAGCGGAGGTAGCAGCGACGCCGATGTGCAGCGGTGACAGGCGCTGTGAAGAGCAGTGACGCCGATGTGCAGCGGTGACAGGCGCCGTGAAGAGCAGTGACGCCGATGTGCAGCGGTGACAGGCGCCGTGAAGAGCAGAGACGCCGATGTGCAGTAATGAGGGTAACGGGCACTATATAGAAAATGTTGTGATCAGTTGGAGTGCCAGAAGTACTTGGTCTCGGATCCTCTTCCGAGAAGGAGACAGGTCCCTCCCCTAGAGCGAGGAGGTGTTACTGCAGTCAATGTGCTTGGATACTCCTCCGGTGTCCGGTCCCTCCCCTAGCGTGAGGAGGTGTTTCAGTAGTCACCGGCGGTTCTTCAAGACTTCTTGAGGGAAGATGTAGAGTATTTATTTATTGGAGTATAATAGAACTGTTCGAGCTTAGAACTCGGAATCGAATGAAATGAATGAAAAAATTAAGGCTTATATAGGGGGCCGGGGCCGTTCAAATTTAGATCGAGGTAGGTTCAAAAATAGAACATGAATACTGGTGGTTTACAGAGGATTAAACCCGAAAAAGTAATAAACTTTGATAGAAGTTGTCAGACTTTGAAAGATATTGTCATAACAACCACGTCAATAAAGATAAAAATACTGTCAAAAAGTAAGCAAATTACGAAAATACAGGAAAACAAATCATCACCCAATGCAAATTAAAGGAAAATTGCAAACAAAGGTAAAACACAACTATTTTTACAGTATTATGTAAAGAAAAGTAGAATAACAGAGCTTTGAAAGTTTGACATTTTTAGATTCACAATAAATTTTGTTCAAAAAGGATTAGAAAACATCAATAATCCAAAAATACAGAGTAATAGTAATAAGAAGAGTAGAAAGGCAGGTAATGCCTATAGTTTAATGTCTACAGTACGACTTTTTAGGGAGAAAATACGAACTGCGTTATGGTAGATAGAATCTATGATTAACTCTTATGTTCGTGTTTACAGCAAACGAACCAGCAATCTTTGGATGGAAAGCATGGAAAAACAAAGAATGTGATGAAAATGTTAATGTGGATCCGATAAATACTAAATATATTAAGGTACTCAATTTATTACACGTTATAGATGTACAACGGTACACTTTGTACAGTGTTATTTGTGCAAAAAAAGTTATTAATTATCGCACTTAACACCAAAACATACATGATTTGATTGCAAGCACCCTGTTTATTGAAACATAAAACTTAAATTTTCTTTTGGAATCCAAAAGATTTTGTCGCTTGTAAAGAAATACGTTGGTAACGTGATACGTGCATGCAACCGTCTGCTATACTGTCAATTACATTTCTGACCTTAACTTTCAGTAATCTCTTCAAATTTAAGAAACATATTATGTGTTTTCCCATTTGTATTTTCAAAACAAAGGAAATACCACAATATCAAGCATTCAAATAAAGGTTAACCTTACATTTTCATTTCATATGAAATCTTAGCAGTAAATAGTTTTGTTATTTCTAAGCATCTGAACAAAAACTATGAAGTGGCATCCACGGCCATCTGTCAGACGGATTACAAGGATATAAGCAGATATGACACATGTCACCTGTAAGTGTACAAGGGGTCGACATTGATGTTACTATAATCCAGAAACTACTGTCCGATGTGGACAAAAACGTCATTTGTGCTACTGTCAGGGAAAAAAGGATACTGATGAAGAATTTGAAAATAAATTTACTATACGCCTGTTTCAATATCGAGAAATAATCACTAAATAACGAACAGTTCAAAAATGGAACGTTATTTCGTATGACGTAATTGGTACATAATGCTAATAGGACCATCGTCTCTCTCAGGGAGAGATGGCCTTTTTATAATGTATTTATTAATTTCGAAGGAAACTCAACTAATATTTATTTAAAAACTTCATGCACAAATCATAAGATTGTACAGGATTGTACAATTGGCGGACTTAATGCCAAGAGCATTCTTTACCAGTCAACCATAGGTCTGAACACAGAATAAAATATGTATACATGCGGTGCAAGTGAAGTTATAATACGTTGATTGATATGAATATTTATTTTTATTTTAATATTCTAAATATTTTGTTTTACCCATTTACTTTTTGAGGCTATTAAAAAAAACTTAATTGTACTTGTAAAAACCAACTTTGGCTTTTTGACAGACGAGGAAAACGTGGGATCCTATCTTTCTAAGACCCGAACAACACTTTATACTGTAAGATCATAAGACAAAGTTTTGTCTTCCTGAGTACATAGGAAAGATTATTAATTTTATTAATAACCTATGTCTTGAGATCTTACAGTATAAAGTGATGTTTTGGTCTTCGAAAGATAGACTCGGTGCTATTTGTCATTATTAAGTAGCTTAAAGTCTACCTGACACCTCATATTCTATAAATAAAACATTCGAAACGTTAGGTATGAAAAAAAGTGAAGAAAATTCGTATACTGATTTAATTCAGTACACGAAAGTTATAAAAAAATGGTTCTAAACAACTTTAAACAAAAGAAATGAGATCCCACCATAAACATTTTCAAGATTCAAGATTCATTTATTCACATTGAAATATGGTACAATATGGTCACAATTACTATAAAATTTAATTCCAGCACATTTCGCCATAAATATAGCATGTGAAAATGTTGTAAATATTAATAAATGCCAATTTTAAAAAAGTCAATAAAATGTCAAAATATTACAATTATTAACCCTAAAAACTCCTTAAGACTATAATAATTCTTATCAATTTACCAATCATACAATTTATTCAGGAATGGGCGAGGTGTTAATATTTTTATGTGTTGAGGTATTCTATTACATATTTTAATACAGTTTTTTTATATAGTTCTGTTCTGGGTGCAAAATTTAATACAAGTCTTTCGGGATTTCTAGTGTTATGATGATATATATCAACCACTTTGTGAAAGAGACCAAGGTTATATTTAACAAATTTACACACTTCAAAGATGTACAGGTTAGGAACGGTTAGTATATCAAGTTCCTTGAATAGTGGTTTACAAGTTTGGTAAGGCGGTACACCACATATTGCTCGTATACATTTCTTTAGGGTTACAGACACTTAATTTATATTAACACCATTACCCCAGAGAAGCAGCCCATACCGCAATACGGCCTGACGGCCGCAATACGGAATGACGACCCGTCTGGTGTAGTGGTCGAGAAATCGCCTACTACGCAGCGGGTGCGGGTTCGATCCCCGCACAATACAAACATTTGTGTGCATGAACATGTCTGTTTGTATTGGTCTGGGTGTTTTCTATGTATATCATGTATGTATTTACAAAAAAAAAGTATTTAAGTATTATATCCGTTGTCTGGCACCCATAACACAAGCTTTGAGTAGCTTACTTTGGGACTAAATGGCGATGTGTGGGAATGTCCAAAGGAAAGGAAAGGAATACAGAGGCGACATAGGCGTGATAGGCTGCAAGAATCGTTTTGCGATCTGTGGCGTTGCGAAGCCTTTACAATACATATGCAAAACGATTAATTCGGTCACATACTTTTTCAATTTTGTGATTTCCAATAAATTGTTGCCAAAAGCCAGGATCGTATGGCTTGCAGTTTCAAAAAAAAAATGAGATCTCGTGTAGAGTCAAATTTCTTACACTACGCGCCTTAACTTTACTTCACAAACCTACTTCAAAATATTCAGAAACTTTTAGTTTTCTTAAAATAACTTCGTTTGCCCGTTTTGGTAATACGTTGGTAACAAAAAAATACGCATTACCAGGAGCGTTTTCTCCCTCCCCTCCCGCCGCAGCGTAATGTACTTTAGCCTAAAGGCTTCTTCGCTAAATTAGCTATCCAACACAAATATGTATTTTTTCAAATCGGTTCTGTAGTTCCTGTGATTAGCGCGTTCAAACAAACTCTTCAACTTTATTATATCAGTATGGATTAAATTATCATGTTACCTAGTTCTTGCCTCTGATAAACAGACAGCGGCCAAATTAAAAGACACGCTCAGCTAACATAATTTAAATAAAACCATGAACGAGCTACGAGTATTTTCCAATTTAAAGTTAAACTACATATTGCGCTGGAATAAATATGAGTGGACGTTAAATAATACATTGAAAATCCTAATGAGTACGCATTAGATTTACCGAGTAGGAGTGACAAGGGATCGCAGATAAACAAAACATAGATAGGGCAGGTATTTTGAAAAATTAATCTTGCTTATTCCAGCGTATGTATACCACATGAAAAACTTTATTAAAGATAGGTCCTTACAGTCGCGTTGAGAACATTTATTATTTAAATTATTATTAAATTTTAAACTGTAGAAACGACGCTTCAAATCTCAGATCGCGCAGATAAACAAAACACCGTTCGTAATTAATTATTCACGGTCATTAATAAGAAGTACCAGGAGGACAGAACTCCGCTGGAGCGAACTTCGTATCTGCTTCCGCTAACTACTAAAAGATGGTAATGAAGTGAGCTCACCTTTATATACCTGTCTTGCTCGTATCTATTTAATAATGCTAAGACTATCTCCCTCCCCCCAGCTGTCATACCCACGATGGCGATCCGGACGGTGACAAGAAATTAATTAGGGAGCTGAGGAAAATAATGGTGCGCCGTAATTTTTAAATGAAATTTATTTTCTCCACTTCATTTATTCTGGGCGACATGACACTTCGGAAATTATTAGACTTTACAAGGGATTTCGTTCCCGTAGGTAATGTTTCGCTGTTTACCTTCTTCGTGGTGTAATTTGTTTTTTTCCTCGTTCTGGTTTGAATGGAAGGTGTTTTTGATAAGCCATTTTAATTGGATTTGTATTGATTTTATTTTTAATATATATTTTTTATATTACTGACATAAAAACCGATGAAGGTGTGAGGCAGGCGTCAAACTAACATAAATAAAATGAACTTTTGAATAAAAAAACAGTATTTTCATTACTTATTAATTCAGTGTTCTATGTATAGGTGTCGAAACCATTCTTGAAGTGTCAAAATAGTTTGTTAGTTCCTCATTGACTACTGCTCGAAATAGGCACTCCACTTACGTTGTTTAGTGTTTACACACTCTCAAACCAAAAGCGACTGATGTCTACCATCAACACATCACATCATTCTTCAGAAACCATTTTTCACACGAAAATAGCGTTTGTTTTAAAGATCTGAAGTGTCAAAACGGCACGATTTATCATCGGTATAACACATTTACACGTGCTTGCCCTCGAATAATGCTCCAAAAATTTTTACCGACCCGTCAAACTGTTGACAGGACTCGATTTTTCTTACGTCATCAACCGGTAACGTATTTTCTCGTGATGTGGACTTTAATGTTAGGTAGGTAAAGTCTAATTTGGATGGGTTAATGCGGTGGATCAAGGCAATATCTTCTGTCACAGTTGCTATTAATTTTGGTGTCGTTGTATATGAACTGAATTGAAACTTATAGCCAATAGGTAGCTTGCACTTATCACATGCTCCTTAAGGGACGAAGTATCGTCTATACATCAAATGTTGACGATGTATCGTTTATACGCCTTTATTTAAATACCTACCAGGAAAAAACTTATAAATTTTTAGGGTTCCGTAGCCAAATGGCAAAAAACGAAACCCTTATAGTTTCGTCAAGTCTGTCTTTCTGGCTGTCTGTCTGACGGAGACTGAATACTTATAAAAAATCCCATTTTTAAATTAAATTTACATAAAAGATTGGTGACAAATAAGTAACGTTACCAGATGGGGCGTTTTGCATTATATTCGACGAATATTCCTTAGCTGATTTTGTTGAAACCGGACCTCAGAAATTAAACTACTGATAATTAAATAAATTAGGGTCAAGTGGGCGTCCCCCCATCTAACTTTTAAACGAGTGTAAATTTTAAAAAAAAACATTTTATATTATTTTTATTTAGGACAAAAATATTTTTACAATTCTCTTAATTAGTAATCTGAATAAAAATGTTGAACATTATTGCACACACAAGAACTTTATCCACACATTGTGTGATTGCAAAAACAATAAATTGTAGCATTTAATATTGCGTATCTCTGCAGCGCACCCGCAGTACCGCGAATGCTAGGTATAGGCGCTTTTACCGACTCGGGCCGAGCGCAGCCAATAGGTGTGTATTGTTAATTGCCAGTAGGTACAATCAGCATTCACCGCACGCAAATTATTTATTTAAAATTAGTAGTCCCCTAGCCGATTTCGACTACGGTGGCCAGTCACAACGCCTAACCGACTGCGCGGGATATATTATAGTGCACAAGCGTGTGCTCAAACACAGGTGCACTCTCTATTCCTTTCACTCTCATATCCCGATGGGACAGCAATCTGACACGACCGGAGAGAGTTCAGGCGCAGGACTGTGTGCAGTGCTTTCCGAGGCACGGGGGTGAAATACCGCCAACTTCTGAAAAGAAAAACTCAGGTATATATTTTTGGCCCGACCTGGGGATCGAAACCGGGACCTCTGGCGCAACCGTCGCTTTAAAGTGCGACCCTCTTACTCTGAATTTAAAATTACATAGTAGTTGGTAGGTACTTAACCTAACCTACCCAAGCAAGAAAATACATTTTAATAAAAAAATACTTAAGCAAGGAACAACATTGTGAGGAACAAGTGACATGCACAAATAGCATGTCACAAAGTCATTGAATGACTAAAAATATCAATACCATTTAAGTCGGCATTGTATTGTTTCATTACGCTATACAGCGGTGCTCGCTACATGATGTAAGTCAAAGTCAAAGACAAAAATAATTTATTCAATTTAGGACACAAAACTTCTTTGTCAAGTAGATCTTGACAAAGAATTTTAACAAAAAATAATTTTAACGAGATCAAACTGGTAGTTTTTGAGATAGAGCGCATTTTCAATAACCGCAAACATAACTGTGATATTCATACAAATACTATGAAAACAAAGTTAACCAAATATCGTGGTATTTTGGCTAAGTGGAAGTAAGTGGATCTCTAATTCAGTTAAAGTTGTCACGGAACCCTTATTGTGCGACCTACCCGCACTTATCCGATTTTAATAGCTTCAAAGCACAGGCGTGATGATAGTGATTATTTCATTGTTAAGTTTTTACGACTATCGACACTGAAAACAATAAAAAAATTACAGTAATAGCTGCAATTATATGCTATAACATAACATAAAAATCTGCCCGTTGGCAGTTTCCCAAATTATATTTTTATAAAAATGTAATGTAATAGTCAGGTATAAACTCATTTGCCGTTACAGTTACAGTTAAATTCTCAATGTTAAATCAAAACTAATCGTATTAAATAAGCATATATTGGATTTCACACGCAATATTTACTTTACTTTAGGTTTAAAATATTTTATGTCAGATAAGAAATATTCGTCAAACAAAATACAATATGGCTAATTTGAAAGCGTCACTTATTGTCAGCAAGGATATGTAACTGATGCTTTGTAAAATCTGTCGCTTTATAATTTATCAGTCTGATAAGTTTTATCTGACCATTGAAAAATCGGCCCTTAGTTGCTAATGCGTCGCCACTGATTCAACTCTCTGCATTCCCAAGAGGCTGACTAGTAGTACAACTCACAGTGCAATAAAGCTTATTTTTTATTAATTTACTAAATCTTTAATAAGTGGCCCAGCCAAACGGGAATTCAGTTTTGTATATACTAATCATAATAAGCTTCATATAAAGTAAAAGCTTTGTCGAAAAAATATTTATAAGCAAAGCCGCGGTAAACTACTATTAATTCAGACAAATAAAAAGCCCCAACAACCGCGAAACTCATTACAAATAACAATATTACGACAATCAGTTCACGCGATGAAGATAATCAACCCTTGACACGAATGCCACTAATTTGTATGATTTCATTCTGATACGGCTTAATTCCCGTCCCGAGCTTTACGTGATATCTCTATATTTTAGGTCTAGGTCTATATTTTAGCACTAGACCTTTATATGAGACAAAAAAACCTTTACCAAAGTATCTTACACCCTTAACACTTGTTTTAATACAACTTAACAAAATATTTTTTTAGGTTACTTTTTGAAATAGTGACAATGTTTTTCGAACGGAAATTCCAATCCCAAATCATACAAGATGAACTGTATGGATCTCCAAAGACAATAACTCCAAAAACAAATGTCCGCAAGCTCAAAGAGAAAAATACGTTCCATGTAGTCAAAGACAAAGCTAAGAGTTACTTGGTGCTATTTCTTGAGACTTCATCAATCCATGGGCTCAATCACATGATAGCAGCTGGAAGACATCCGTTGGAAGTGTGAGTACGAATCATCTGTATCTCTTTGAATCTTAGCGCTCTTGACTAACTACTACACCAGAACAACGGTCACGGGTTTAAATCCCGCGAATGCTAATGTTTGTGTGTTGAACACGAACATTTGTACCTAAGTCATGGGTGTTCATATGTACTTAATAATTTATGGGAGACGCCTCCTTCATAATCTTTGTCTGGTATTCGTAACACAAGAAAAAAATCCTTACAACGAAACCACGACAATTGGTGTGTTGTATGGCGCATATTTTTTTATTACAAGACCCTACATAGCCTACTTAAAGCAGGTGTGCTTTGCATAAGAATTGTTTCGGTTTTAATGACTTGTGGTGGCCTGAAGTTTTCCCGTTTATAGCCCTTCTATCCTACAAATACCTTCCACATTTTTCAGGGTTCTCTGGCTAACAATGGTGGGTCTCTCAGTATTTGGCTCAGTGTACCTCTCCCGGCACACCTGGATCCGGTACCAGTCCTCGCCCACCGTGGTGTCTATGGACCGGGATATGTTTGCATGGAACACAACTTTTCCATGCGTCACCATTTGTCCTAATAACAACCTGGATCTGAAAAAGCTTGAGGTTTATGTTAAGTAAGTTGTAGATTTATGATGTCAGATGCGTAAGTTTGTTAAGCGTTTAAAATGCACTTGAAAAATTCAACGGGCTTGCCAATGTGTCGGTCGAGTATTACAGGCATGCGCACGGATAGCGTAAGACACATGGTTCGATTCCTTGTCTGACACTGTTGCTTTTTACAACTGCAATTTATGGAGTAGTTCTTTTTTTCCGTGGTGTTTATTGGCTTTTAAGAATGCTTACTTATTTAACGCCTTATAATTTTACTGACTAAAAAAACGATTTCTAGTTAGTAAAATTATAAATATCTGATCTGCTTAAAAACAACAAAGAAGTCGTATCGATGTTGTCTTGATCATGAAAATGTGATGGTCTAATTTTAGACCTTTTTAACTATCTTGTGTCATGCATACGATTAATTCGAATGTGTTTGAACTCTTGTATTAACAGAAACTCACCAGAAACAGACAAAGACAAGCTGGAAGCTTTTATCAAAGCCCTGGCTAATTCTACCTACGACAACTTTAACCTGATCCCGGACTACGATGGTATACCCTCTGATAAGTACATGGAGCTAATACTGAACTTGACAGCTAGCTTCAAACCCACTTTGACTATTGGAGCTTCCGGTATCATGTTGGACATTGTGCCTACAATCACTGAAATGGGGATATGTTATGCTGTCAATTCTAAAGTGGCAGTATATAATTCACCCTCGTAAGTTACGCAAAATTTATCTAGAAAAAACTTTCTTTTGTATCTCTTGTTATTAACAAAATATTAAGCAATTCATCCTTGTACCCTGAATGTACCGAAGGTTTGAATTTCAGCTATAGAGAATCCCATAGATGGGACGAGGTAACGACACAAAACAATACATTCTTTGTACACCCACTTGATGGAGAAGTATTTGCGCAGGTTATAAATATATCAGCAGCTTATGACGTAAGTTTTTGATACATACCGTAAGTAATCTGAGATCAAGTGGGCCAAGATCGACATGGACTCCACTGCTCCGATCTTATTTAATGAGGTCGTGATACCTTACAGTGAAAATGTCAAGAACCTGGGGCTATACATGGACAGCACCCTCTGCTGGTCTAAACACATTTCCGAGGTCAGCAGGAAAGTAACCGCCACTTTACGGGCTCTCTATAAATTTAAAAACTTTCTCCCTTCTCATACTAAAACTCTTCTTGTACAGTCTCTCGTACTTCCTCTTCTCGACTACGCCGATGTTTGTTGTACGAACATCAGTGAAGCTTATCTCAATAAACTTGACCGTCTCCTTAACAATGGTATTCGCTTTATTTTCGGTCTCCGTAAGTACGACCACATTTCTGCTTACCGGTTCAAGCTTAAATGGCTTCCCATCCGACATCGCAGAGAAATAAGAATCCTGTGCACTCTCTTCAACATACTTCGTAACCCTCACTCTCCGACCTATTTGGCACAGCGCTTCAACTATCTGGCTTCCACTACTTCGCGCAACCTTCGCTCTTCCCATAATCTCACTCTTTTCACACAACTTTTCAAGACCGGCTTTATGTCGGACTCTTTCACCATCTCTGCGATTCGACTTTGGAATTCTCTCCCCAATGAAATCAGAATGTCCCCCAACAAATTTACTTTTAAAAAGTCTCTCCGCACCCACTATCTTAACCTTGGCTCTCTTCAGAATTAACAGCCATTTTTTTTTATTTGTGTTCTTTGGATGTCGTCATTATCATCAGCTTTATCATTCATAATTTTGTATTTATTAAGTTTATGTATTCTTTGTATGTTTATTATTCTTTTGCTTATGTATCCTATTATATATTTGTGTAATATTAGTATGTACGAGTATGTTTATGTTAGTGCATTTTACTTCTTTTTCTTACCACTCTTCTCACATATTATTAATATTCCGCCACTGATTAAACTCTCTGCATAACCAGGTGGTTGACTGGTAGAGAATGCCACTAGGCATTAAGTCCGCCAATTGTACAACTTACAGTGCAATAAAGTTTAAATAAATAAATAAATAATCTGACTAACTTTAACAGTTTCGATCTTCAAGTAAGAAGTATTATGCACCTTCTAAGTATTTTTGATTTTTCTTTTAATATTGGACACCAATCACATACATTTCTCTGATCCCAAAGGAGACACAACGGTGGTACCACAAAACCCAGGCCCGATACAATATAGAAAATTTTATGTCTATGTTGACCCGACCGGGAACCGAACCCGAGACCTCGGAGCGGCGACGCCTTGAAACACAGCGTGCTTAGCTACTACACCACGGAGGTCGCCTAAGCATGTTAACTTTAATACTGGTTATTAAAATAACTATTACCTTGCAGGTATACGTCCATGGTCCATCAGAAGTGCCAGATGTATCAACAAAGAGACAACATTCAGATGAAGATTTTTACATGAAGTTGTATGTAACCGCTCTCACTGTATACACCGCGCCTGAAGCTGCCAAGTGAGCAATATTTTACAACGATGAGATTAAAGTAGCGCTTAAAATCAAGGCGCACGCGCATGTCTTCTTGTTTGTGTAGCTTAAACTCCATTATTTATTTCCCCTTTTTATTTTTATTTCAATTATAAAGTACGGAAGACAGCACGTCATGGTAAACACTGCGGTATCTTTTGCAGTTGTAATAAGTGCTAGTTTGCAACAAAAGTGGGTGACCTGGTGTGCTGGCCACTGTACCTTTTGATCAAAAATTGTTATTGTGCGATTTTAAATAAGAGCTGACAAAGGCTACTAATTATAAGTATATCCATATAAGTTACCATTAGAGATTTTATGCCTTTTTGCAGGCTTAGTGTTGCACAAAGACGATGCAGGTTTCTGAATGAGAACATCTTGAAACATAACTCTGTGTATACTTACACTATGTGCCGGATGGAGTGCCGCATCAGACTGTGTCTGAAATATTGCAGCTGCATTCCGCACTTTTACAGGAAAATTGGTATGTCACGTAAGAAGTTTAGTTTTCAAGCGATATTTTCTTTCAGTACGCATTTCTACAGACCGGTCCATCTCGTTTTGTTCCTAAACCATTTAACCTACTCATTACTAATTTTTGTTTTTTATGAAAATACTAGCGGTCCCCCGCGACTTCAACCGCAATATATATATATATATATATATATATATATATATATATATATATATATATATATATATATATATATATATATATATATATATATATATATATATATATATATATATTTAAATTGGTCTAGAGAGAGACAAGGAATATTTTCTCCCGTTTTTACAACAACTTTCGTTGCAGCGCTGGACTTATGAGTCGTATCTTGATGTTATATAGATTTAAGCTTTTCTCGATAAATGGGCTATCAAACAAACAAACAAACTCTTTTGAATTATTCATTTTGCAGGTGACGAGAAAATTTGTGACGTGAAAGGCTTAAAATGCTTATACAATTACAAAGGTAAGAACGTAGTCCCCTTTTAACATTAATATCTTTGAAAAAGCAATAATTGTTGTCTCATTTATTTAGATGAGCTTTTCAAGCTGCAAGAAAAGGACGGTAAGAAGATAAACTGCGGTTGTCTCCCGATCTGCGATGATGTGAACTATGTGATCCAGTCTAACGCACTGCAGGAGTGGTTCTTAGGAACCAATCTTCAGTGGGGAATTGTGACTTATCCCAGAATGAGATATAGGAGGGACATCATCTTTGGCTTTACTGATGTCTTGGGTATGTTGTGTTTTTTTAGAGCACTATAGATGTTTGTAGCACGGCGAGCGATGTAGAGGGCTATGCTGAGTGGGTTCTTCGAGACCGAATGAAGAAATAAGGAGAATAAATAACTTATGTTTCGGACATAGTTCTGAGAATCAGTAACCTTAAGTGGCAATGGGCAGTGCACATAATGCAAAGAACTGATGGCCGTTGGGGCCGAAAAGTAGTAGATTGAAGACCCTTTGCCCAAAGACGCGACGTGGAACATCCACCGATAAGATTGACAGACGACCCTGTAAAAATCCCAGGACCTGTATGCAGACATGATCGGACGCTGTGAAAATCCGAAAATTTGTTGTATTAGTGTTACTGTCCTCTTATCTCTTTGTGTGATTCTTGGACGACTGCCTATTTTGTTTCTATCTCATTTCAGTGGCTGTCGGCGGCATGGCTGGCTTGTTTCTAGGCTGCAGTGTCCTAAGCTTTATGGAGATTGTATACTTCTTGACTCTTCGCCTTGTCTGCTACACCCACGCTGCTGTCTCTAAATAGATATCAACGGTCATCACTTACAACATTTTTAGCTGTTTGTACCTACTTTCATTACCAGGCATTCTTAGAATTAGCAAATGAGGTGGATTGAAAAGCACCTATTTATTTTATCTTAGATTATGATTATTAACTGAAAACAATATCTTTTCGCTCACTTTGTCTTTTATTTCCCCAAATCTTACTTCTAGTAATGACATCGTATTTCATAAGAAATTATAGTTTCCCTGTTTGTTTGTAATTTCGAAGTTATTGAATTACGTATTAACTGGAACCCATTATACTTCTCAACTTTCAATTTACCCCAGTTTGGGTCTAAACGATCCTATAGTTCAGGTAAATTTAATTTCGGGTTAACATAATTGGACGCGACACACGTCGGCCTATATTAACACGTCGTAAATTCAACCCTTAACCACCTTGCTAATAATTAAGATCGTAGAACCCTTCGGAATTGTTTGCCCAATTTAGCAATCCGCGTACTATTGCGGACGGGTTATGGGACACCTTTGTACTCGTAGGGACGTTTTGTCCCTAGTCGTTTAGTGTTAAGTGATTAGTTGATACAAAGGTTGTAATTGTGGCGGTCATTTCGGTCTGACGTTAAATAATTGGTGATTTGCATTCAAATAAGACGTGTAGGAAATATCTTTGGTAAAATGAAGCGCTTTTAGATTGTACTCACAAATCTTTTGACGAATTGTTCTGAATCTGAACCTGATTTGTCTTATACCTTGCATCTCAACCTATTTCGTACGCACAATATCAATGTGATTAATAACAAGCACTATTTTCTTACATACTCCATTCAAAATATACTTCGCCACAGCCACCTTAAACCCTATTTATTTACCTTCGCGATGGGCAGATAAAAAACCCTCTGATTTATGGAGCCCTCAGATAAATAGTTGTTTTTAGGGCGGAGGCACTCATTTTTAGAGGTGGATATTGCCTTTTTGCTGATAAAGATTTGACGGATGAAGAGAGGTGGACGGCACTTTATGGGAAAACCAGTGGATTTATGACCCGGTCCTCATGGGAGGGTTATGAGAACTATTGTGATGGAGATAAGCGGTGAAGATTGTTGAGGCTATTAATTAAATTGAAATATTTTTGTGGCTTACATGTTAACGCACATCTTTTTTAGTTTTTCAATAGCATAAATTTTGATATTAGATTTAATCTGAATGTTAGTGAGTAAACGACTTACTGAGTCCATTTCACCAATGTCAAATAAGACTTATTCGACTGAATGAGCATAAAACAACCGATTTTAAGTGACATTTACATTGATGATTGCTGACAAATAGTTGAAATTTTCAAATTAGGCGTATTGTGCTTTATTCAACGAATATTCCTTATACGTCGAAAAAAATAGGCCTTAGGGTATTTTTTTCCAAAGTCAGATAAGACTTCTTAGACTGAATACTTATAAAAATACCATTTTTAAAATTACATTTTCAGAAAAGATTGGTGTCAAATAAGTAACGTTACCAGATTGGGCGTTTTGCATTATATTAGACGAATATTCCTTAGCTGATTTTGTTGAAACCAGACCTCAGAAATTAAACTACAGATAATTAAATAACTTAGGGAATAAAAAAAACTTATCTTAAAAAAAACTAGCTAATTTAAAACAAAACAAGCGTTTTAATTATAGGCATCTAAACAAAATGTAACCGCGTTATATGAACAAAGCAAATTGTCTGTATGGCGCCTTGCGACCTGGGAGATAACGCACAAAGGACCGTGCCCGCAATTAAAATCTTAACGTATAGGATTAATAAACGACATCTTGATAGGGACGGGGTGTGTCGATAAAGCTGATAGTATATTATCGACACGGAAGTAGGATTTATAGAGTTTAACAATCAAATGTGGTCATTTGTAGTTTAATTTGGACTAACTTTGTATTTTCAATTGTAATAAAACTACACTGTGTGTCCGAAACAGCTTTAGTGCGAATTTTAAGCAAATTTATTTACACTTTTATTACTGAACTGAATACCAAAAACTTGAAAAAAGAAAAGGATTTTCTATACTATAATCATCGAGTATGTGAGTTTTTTTTAAGTTTCCGGACACGTTTTTTTTGTAGAAGCGTATCAAACAATATGTTTATCTTTCCATCATTTTCAGCATTGCAAATTTTGTGCATGACATTTTGGTACATCGACGTTTATTAAAATCATTAATAAAAGCAGGGCACACTTAATTCATCATATCGATATCGTTAAACCCGAGTGGCACGTCCACACTACATATCGTTAACAGAGAGGTAGAGGCTCGAATTAAATTACACCTCGCATCCTCAAACTTGAAACAATAATCTTTAGCGTGTGCTCCCCCCCGCACTCCATCAAACGCGAGCTAAGCCTTTATGACGACGAGTCGCCGTCTTGGCGGGAGATAAACTCGATAATGAGGCTTATCGACTAATGGGTTGCACTATTTTTTTCACTGATTGAATTTGGAACGCGGTTGATTGGTATTGCGGTTATTGCTGAAACCGCAACGTTTATCGTTGTACAACTAGTTGACAAAACATTATAATTGGGTTGGGGACTCTTAAAAACTTGCTTGAATAATTTTATTTTAAAGAATGAGTGTGATTTATTGCCTTCAATTGGAGTAAAGTTATCGTAATTGTTAAAAAAAACGACAAAGTGCGAGTTGGCATTGAGGGTTCCTTGACAACTTTAGCTGAATTAGTGGTCCACTTATTTCCACTTTGCCAAAATTTACAATATTTTGTTAACGACAAAACCAACTGTGTTTTGTATATATAATATTTGTATGAAATACAAAGTAATATTTACGGTTGTTGAAAATATGCTATACCTCAAAAACTACCAGTTCGACTTCGTTCAAACCAATTTTCGAATATTTGTAAAGCATCGTGCATTTATTCCATAATTTTCACGTGCTTCGTTTAAAAGTTAGAAAGAGGAGGGGAGCGTATTAACCACTTAAAAAGCGTTTCATGTCTCAAAATCGTGAAGAGGTTAAAATAATATTCCTACCAAGATTCAACTGTGTAATGCTCATAGTTTCAGAATAAAGTGGCTGTGACATACGGATGGACAGATAGGCAGACAGACAGACTTGACGAAACTATGAGGGTTCCGTATTTTGTCACTCGGCTACGGAATCCTAACAATTTTAAAAAGTTTATTATCTACTCTCGCATTTTGACAACTGTCTGTCTGTTTGTTTTTGATATTAATTTAAAAGCGACATAAACCGCTATCAACACTCGATGGTCATATTGCGTGACGTTATCATTTTTTGTAACTTTCTATATAAATTAGTTACGATCGAACCTCTGAAACAGTTACAAAACAAAATTACCAAATCCGACATTCCCAGTCATTAAGCTAACCAAAACTTAACAATAGCCCCCCTCTCCCCTCCCACTTTGATGTCGCAAGTGACAGGAAGGGGAGTCACTTCTGAGGATCACCGCGAACAAAGATTTAACTAAGAGACAAAACATGCTTATTTAAGGTTGTTACCTATTTTCGGATACAGGGTGTCACCTTTTCCATAAACTAGAATTAGATTTATACAAAATATTCTATAAGTTAATGGAATTGTTGGTTAGGAAAAGCAAATTTCTAATTGATTATCTGAAACTCTATTGGTATTTCTTTAGTTCATTTTCAGGAACATCATATTATTATCTGATCTGCCAACTCTATCTTATCCTAAAGCAGTTGACAATCTCGAATCTATTCCAGAAACCATACATACCTGCTTTTTGATATGCACTTAAGTTGAACTAAGATAAACATAGCATTTCTAAGTAGGTAAGTAGCTTTTCTTCCAGAAGTGTAAATTAATTACTTTCTACTACTTTTTTGCACTTGTAATAGTACCTAATTAACCTCTTGAGTGCTAATATGGCCCACGTTTTTGAACCTGTGAGTTACGGTAAAACATATGCATGGCTCAAATCCAAAACCATCCGAACTACTTACACAGAACCTAAATATAACCATCCTAACCTTAATTTAATGTTACTAATTATAATCTTTGCAAAACAATTTCTAAGTTCTGAATTAGTCTTGGATGTCTCAGGTTTTATAATGTTTCTGTGTAGGTTTTTACACATTAGCTGATGTTTTATTTTCAATGAAATTTGACTATATTTATTTTAATGTTCATACATTTTAATGGATTGGATTTGATGTCTTATTATTATTATTTATATTATAAATTTATTTTTATTAAAAAAAAACTCTGTGATCATTTTATTTTTAAGAAATTAAGTTGTTTTATATTATTTTATTGAATACTAGTAAACATGAAATGTATGGGAGTAAATTTGCCTAATTAAATTGAGCCTACAAAACGCCGCTACACTCTCTCATCCAAGTGCAGGTTTGCCTTTAGCTCTTGTGGCAGACGCTTCTAATACATGTAGGAGCCGTGTTGCAACAAAAATGCAATGACTAATGGAAACCTTTAGGGTATAATAAAAAGCTTGCTATGTTTATCGAATAATAATCGATGTATTTAAATGTGTCACCCTGTATAAGCTATCTCACCTCGCCTATTGTCCCGCGCGTCTCGCGCAGCGCCGCGTAACTTTTTAACGAGCCCTCCACATTATCCGTACTGAAATGACAGCTAATTTTCATTGTCTATGGCTAAGAGTATACTTAAAGTTAACTTTGATTTTGAGCCAAGAATCAAGGTAGGCTGACTTTGAATATTATCAGCTTTCTGAATAACAATGATACCTCATATATAGTTAAAATATTAAAAAAATATTTTCACAATTAATAATTATATGTAAATGTTAATATTATAATGTTTTAAACTTTCATGGTCACTAACATTAGAATAGTTAGAAACGGGATTGCTACCATGTACCTTATTATTTATGAGTTTCCGATATTTCGGCACTGTTGCAAGCGCCATGATCACGGAGTTACTGACGTCACGGATTCATGGAGTCAGTAACTACATGATCATGGCGCTTGCAACAGTGCCGAAATATCGGAAACTCATAAGTAATAAGGTACATGGTAGCAATCCCGTTTCTAACTATTCTAATGTTAATATTGTTTTTTTTTTAATTTTAATAATTTATGTTTTTAAAGTTACCTTTTTATTAGCTTCTAATAACTTTTGGTAGTAAGAAATAGATTTCTAGGCGATGCTAGTACGGTATGGTTTATTGAAAAACAAAAGCAAAAATGTTGAAAGACAAAATTATATTTCCAGATAATCTTTCAAATCTTAATCGGCCTTAAAATTGTTCAAAGTGTATTCCAATCAAAATAATTAATTTTGAAATAGTTCATAGGCATTAGAGATGTTTCAGTACAGGACGTTGTTGTAGTTCGGAGTGCAGTAGCAGTATCCTCCCAAGCACTGCGGCACGGTCATCGTGCAAAGTTGGTTGCAAAGAGATCGACATTCACCCGCATAGTTGCACGGATACGCTGAAACAAAACATTTTATATCAAACTTTGAGTTTTTATTAAGAAACCATACAGCGTAACAAAAAGTAAATGTCTATGATATATATGGTCTAACAAAATTAAATGCATTCCCTCTAGGGGCCAATTCTGACCCTCAAATACAACAACTTTTTGTATGGACCAACATCGTAATCGCCAATCAGCTGATTCTAGTTTGTATGGATAAGCCAAAAAAAAATCTTAAGTTTTCGATGTTGATCCCAAAGAAAAAGTTGTTGTATATGAGCTACAGAATCGCCACTGAGAGAGTATGTAGTTGATTTGGTTAAGCCCTGTATAACTTATGTATACTATTAGTACTAATGTAGCAAATTTGACATTGATCTTAAAAGATATGAACTGCTTCTCAGAGTAACTTGATTCATCTTTAGTTATGTACGAAGATACGCCCAAGCATAAGCTTTACGCACGTACGCACGTTTTAATCTATTATATTTTCCCTAGTGAATAGACGCGTAGGCTATACTACATGGTCAATTAAATCTCAGACACGAAGGCAGGCCAATTTGATGATCAATCGAACTTACCTTAAGTGAAGTTTGATCCAAATTGTCCTCACTTCGTCGAAGAGATTTAAGGTCCCACCCTCCCCAATTCCAATACAAACATACATTTTTTGTAAAAATTGTTGTCACCCTTGCCATTAGTAAAATCAGGGTTGTACATCTCATACATCGGTTTCCTTGCTCTAAAATGAATGAGCGACAGGCGCTGGCAGTGCTGTGAAGTGTGGGAGGGAGTGAGGTTTTTTACCTTCCTTTCTTGCGCCAAACCTGTGTGCGAGTGAAAAGACGCGTAGCAGGGCCTACTAATCTATTTATCTATTAAACTATGATGGCTTCCAACACAAATACACGTGAAAAATTTATTGATGTTTTTTTTGTGTAATTTTATTTTATTGATTTGTGATTCTTTGTTATTTATTTCGATCTTGATTATTGTTAATTTTATCTGTGATTTCCTTTTGGTTCATTTCCACTACTTTTTAAAAAATTATAGCTCAATAATTTCTTTTTAGACAAACTTGTGTACACATGTGTTGAATTGCAGTTCCGCACCTATGTTTTAGATAGTAATTATATTTTTTGTTTAACTGTTATTTGTTTTTTGTACCTTATAAATAAATGAAATGAAATAAATGAAAAACAATGCCTATTATTGGCGAAAAATAGGCATCACTTTCCACAAGAAGCGATGTGACAGGTAAGTCGTCGGTGTCTTCGAATGCTACTTTGCAATTTCATAAGCAATAGCAGATTATAATAATTAGTAGACTTATCTTAAATAATTGGTATAACGAGCCCATGGTAAACTCTAGTCATAAGTAATTAAATGTAACTTACGGCCACTAGGAGCTGGCTTCGGTGGATTATATGCTGAAAAAATAATATTCATTAAAAAAAACTGGGTTAGCTGGTGCGTAGTGATAGGTGACCACCATACCTGTCAAATAAAAACCAATGTATGTTCAGCTATTTTCGGTAGTTACCGCGATATTCGCAAATAAAGTTTGTATGGGAAATAATTCAAAATGCTACTAAAAATCAATTGTTTTATCTTTACATAATAGGCAATGAAATTTTACCTGAAATCTTGTTTTAAAAACGTACAGTCAGCAATTTAATTAGAATTTTAATAAAAAAACTCAAACTCGTCCCATACATTTAAAAAGGAGCTTTATTTTCAAACATCTCGTTAGGTTTATATCTCTTGAAGAAAGGGGTAAATAGGCTGTTACTAGGCAGACATGGTCCATCTTAGGTTTCATTGTCACTTAACATCAGGTGCAATCGTGACCAAATGTCTGGCTCTCTTATTTAAAAAAAAAAAATCGATAACCAGTTCAGTTGTTAGCCAACTAAGTAAGGAAGTTTCGAAGATATACAGGGTGTAACAAAAGGCTTAACGAAGCCTTAAACCTCGCATTAGGTACATTGTACTGAATCGTATGTAACAAAAATTATCGCTGGGAAACGACTTTAATTTTTAGGCATTAAAATAAATCATGCATTTATTGCCGGCAATGTGTAGCGCACTGCGCGCACGAAGCGCTACGGATTGGGTTTGTGTGCGTGTATTTGAACGTGTGCGTGGGGACAAGCAGGGCGAGGCGGGAGACCAACGCGCCGCGGTTCGCTATAACAACGCGCGCGTCGTTACGAAAATTACACTCGGCAAAACAAACTGTAAAACAAAAGTACTTACCTACTCTCCATACGAATCGTCCAGGTCAGGCCTCTCAAGCCGAACCAGCTGCGGCTTGAACTGGCGACCATCGCCAAACAAATACGCGCTCGGTAGCGCGTGTTCTCATGCAATCATTCCAGTATGCCTTCGCGCCCCGATCGTCGTTTAAATTCGTCAAATACGTCAATTATTTTTTGACGCATTTCATCACTAGATGTGCATGACCGGTCAAACACTCTGTCCTTTACGTAGTCCCACAAAAAAACGTCCAGCGGGGTTAAATCGGGCGATCTGGCTGGCCACGCATGAGGCCCATACCTGCCGATCCAGTGGTCTCCAAACAACTCCGTCAAGCGCTCACGCACAGGTCTCACGATGTGAGGCGGTGCACCACCATGCTGGAACCAAGAGTCTCGGAGCTAGGCTAGTGGCATGTTGTCCAGAGCCTCTACCAGGACGTTATTTATCATGCCTAGGTAGGCTGCCCCTTCCATACGCGCTGTTAAAAAAACTGGCCCCAGGATTTGGATTCGTACTATGCCAGCCCACACGTTATAGGCTGATGTGCGTTAGGGTATTCCGCTCCGTAAAGACACAATGCTTCGGACGCATTGCCATGAGCCATCCCAAAACAAAAGACCATGTCCACCAACTCACGAGCACTGTACTGATACCAAGACATCTTTAATAACTTTCACTATCACAAAGAACACTTAACAATAACCGTAAAAAGCAAACCGTGCGCGAAAACAGAATACTTGCAATTTACAAACGCATTCGATGACGTGACAAACGGAACTAAATGTTCGTTCAGTAGGTATTTGCCTTTGATTTCGCCATCAAAGCCGGCCGCGGCCGCGCCGAACTGTGTTCTGTGGCGCCGAACGTGTCGTTTGCTATTGGCCGGCGGGGGCGGGAAAAGCCGAATGCATGCGATGAACGCGATCCGGGCGAAGATTTCAAATTGAAATGAAGTAGGCAATCAACAATTTCTGGTTAACTGTCAAGTATGACTGGTAGAAAATTCCACATCGTAATAATAAGTCTACCTTTTGTACAAATTGAATTGTGTAAAATCAGTGAAGGTTTTGTTATTGTAAGATAAACAAGTGTGAGATCATTTTATGGTGATTGAAGGTAAAATTAAGACCTCCGTATCGCTTGGTGGTGAAGCGAAATGTGAAGGGAAGAATACAACGAGTAAGAGAACAATGAGTAGAAGATGTGTCATGTTGTCAACTTCTTTGCTGGCAAGCGGCCCATGTATTTGGCCCTTCCAAGCTCGATCGGTTGTAAAGTCAGCGTTGTGAATTTGCTTTGCATTTTTGCTAAGGGTTTTTATTAAAAGGACATGGATTGTTAAAGCCTTTAAGGATACCAAAATTTCAGTTCGTGTTATCATTTGTAAGTCTTATTAAGAACTGAAAACAGAAGCAATTTAGTCAAACGGCGGTACCATTGCTGCCTTAGAGCCTGTTTTTTTTGATAAATGTAAGTAACATTTAGTCGAGTAAATAATTCGAAAACTACATTTGCAACTTGCGATTTTGGTATCTTAAAGTACCTATGCAGTATTTTGTTGCAAGCTGTAGTTATTAAAAAGGTAATAAAATGAAATAATCCTTCATTATGTTTTTAGTTATTAAAAGCTTAATTTACGAAAGTAGAAACCTGAACCATTTGGTCGGTTTAGCAATTCAGGGATGTTGCTATTCTTTTTATCTAGGCGTACGTTGTAGGTAGGCATACTTTAAGAATCCCATTTTCAATAACTTATAAATTTTGTAAGTATCTACTTTTGGTGAAGCGAAAAAGACTTTAATTTTAATGGTATGCTTATTTGTGCGAATAAATTAATAAATTGCTTATTTAATTAATCGATCAAATTCTAAATTGCAATTATTTTGTCGCTGAACGTAATTATTCAAAAAGGAATTAGAAATTATTGTTGTTGGATTTAAAGAGCTTGACTTAAGATAATTAAAATCCAAACTAATCAATTGGTTGTTTTATGGGTTCTGATGTTGCTGTTCCCTTTTTCTAGGCGCCTTTATCAACAGGGCTTGATTTTACGTAACTTATCACCTTTTTAAAACAAATTAGTCTTAAGACATGTGATACAGCTTAAGTCTTTAAGATTGTTTCGATACCTACGTTTTAATCCACCTCAATTATCCGAGAAAGTTAGCAATTTGCAATTTGTGAAATTTTGTAGTCATGTCGTAAGAAACTGCGTTGCATGCCTTCAAATGGTTGATTAAAGTGTAGGCTTTTGAACCTAAGGTTTGGAGTTCGAATCCTGGGCGGGCAACGCAAACAAAGTAAGAGCTACCAACCTACCTACTAACTTACTCTGACAATAACTGGTGGTGGTTTATTTAGTTGATTTAAGGCAAGAACCAATAAATTAAGTTGTAATAAATAAAGTCAGCAAGCCAACTTTTCAATAAACCACACACAGCTACCAGCTGATCGGGCGCGCGCGATCAGCTGTAAGCGTTCGTCGACCTCGCTCGACGAGTGCGTTGCTACGCAGCGAGGGTACGCACACTAAGACATTATTGTTGTGTGATGTGCGCGGTTCATTGCGGATTGCTATCTTTAAATCGATTTAATTAATAAAGTTCAAAAAATTGACAACATGTTTCTTCGGGAAAAAGATTAGTAATAACAAACAGAAGGTTTTCATGCAGAAATCTCGAAAAAAAAAATTTCACTTTGACCTTCAATATCTCAGTAACCAGGCATTTCCCAGGTATAGTGTCAAGGAAAAAAATGATCGTACAAATGGGTAGAATACGTGGTCTTCGGCTTCGTTAAGCCTTTTGTTACACCCGATATACTAAAACTTTTTTCTTGTACATTATTTTGAAAAATACCGTGATAAAGATGATGTTTTTTTTTTAATATTAACTGTTACTATTATTAATATTAAGACCTGATAATGTAATTTTTACCATGCTTCAATGCAAAAAATCAATATTATATTCTAACTCATATCATTTAAATTATGTTGATATTCTAAAAGTAAATTAAATTTTACTATTAAACGTACACAAGAGTTCATTTGATAGGTATGGTCACCCATCACTGCGCACTGGCTTAGAACTTTACATAAACATGGTGTATATTTTTCAAGTGTGATCTAAATATTTCGTGTAAATGTCCGAAGTTTGCATTACATACCTACACAGTTATTTTAACAACATGCATATTAATTCTTGTTAAATACTAAAGGTTTTGACAACTTCTTATACAGATACTTAATTTCCTGTGAAAGTTTATTTTATTTTATTTATTTCCAATGTTAGGATTAGGTCAAACGGAAGAGGTGCGTCGTACCTCTGTGATAGGGTCCGTTGTGAGAACTTGTCCGATTTTGTCTGAAAATCTGTAGTTTAGCACTTTATTTAAGTTAAACACACACATATATAGGTTTTACAGCAACAAAAAACGTTCGCATGGGAAATTATTATTGTGGAAATATCGACTTAAATGTACCTTACATGATGCATTTTAGCAATCCTGAATTGCATCCTTTCTACAAGTATAGTTGTGAATAAGCTGATAATGTCTTCTAAGTGGTTGTGAAAATTTGGCGTTAAACCACAATCAAAATATGTTTAGTCTATTTTAGTAGGAGTAGGTATCTACAATCTGTGGGATTATTTAAAATTATCCCACAGATTGTAAGATACCTACTCTCTTCGAACATTCACACGATCAGGTAATAATAAGTGTAAATATATTTATATTTTTATGATAATACATGGCAACTTACATGGAATCGGTAGCACTGACGGTGATGATGGGTAGTACGCTGCAAAACAAAACGATGTGATTAGAAACCCTAATATAATAATTACGATAAAATATAAATTAATGAATATTGGATACCAATGAAATGTATTGCTCTGATCCCAAAGTAAGTAGCTATTGCATTTGTGTTATGGACATCAAAAGCAACGGTGGTACCACAACACCCAGACCCGAGACAATGTAGAAAGTTCTGATTTATAGATTGACCCGAACGGGAATCGAAAACGGGAATCGAACCCGCGAGCTCGGGTCGGAAAAGCCTTGAAAGCAAACGTAATTAATCTAAATATAATTACACTTACGTTTCGGTATGGGCAACACTGTTGGAGATGGTGGGTGATACGCTAAAAATAGGAAGTATTTTTTTATGAATTAAAATAAAAACATGAAAAACAAGGAAGGATTCTAGAGGGAATCGTTTCGAACATAATTTTTGACTTCGTATCTTTTTCGACTACATAGTTGGTAGGTCGTAGGTAAAATACTAAACTCTCGTTTCGAACATATTTGTAAACAAACTTATTTTTTTACAAACATGAAACAAACAAACATACACGAACGAAATTTTGTACGCGTGTTTGGACCCAAAAAGTATCCAATTCCAACGACGTCACATAAATATATGGCAAATTAATAACCTTCTTCTGTAAAGATGTTTCAAAACTTGTATAAAATTTTATTAGCTTTCATTTTGTAGAAGGTGTCATGTAGCTAGAACACCTATCTAGTTAAGCGAAAACTCTATTTGACTCTTATACCCTGTCTCAACTACCGACTCAAGAGCTACAGGCTGGTATTTGTAGGTATGATCACCTCCTAACTAGTCCAAACAAAGTTAAGAAGTTTAAAATTCTTTCTTTAAGGTTTAACGTTGCTTGACCAGCCTAATGACTCTTGGCAAATAAGAAAAAAATTACGTGCAGGTATTAAAAATTACATTGGAATTACGTACGCAGTCCGGGTGGGTAGTACGCTGAAAAAATATTTTAGTAGGAACTTAGTTATTTGAGTTTTTTAAAGTTTTTTTCTAAATAATTTTATGCATACTACACAGGGTGTCCAGAAAGTCAAGGTTAAACTGACAATGGTTAATAGGCTAGGCCATGACAGTCACTAGAAAAATACAATAAAAATTCTAACTTATGCACTTTTCGAGTTATGAACTCATGAAAAAAAATGACACCTAGTATTGGTTTGTCGACTACTGGGGCTACAGATATAAGGTTTTTTTTTCCATTTTTTGCATTGCAAGCCTGAATAGCCGTTCTATCAACATTTGTTTAAAAGTTAGTCATGTATACCTCCATTTCTATTCCATGTCACTTTTAAGTCCAACCATGAATTTAAACTTATTGAAAGGTCCACCTTTAACTCGCTGTACCGAAAAGTAATTATGAATTTTAGTGTTCTTTTCTAGTGACTGTCATGGCCTACTAGACTATAGGTTTCAGTTTGACCTTGACTTTTGGAGATCCTGTGTAAAATAAAATATAATCTTACGTAGAGGTGCTGAGGGGATTGGGTACACCGATGGAGACGGACCGTAGTGAGCTGAAAAATAATTCAGTATTATTTTCATGACTTAAAAATAAAAATATGTGTCCAATATAATAAAAGTATTCTTTATTATTTATGAAAGCATTATTTTTATCTACTTACGCAACACTTTGGGCGCAGGAGAAATCAATGGTGTCAATGCTGCAAAAATATAGTAATTAGCACTTTTTTAAAGTTTAAGGCAACATTAAATTAATGACTAACTTAACATTCACTAATTTAAATTTTAAATTGTGTAAAGACTTACAGGGACTAAGACGTGGAGGATATGCTAAAAGAATGTAAATAAAAGGTTAATTATGAAAATAAATTATTAACGAATATTGTACTTATGATTTGTGAATTTTTATTTTTGCGTCTTGACTGGTGTAATAAGGAATATTCATCATTATTATATTTAATGTTCGTCAGAAGTTATATTGATTCTGGTTGACTTTTAATAATTTTGTTTGAGTGTAGAAAAAGATGTGCAAATGTCAAGGTTTACAAAGACTTTTTGACCATCCCTAATGCAAAAAGCTCATTTAATTATAAGTGTTTCAGTACTCAATGATGCAGAACATAGGTCAAACTTACGAACTTATAAAACAAATTCTTAATTTGCTCTTAAATAGGGTGGTTACAAATAAATATTGATACAAAATTTAGATAAACACAGTGCACCTATTTTGCCATATAAACCAGCATGAAAATGATAAGGTAATATTAATCACATTATTAATTAATTCAATTATATAACCTTAAAAACACTTAATGTCAGTTCCATAAGTATCGATTATATAAGAGGAGTAGTGTCATTTGTTGCCACGTTTTATTTCGTAATCAACATTTTTTTTAACAATGGTCTCATTCATGAAAATACCCTAATTTTTCCCAACTTTAGTTTTTCTTTAAACTAGTGATAGGCAGTAAAATACCTACCACTGCGAAGAAAGAGGCCTAGGGCAGGCGCTCGCTGACCACCGTGGCACCGCCGACGCACAGTTGGCTGGGGTACTGTTAAGTTCACTCGATTTAGAAGTCTTTTTAATAGTTCAACTATGGTTTTATTATTGAAATGTAAAATTATCGCCAATTTACTTCTTTTCAATAGTTTAACTATGGTTTTATCAAATCGGTATGTAAAATTGTCGCCAATAACCTATCCTTGTAATCACACACCTTTTGCTACACTCAAAATGGTTTAAATTAACGAGAAATTAATATTCAGCTGTAGGTGTTTGTGGAAATATTGTCAAGACAAGAGTCTTTCTTCAGACATCTCATATTATATTTGATAAATTTTTATATTTGGCATGGGCACGTAAACCCACAACGATAGTAGTTACACAACGGTGATTCTACTACAAAAAAGATTGTAAGACTAATAATTATTCAGTATAATTAGTAAGTCAACTCAGTACACTTTGCATTTTTTTAAAAACATTTCTCCAGTATGAAATTGAACTGCGTCTTTTGCAGCTCAACTACCAGGGCAAATATCTCTATGGTTCGCTTTCGTGATCGCTAGTTAACCAATTAATGTTCAAAAGTCGTTACCATTCGTGGGATAATTACGATGGTGCATGTTTTGGAGAAAAAAAATCCTTTATCAAAAGTCAAAATGGCTTTTTTAATGACCATTGAAGTATTGAAATCAACTACATATCTAAATGTACACAGTCGGTTTTTGGAGAGGAACACTAAATACTTACAGAGCGGTGCTGCTCCCAAGCCATCTAAAAAAGACAACAATTTGTTAGTACTTACGTCAAGTTAATAAATAATTCCTTATTGTTTCGGTTTTAAGTAATAATAATAGAAAAGATTTAATTTTGTTAATTCACTTACATCGACTTTCTGCGTCAGCATCTTCAGCTGACGATTCATTTGAAGCGCCTGAAATAATATTTTTATTACTATTATTATTATTTATTCTACTAAACTGACCACGACCTTCAAAAAATGCAATATAACTGCAAATGTAAGATGAAAATTAGGTACTGTTCCTAAAGATTAGAAGTTCTCCATGTGAGCAGCACCTGATTCAAAACTGACCAATATCTTTTGTTCAATTACTGATTTGATAGTTTACGTATTTAGATCTAGGATATTTTTTTCACTTTTCCTATTGTTCATCGTTACAGATTGCGTTACTGTTCAACTGTTCAACTAAAACTTAACAGTTTCATAATATCACACACACACACACACACACACACACACACACACACACACACACACACACACACACACACACACGCACACACACAGTGCTAGCGCTTATAGCACATGATTTTATTAATTCAAGTACTGCTGTACACTATCAATTTGTGATTCTCCCGCACTATATTTTTCAAATGTTGTTGTTATTTGGCAATAAATAAAAAAAGATTACTATAATTACGTTAAGAATAACCCTACCTTTTTCTGCTACTTCCTCATCGAGTGCATCTTCAACGACCAATTGCTTCCCGAAGGCAATCGGGAGAGCCAAGCCCAAAACTACCACGATGAATACCTTCATCTCTAAGTCTTTAGCACTGAATGACTCTCAGAAAAACCTCACACTTATATTTACCTATATCACTTAAACAACAGCTAAGACCGTGTAACACAAGATTTATGATCAATTAATAACAAATATCGGCCAGTGGAATGGCAGAAATAATTGTGTCGGGAAACGCGGATCGAATGCGTTTGAGCTAATGCGATGCGATTCGATTTGATTTGAAACAAGTTGTTACATTGTTTTAACAAGGGAATATCAGTGTTTCAGAATGTAAAACTGACGTGGTGGAACAACAATAAATTGAAGGAATGACATAACTTAATTTTTCAAAAAACAAATAACAATGTCTACTCAAAATGAATTGTTAAGTTTCTAAATAGACAGGGTAGTAAATATGGACACATTATTTTTCAATAATTTAGATGAAAACAAAAATTATCTTGTAATACAATATCATTATTATTACAAGATACTTGAGAAGCAGTTTCATTCTGATAGTTTAAAAGTAATTACCCAATTCAAGTTAATTTTAATGTTTTCTTCATACTAAAATTTAGTTATTTGTAAACTTTTAGTCATACGGATAATTCGAATTATTTTGCTTTGCTCCTCCTGAAAATATGTTTTGTTACTGTTTTTATAGCAAATCTGTCGAACTATAAATACTACCTTTAGTTACGGTTGAAGTAACTTCATGAGGCGTAGCTTTATTATTTTCATATCGTAAGATTAATTACATACCAGTAGTTCCTTACTGTTTCATTTGCGTAAATGCTGGATTCCAAATGTCAAATCAGATATATTTTTTTTTATTGAAAGGCTTCTATTAAGCGTTTTCGTTGTTTTCTCTTAAAAATAATGAACAAAAGTAATAAAATATCAAATTTTTCGTGGGTAGAAAAACCTCCCTTGTTTGAAATAATATATATAGGTATAGGTATATAGGTACCCTTGCCCAGCAGTAGGACGCTGCAGGCTAACTTTACTTTTAACTATGAAAGACAACACTAGCACTCATGGACAGCACTAGACTTATCAGATAGATCGTTTTTGACATAGGATTGATGGTTGTTGTATTCTCGCGCGTATATTATTTACTGTATTGATTTATGTTTAATTATTACCTGTGTAATGATTATGAAATAATTATATCATCAACACGCCGAGTTATCTGAAAAATTCTTACTACACACTTATTTAAATAATAATAATAATCAATTTATTTCAGATAATTTAAATCCATACAATAATATTAGTAACAAGTTTAACTTATTCTAGTGTTAGTAACAAAATAAAATGAAAATAAAATAAAACTAGAAAGCCATGAAATTAAAATTAAAATTACAATTAGGAAGAGAGCTCCCGCTTGACCCCGTGCTACACGTAGCCTACGCTGAAAGCCGGGGTATGTAGCTGTAACCAGTGGCGTATCAGCGGGGAGTCCCAACGGTCAGTCAACACGCTCAGGATGGCGTTCGTGCTACCGCGCAAGCGCGCCCACAGCGAGGCGCAGCGCGCTCTGATGACGGAGTAGAAGCACTGAGTGCGCGCCTCAGCAAACATGGATGATGCGCTGCAGTGGCGCGGCAGCCCGAAAAGCATCCTGAACGCGTTATTATACTGTACCCGAAGAGCGCTGTATGTCCGCTGCGTAAACTTCACCCATAGACCGCACGTGTAGAACGACTGACAGTAGGCTTTGAATAGCGTCACTTTGACTTGTTTACTATAACGTCCTAGCGTAGCTTAGCCCCCCCTGTCTCACCCCGCATTGTAACCTGTTGTGATTAATTGCAAACGTCAACTGTCAGTGTCACTGTCAATACTTACGTCATGAGATGTCACTTTTTTAATTGTCCTTCGGAATAAATGTCTGCTACTTGTATACCGTGTTCTCGAATCTCTTTCATTTAATCAGCCCTAACTATAAAATTAGCTTAAGTAAACATCAAGTTATGGGCATTAATAATTACTTAGCTACTGTTTTATCGATATAGTTTCGCGATTACTTGGATTAACTTGGATATTCTTCGCCACCATATAGGCAACGTGCCAATCCCTTTCAGCATTTTTCAGAAATTTTTCAGCATTATGTCACAAATATCAATGGGGACGATAGAGAAGTTACTTGGAAGAGAGAATTACCAGACCTGGAAATTTTCGGTCAAGAACTACCTTGAACATGAGGAGTTGTGGGATACGATAGAACCCGGCGAGAACTATGTACAAGACGCTAAAAAGGACACCAAGGCAAGGTCGAAAATTATACTTCTGGTAGACCCAATTAACTATGTTCATGTACAGGATGCATCAACTGCTAAACAGGTATGGGCTAAACTTGAGCAAGTATTTGATGACTCTGGACTTAGTAGGAAAGTAGGTTTATTAAAAGATTTGATAACCACTACATTAGAAAATAGTTCAAGTATTGAGGACTATGTCAGTAAGGTGATGACAACTGCACACAAGCTCAGCGGGCATAAGATGCGCGCCTATTTGTCATTTATCGATAAATTTCAAACGTCTTTTTTATCATTTTAAAAAAGGTTTTTAGTTATTTTGTTGTATTTATTAGTTTTAAAAAGCAAAAAGCATTGATATACAAGTGAAAAATATGTGTCAAAACATGTTGTTTAGGGAATAAAATTATTTTATCGACGCGATAAACGGTATCGGGGCGTGCATATTAGGCTTACAGAAATATAAATTTTGTAGTAGGAGACGAGTGGCTTGGTACATTGCTGCTCGCTGGCCTCCCCGATGTATACAAGCCAATGATAATGGCTATGGAGAGCTCTGGTGTGCCCATCACTGCTGATTTGGTAAAAACTAAGCTGCTTCAAGAAGTTAAAGCATCAGATTCTGCTGCTTATTATGTTAAATCTAATGATAATAATAAAAAAATGCCAAAGTCCAGTAAAGATTATAAAAAACAATCTAAGGGGCCACGTTGTTTCACATGTAATAAATATGGACATATTAGTAAACACTGTTACCACAACAAAAGTAAAAACAATTCTGAGACTAGAAATAATGGTTATTTTGCTGCTTTTTCAGTTGCCAGAAGCTTGGATAAGTTCAACTGGTATGTGGACTCGGGTGCATCACTACATATGTGCAGAGAAATTAAGTGGATGTACAATGTCACAACTTCAACAGTAAATAACATTAAAGTAGCAGACAATAAGACAGTGGCAGTGAAAGGATGTGGTAATGTGGACCTACAGATAATAGACTCGGATGGCAAACTTCAGACAATACAGGTTAGAAATGTGCTATATGTACCTTCCCTCTCAACAAATCTACTCTCTGTGAGTCAGATGACAAACAATGGCTGTGAAGTAAAATTTGAAAAGAATAGTTGTAAAATTTACCAAAAAAAAAAGGTTAATTTTAACAGCCATGCTTCATAATAACATGTATCAATTGAGTAATGTAAGTGAAGTATCCGTGTTGTTGTCAAGAGTAGATGAGAAAGATATAAATCTATGGCATCAGAGAATGGGTCATTTGAATTTCACAGACTTAAAAAAATTAACAGATAATGTAGAAGGGGTACAATTATCGATAAAAGGTAACCAAATTTGCACTACTTGTATGGAAGGCAAGATGAGTAGACCACCATTCAAAAATATTGGAAGTAGAGCTTCTGAAGCACTCCAGCTTATCCACTCCGATTTATGTGGTCCAATGGAGCAAAGCTCATTAGGTGGTGCTAGATATTTTATTACTTTCATAGATGATTTTAGTAGAAAAGTAAATGTTTATTTTTTACAAAAGAAATCCGATGCATTAGAAAAATTTAAAGAGTTCAAAAACATGGTAGAAAATGAAACTAGCAAAACAATTAAAATACTTCGTTCAGACAACGGTAAGGAATATGTAAACAAGGAATTTGAATCTTTTTTGAAAAAATCTGGCATTCAACATCAAACTTCAAACACATACACCCCTCAACAAAATGGTCTTGCTGAGCGTATGAACCGCACATTAGTAGAGAGAGCTAAGTGTATGATTCTAAATTCCAGATTGGATAAAATATTTTGGGCTGAAGCAGTGGCCAGTGCTGCATATGTTGTCAACCGTTCACCTACCAGATCTCTAGACTACAAGACACCATATGAAATGTGGATGGGTAAGAAGCCTAATATAAGTAATATGAAGATTTTTGGTTGTCAGGCCATGGTGCATGTGCGAAAAGACAAAAATGGGATGCAAAAGCTGTGAGTATGATCTTTGTTGGCTACTGTGAACACACAAAAGGGCACAGATTTTATGATTCGAAACAGAAACAGATATACAAAAGCAGAGATGCCGTATTCCTTGAACACACAGTAACAAACAACAGTGTTATAATGCCATTATCAGAATTAAATCAAAATGCATTGTCTGACTCATCATACACAGATGAAAGCCATTCCGAGTCTACATCTGATTCACAAAACATGAGATCTAGCGATACAACACTTACTGAAGACTCATTTGTATCCATGGATAATACGAATCAGAGCACCGATGATGAAGAATATATACCTGATGAAAAGATTGGTGATATAAAACAAAATACCATGACACTACGACCGAGGAATCGAAAACCTACAACATATTTTTGTCAAGGTGAAAACCAAAATAGTCACGTTGAAGTTGCACAGATAAAAGAACCAGAGTCAGTGGAAGAGGCTCTTTCTAGCCCAAATGCTAAAGATTGGAAAGATGCAATGGACAGTGAATATGAATCACTTCTGAAGAATAATACATGGACATTAGTTACTCTACCAGAAAATAAAAGAGCAATACCTTGCAAATGGGTATTTAAAACAAAATTGAATGCCAATGGTGAAGTTGTACGATACAAAGCAAGACTGGTTATTAAAGGTTTCATCCAAAAGAAAGGTATGGAATACAATGAAATATTTGCTCCGGTAGTTCGGCATACTTCTATTAGATACTTATTGGCTTTGGCCGTCAAACATAACTTATATATTGAACAAATGGATGCAGTAACTGCATTTCTGCAAGGTGACATTGATGCTGAAATATTTATGATGCAGCCACCCTCATATGAACATGGAGAGGAAGTATGCAAACTTAATAAGTCAATTTATGGACTCAAACAGGCATGTCGACAATGGAATCTGAAACTCACATCTGTTCTGAAAGATATGGGCTTGCAAAGTACCTGTGTAGATCCATGCATTTACTACAAAATTTATGATCAAAATATGCTATATGTTCTCATATATGTCGATGACATATTATTGTTATTTAATAATATAAAAACAGGAGAAACAATAAAACAACAACTGAAGAGTAAATTCAATATGAAAGATCTTGGGTCAGTTCATCACTTCATTGGTTGGAGAATTGAACAAAACCTGTCGAGAAATGAGATACAAGTTGATCAGACTGCCTATATTGAAAAGATATTACAGAGATTCAACATGACTGAATGCAATCCAGCTAAATCACCTTGTGATCCTAGTGTAAAATTAGTCAGCTCAGATACAGAACAAAACATACTGACAAATATTCCTTATCAAGAGGCAGTTGGATGTTTATTATATTTGTCACAAGGAACAAGACCAGACATATGCTTTATTGTAAATAAATTAAGCAGTTTCAATAACAAACCGGAACAAACACACTGGCTTGCAATCAAAAGAGTTATGCGGTACCTAAAAGGAACAAAACATTATAAAATGATATTCAGTCAAAATAATGAAGAGCAAAGATTATTTGGCTACTGCGACTCTGATTGGGCTTCAGATATTAACAGCAGGAGATCTTGTTCTGGCTATGCATTTATTTTTCAGGGTGCTACAATATCTTGGTGTTCCAAGCGACAGAACACTGTTGCATTGTCAACCATGGAAGCCGAATATATGTCTCTTGCTACAGCCATACAAGAGGCTATGTGGTTGAGATACTTGGAAGCCGAGCTCCTTGGTATTACAGAGACGTTACCTACTGTAATTTTCTGTGATAATCAAAGTGCCATTAAATTTGCAGATACAGACTCATATTGTGCCCGCAGCAAACATATAGACATTAGATACCATTTCATCCGTGAAAAGATAGCCAATGGAGAAATTGAAGTGGTATATATCGGGACAAACAACATGGTGGCTGACATACTAACCAAATCCACGACACAAATGAAAATTGAAGAATTCTCACAAGCTATGGGATTGCAATTAAAGGGAGGATGTTGTGATTAATTGCAAACGTCAACTGTCAGTGTCACTGTCAATACTTACGTCATGAGATGTCACTTTTTTAATTGTCCTTCGGAATAAATGTCTGCTACTTGTATACCGTGTTCTCGAATCTCTTTCATTTAATCAGCCCTAACTATAAAATTAGCTTAAGTAAACATCATAACCCATACTCGTCCGACCTTGAGCCAGCCCATTTCACACAGTTTCTTTGATTTCCATACCAATATTTAAACAAGGATATGATTTCAGGCTGTAGGCTTGTTTCACATCGCAGCTTTTTCCATAGCAAATCGTATGAGACCAGGTCGAATGCCTTCGACAAATCCAAGAAACAGGCATAGACCGGGGTTTTACGAGCAGTGTAGTATTGAACAGTCTGCTTGACACAGAAAATGGCACTTTCAGTGGACAGGCCCTGTTTAAAACCAAATTGAGCATCGTTACTATTAAGGTGTTCGCCAAGCCTTTTGTCAAGCAGACCGTCCAGCACCTTAGCTATAACCGTAGCTAGCGATATGGGCCTATAATTGGACAAGTCAGAGGCATCCCCTGTTTTGTTTTTTACAATGGGTACGACAACAGTGTACATTAGATCCTTCGGTAAGTAAGAATGGCTAAGGCAGAGGTTAAAGAAAAGCGAGAGAACTCGCGGCAAGTGCACACCCGCATGCTTCAGATGCTCGATGCTGAGATCATCGTGACCGGGAGACTAACCTCTGACCATACCTTTGATAATGGAGGCGACCTCGCGCGCAGAAAACCTGACAGTCAAATCCCCAGCACGACAACCAGAATCGAACACCCGAGACTCAAGCGGAAGGGAGGAGTCCACTCTAAAGTGCTCCTTAAAGGCATTCGCTATATCGTGAGGTTCATATCTCCCAGCTACACTCGCAGGAAGATTCGGTTTCGGGTTTAGTTTGTTGGTGTTTTTCAAAAATTTTAAAATTTTAAATCAGAACCTAAAAGGTTAAATTTATCCAATGCTTATAATTATCGGTATAGCTTGTCACCGGTAGAGAATCACTAACTCGATCTAACTAATATCAGCGATTCTTACGTCTCTCGAACTTTTTTCGCATGATAATTTAATTGCAAGTTTATCGTTTTACTTAAGATCAAGAAGTTTAAAAAAAATGAATGACTTTATTATTTTAAAAAATACAGCCTTTGTTACAAATATTGAGTAAAAATATAATATACAACTAGAATCAGAAATTAACAGTGTGCAGCCGGCACTTAAATTAGGAAAATCCTATGCTATATGCGCCAGCTTTGTTCGGGGCACTACTCACTATGAAGAAAACACTAACTGACACTGTACTATTTATTGTTTAACACAATCTTCTTACTGATAAACTACTACTCAAATAAAAGTAAACATGGGATGGGTCTAGTGACTCCAAGAAAATAAAGACGTCGCGCGAGGTAACCGACACTCAACGCCATCTAGCGGCGCGCGTGCGAACCGAACTCCACAACATACTCCCCCCCAAAGGACGATGTCCTTTCAAATCTCCGGCAAGGGGCAAAGCTTTGAAACAGTCCGTGTATAAATTCCTGATTGGGTACGGACGTCATAAGCTCTTGTCAAATTGTCTCGTCCAGGGTGCTTCGCTACTATCCGACCCAACATCCATTTGCTCGGTGGATAGCGAGAATCTTTTAGCAATACTAAATCATCAATTTGGAATTCTTTCTGTGGTGTACGCCATTTTGGTCGTTGTTGCAGTCTGGTGAGGTATTCTGATTGCCACTTCTTCTAAAATGTTTGTGTCATCGTCTGAATCAGTTGCCATCTTGTGAGGGAATGAAGGTTCATGTCGGTCAGGTCTTTTTCTGGATATGCAACTAAAGGCTCGCCAATTAAAAAGTGTGCTGGAGTTAATGGCTCTAAGTCTCTTGGATCATTACTGAGAGGCGAAAGGGGTCGAGAATTGAGACAAGCCTCAATCTGTGTCAGCAGCGTGCTCATTTCCTCAAAAGTTAAAGTGCTGTCTCCGATCGTGCGTTTTAGGTGGAATTTAATCGACTTGACACCGGCTTCCCACAGCCCTCCGAAGTTTGGTGATCCAGGAGGTATATACTTCCATCGAGTGCCTTCTTTGTCCAGCAAGGAAGACAGTTTCTCGGGTATGTTAGCTGCGCCCTGTTTCCACATCTCTAATAATTCTTTACTTGCTGCGACAAAGGTGGTTTCGTGGTCACTCCACATTTCTCTGCATACACCTCTTCTTGATATCAGTCGTCGATAAGCAGCCAAAAATGCGTCTGTAGTCATGTCACTGACAAGCTCAATATGCATCGCTTTCGTTACCATACAAATATAAAGATCGCAATGTAGGATTTGTGTGATTTGCTGCCACGACCTTTGCTCATTCTTGTGCTTATTGGGCCAGCAAAGTCAACACCGGTAATAGAAAAAGGTCTAGATGGCTTAACTCGACACTCAGGTAGGTCTCCCATTAATTGTGTTCTGTTGGCTGTTCTCAATCGAGCGCATTTCATGCAGTTTCTCGCAAATCTTTTTACAGTGTTAGCAGCGTCAATCAGCCAATATCTCTGACGAAGGTAAGCCAACATCATTTGCGGACCACCGTGCAGCGTCTTTTCATGAGCTTCCGAAAGTATAAGTGGTAGTAGTATATTATTTTTTGAAATGATCGTCGGATGTTTGCTCAAGAATTCAATATCAGCATGCTTTAACCGTCCTCCTACTCGTAACACGCCTTTTTCATCGATAAAAGGGGTGAGTGAAGATAAACGGCTTTCTTTCTTTAAAGGCTTTTTGTTGCTCAATTGATCTATTTCCTCTGGAAACTCAATTCTCTGTGAGAGCTTTATACAGACGGTAAGTGCCTCTTCGCGTTCATTGTGTGTTACAAATGCAGGTAAACTATTTCTAATCTCTCTGTTCTTTTCTTTCAGGTGCAGCCATCTCCGGATCCAGGCGACAACTGCAAGCAGCTTCGTCCAGGTAGAATATCTCTTCATCAAGGTAAGTATGGGGTCAACTTCTTCCGTTTTTGTAACATCTAATGTCGTTGCAGCGCAGATCTTAGTCTCTCGCTTCTCAAGATTTGTTTCTGGTATCTCACAGGTTGGTAGCTCTAGGTTTCTCTCTCGTAGAAATAACGGACCATTCCACCAAAGCTCATTATCTTTTAATTTCCCAGGTGCAACTTCACGGGATGCAGGATCTGCGGGATTCTCTTTAGTGCCGACATAAGACCAGGTAGTATGAATATTGTTGTCGATTTCGATGACTCTATTCCTCACGTAAGTATTCCATCTCAACGGGTCTCCTTGTATCCATGCGAGAGCAATTTTAGAATCACTCCAAGCGTAAGTATTATCTGTACTGATTCTCATAGCCTCAGCAACATTTTTTAGCAATTTACTGAGTAAGACGGCGCCACATAGCTCAAGGCGCGGTAGCGTCGTTTGTTTAACAGGTGCGACTTTAGTTTTTGCTTTTAATAGTGATGTAACTACACGTCCGTCGTTAGTAACTACTCTCATGTAAATCACAGCTGCGTATGCCAGGGTTGACGCGTCCGAAAATCCGTGTAGCTCTATAGATTCAGTTTGATTATCTGTTCCAATCCATCTCGGAATACTTATCTCTTCTAGCTTTGGAATCTGCGACCGAAACTCAATCCACTCATCTCGCTGTTCTTCAGGTAATTCATCATCCCAGGATATGCCAAGTATCCATAGTTTCTGCATGAATATTTTCGCTTGTATGATTGTAGGCGCAAGAAAGCGCATGGGATCGAAAAGAGACGCGATGACGGATAGCACGTTCCTTTTTGTTATACTCTTCTCTTCCAGAATATTCACTTTGTTCGTGATTTGCAGCTCGTCTTCCTTCACTTTCCAGGTAAGTCCTAAGGTTTTTACAGTCTCTCTCTTGTTTAATTCCACTTCTGTGTTCTTTGCTCGTTTTTCAGGCTCTATCTCATTCATAAATCTCTCGCTATTCGAAGACCATTTCTGAAGCTCAAAGCGACCTCTTCTCAAAAGTTCGTTAATTGTCTTTTTACTTCGATAGCTTTCTCCTCAATGTCGCTTCCAGCTAAACAATCGTCCACGTAGAAACAGTGATTGATGGTTTCTCGCGCGGTTTGCAGGTTCTCATCACGATCTTCGTCTTTGGCGATCTGTTTAAGTGTCTTGATGGCCAGATATGGAGCACAGGCCGTGCCAAATGTGACCGTAAATAGTCGGAATTCTTGTACAGGATCTCCTGGATTGAATCTCCATAAAATGCGTTGATAGTCAACATCCTCTCTTCGTACCAGTATCTGGCGATACATTTTTATTATATCAGCTACAAAACCGACTTTGAACGTTCTCCATCTTAATATTATGTCTCTTAACTCTTCTTGTAATGAAGGACCGATTAAGAGTTCGTCATTTAATGAAACTCCATTTTCGCCCTTTTGTGAGGCATTGTAGACGACTCTAACTTTCGTGGTTTCCTTGTCTTCTCGCACCACGGCGTGATGTGGTAGGTATACCGCTCTCTCATTTTGCTCAGATTCGAAAACAGGCTCCATGTGTTTAAGGTCAAGGTATTCTCTCAGTACGGCGTTGTATTCATCACGTAATTTCTTGTTCTCGTCTAAGCTTTTTTCGAGGGTTCTCAATCTCTTTAAGGCTATTTCTCGTGATTTCGTAGGTAAAACAGGCTCATCTCGTTTAAATGGAAGTGCAACCACGTATCTTCCATCTTGTTCTCGTCTCACTGTATTATTGTAGATCTCCTCAGCTCGATTTTCAAGTGGAGTTAGAGCGTTTTTCTCTGCGGTATGTATATTATCTGCTTCCCAGAATCTCTGCAGCATCTCATCCAAGTTCATGCTTAGGTGGAAGCTCATAATGTCTCTCTCGTTGGATGGTTTCAAGACTCCACCGGATATAATCCAACCAAACTCAGTCTGTTGAGCAACAGGTGTCCCAGGTACTCCTCTTATCACTCCACTCATCAATATTTCAGTGTAAACACTTACTCCTAGTAACATGTGTATAGCACCAGGTTGGTAGAAAGCCGGATCGGCCAGACTCAAGTGTTTTAGATGCTCCCAAGACTCATGATTGACTCTTCTTGCAGGCAAGATGTCCGTAACTTGTTTTACAACAAATGCGGTGCACGGAATTGTAAAATTATTATTTCTCGAGTGAAGTTGTACATTAACTGCGTATTTTATTCGCGCTGTCATTTGGTCGACTCCAGTTACTTGTCCCTCTACAGGTTTGCGTTTCAGTTGAAGTTTATGAGCTGTCTCTTCGCTTATAAACGATTCCTGTGAGCAGGGGTCTATCAATGCTCTCACAAGTTGAAGTCCTCTACCGGTCTGAATGTTTATTAACGCAGTCGCCATCAGGGCGTTTTGTCCTTGTGTCACAAGGTGTGATCGAATAGTCTCGTAAGTCTCTCTATTTGTTGAAGTAGTTGGCTCCTCTTCTCGTCTCGTGTTCGTTCTCGTACTCGTACTCGTATTAGGTGGAGTAGTGTTTGAAGATTGTGTGTTATTGCTCATACTCGGGAAATGTAACAGGGTGTGATGTCTTCGATTGCATTGTTTACAGGACTTATTGCTCTTGCAGTGCTTTGCATTGTGTTTTGGTGATAGGCAGTTGAAGCATAATCTAGCGTTTTGAATTTTTTGTACTCGCTCTTGAACTCCCAAATTAGTTACCTCTTCACAGGAATATGTAGCATGAGTCCCACCACATATGGCACATTTTATTGTGTCCGCTGGTGTTAAATTTGTTACGAATGATTTTGGTTTGTTAAAGATTTTCTCTCTTATTGCAGGACCAGTTGGTATCATCTCGAGTACTCGGAATCTCGTCTCTAGGAACTTCAAGAAAGTCTTTAGTGTAGGCAAGGTGTCTATCTTCACGGATCCAAGTTCTTCTTCCCAACTCTTATGCGACTCGTTATCTAATTTGTTTACGGTGAGGTGAATAATCAGAATGTCCCAGTTTTCAATTGATACGTCGATGCTTTTTAGATTGTTTAGGCACTCATTTGTTGTATCTAATAGTTCTTTCACACCTTTAGCCGTTCCAGTAGTTAACTTCCTTTGATTTATTAGTTTGTTTAAAATAGAGTTCACTATAATTCGTTTATTGTTGTATCTGTCCTTTAAAGTTGTCCATGCATTCTCATAACTACTCTCTGTTACAGGTATATGTTTCAACAGCTGTTCAGCCTCACCACTTAAACTGCTCTTCAGATAGTGCAACTTCTGTACATTACTCAGGCTTCTATTCTCATGTATCAACGAAATGTATAGGTCTCTGAATGCACTCCATTCATTATAACTTCCTGAAAACTGCGGTATATTGATGGTAGGTAATTTCACTTCTTGGTGGTTGTTGGATGTCTCATGCACTTTTTGCGGTGATGATTGATCAAAGGTCTCCAAATAATCTTGTAAATCGGTCTTGATATTTAGGTACTCTTCCTCTCCGGCATCAAACCAATCTTCAGTGAAATATGACGATTCTCTTTTCTCTTGCGCAGTCACTGACTTTGAGATTTGTAAATGAGTGGTTCGAAACTGATCCCAATATTGTGTCAGAGTCTCAAGTCGTGTTATAATATAGCCTTTTGTAAGTCTCGCTTTCGGTGATTTTTTGAAGTTAACACCAATTTTTTTAATCAGTTCAAAGGTAGTCTCCTGTTGCGATATTAATTCCTCCATTGTTTTTAAGTTTATTTATTTTTTACTGTTTATTTTAGAATTTACAAGTTGAAATGTCCGTTAAACTGCTAAGTCTTTAAATTTATCACGATTATTCTAAGTCCAAGATAAACTGTTTGAAATTTTTCTAAGTTCAAAGTTGCTCAAATTTTTCTAAGTCCACAAATATGAAATTGCACTATGTTCCAAAGCCGTAAATTTTATAAGTCCCAATTTCACGTTATTTGCTCTATGTCCTTTTTTCTCGAATTTGCACTGTCTTTTACACTTGTAATTTTTCACTCGTTTAATCCCCCAAAAACACAAGTCCGCAGTTCACTTTTCACTTATCCGGCTCGCTGGATCACTTTGTTCGGGGCACTACTCATTATGAAGAAAACACTAACTGACACTGTACTATTTATTGTTTAACACAATCTTCTTATTGATAAACTACTACTCAAATAAAAGTAAACATGGGATGGGTCTAGTGACTCCAAGAAAATAAAGACGTCGCGCGAGGTAACCGACACTCAACGCCATCTAGCGGCGCGCGTGCGAACCGAACTCCACAACAAGCTTTCTTCCCAGGGTACAAGTAACGTTTTTTAAATATATATAGCTACATGTATAAAAACTAACGCACGGACTTAATTGAAATGAATAGAAATGTGATCCTGAGAAAACAAAATATTTTTTTCTTCGACAAAAATTAAATTCGCTTTGAAACCCATTTTTGTAAACGAACTGAACGAGTATCTGCTCCCAGAGCGTTTCACATTTTCACAATTGCCAAGTAAACCACGAGTAGTACATTGGCCAGCACATCAGGTTACTCACTTTTGTTGCAAACTTGCCCTTATTACAACTGAATAAGACACCTCAGTGTTTACCTTGACGTGTTGTTGTTCGTACTTCAGACTGCCAATTTACTCCAAACAAAAATGTGTGCTTTATTAAAATTATTCGTTAATTATTTCTTTTTCGATTAAAAATCAAGCTCTGAATAGTAGATACCAGTTTTTAATTCCTACCAAGAACGTTCATTTACCGTCCGATCACTTTCAATTACCCGTAATTAACCACCGTAGTTAGATTATTATCTTTTTTACCCATTAGCCAAAATGATAACAAAGAATGGTATGGGTTTCAATTAAATAATTAAACCTTGCAACAAGATTGTCCTCCCGTGCACTTTTTTACGCTGATGACCTATTTTTCCAAACATTGAGGGCGAAAGAAATTGTATTTCTCTACAGAATGATCTAAACGTTGTGGCTGAATGGTGCACGTCTAATGGAATGTACATTAATATAGATAAGTGCTGTGTGATCTCTTTCACCAGCAAAAAAACAAAATATTACACTCTTACTCTATTAACGACATATCTATTGGTAGAAAGGACGTAGTGAGAGATCTGGGTGTGCTATTTGATGAGCAGCTAACTTTCCGTCCTCATAATGAAAATATTATCAAGAGAGGAAATCGAACCCTAGGCTTCATAATAAGAACCACGAAACACCTCAAAAAACCAGTTAGCAGTCTCTACCTCTTCAATAGCTTGGTCAGGATTGTCCTTGAGTACTGCAGTCCAGTGTGGTCTCCACACTATAAAGTACACAGTGAAGCCATAGAGAAGATACAAGGGAGATGCCTTAGATACATATCACGTAGGCATAGTTTTGGTCGCTCTCTTGTGGGTTATAAGGATAGGTTGTTAAAGTTTGATTATGTCCCTTTAAGCTCTCGACGTGAAAGATACGACCTCCTTTATTTGCACAAAATTTTGCATGGCACCATACACTCACGTAACCTTCTGTCGCCAATTAGTATCAATACTCTGTATAGATCACGTCGTCCAAACATGTTCTCAATTCAAGTGTACAGAAACAATACTTCCTACTATAATGTGCCGTGCATATAATGAAATGGCTCGTAGTAGCAGGGATGTCGACATTTTTAATAGTAAATTCTCAGTTTATAAGAAAGCTGTATCCCAAGTCCTCAGCGATGGTCTCACCAAATTTTTAAAAATTTGAATTGTATTTATTATTTAATTTAACGAAATAACTATTGTAATTTTGAATTCTTTAATTATTTATTTGAATTGTCTATTGTTGTGATTTTATTCTTATTTAATTCTGATAAAATTTATTTGATACCTGTACTCAGTTGTAATTAATCAAGCTGTGAACACTGTAATTAGGTTACAGTCCAGTCTCTACTTAACTTAGTGATTTAAATGTATATGCATTGATTATAACTCTGTTTGTGTTCCAATTATAAATAAATAAATAAATATATTTCTTGCTCTTGCTCAAACCACCCCATAGATTTTACTTTACCGTAAACCTTAACACCTTTAACTGACTCACTTTTATATTAAGCATGTGTATTTTAAGCGAATTTAGATAAGTTTAATTTTATCAGATTCAATCATAATTTTTACTGAGCAAGTAGTGCTAATTTTTTTCATATTTAAGTCCAGGGGATAATTTCATCCCACATGAGACATACCTGCGGAACTCAGATCTTGATATTCACGTGGTAGTCCAGAGGTTCTAACTTAACGCTACTTTTTTCAGAACCAAGACCATTGCTCATCTCCAAGTCCAGTGAATTGCAAGCCTTGCTGAGTACGTGTAGATTTTAATTCATGATAGACGTCATCCTCTTACTAACTCATTTCTTATAAACAGTAAAATTCTTATCATAGTTCCACTTTATCATCTTAAGAAAAATAATGTATTTATTTGTCTTTGTAGGTGTTATTCCATATATATCAAGCCAATTTTCTGTGTCAAGTCAGGCTGTTTCTAAGTAGAATCAAACATTACATTAACTTTAGTATTCTATAATTATGTATGCAACGTTATCTGCATAATAGCTGATATTTTTTACTAAGATAAGCTTCAAAAATAGTACCTTTTTTGTTTAAAAAAACTGAAATCCTTAATGGGCAGTGAAATAAAATTCAACTTTTTCATACATAATATTTATTACCAAAATTAATACATACAAAAAACACTAATTTTAGATAAGAAAGTACGTAGACATGAAGCTCATTATTTGTTTTAGTCGCAAATCAGAAAATATTATGATTTTAGATTACAATGCCAATTTTTAATGACATGACTTTAAGCTCTGTTCTAGGCTGTCAGCAGAATTGTGACAATTGAAAATGCAGATGTCACAAAAAAGAATAGAGCCTCGAAAGATGATGAGACGTAGAAAGATGACGAGGGTAGTTTAGAAGATCATGCAAGAGCAAACAGCGGCGATGCAAACGGGAATGTTGGTTCTGCAACTGGTGCAGGCTTCCTGGCAATCGTTGTCCGTTTGACACGGGATAGCAGCTCCTGTAAAATAAAAAGATGAAAAATATTATACAAAGTACAAATTGTAATTACATTTTAAAGATTTTTTTATACAGGATGTTGTTTTGGTCAGTGACATCCGACTCAGAGATGAAAATATGGGTTATGCGTATCAAAAAAAGTAAGTTTTATAAAAGAAAACCTCTACACAACATTCTTAAAAAAATAATGATGGGGAAACTCGCACCTTCACACGTAGCTCGCGCGTATCTACAAAATACTACGCCTTAGATAGTCAACTACGAAGAGGCGACCTGGTATTGGTAATTTTGACTCGGTCGCTAGTATTGCAATAAAAATAGATTTTGTGGGTTTTTTATTATTATTTTTTGCCCACCAACCCTGAGTCGCTTTTTAACGATCAAGACAACACCATGTGTTACTGTAATGATGGCTCTACCGACTAAAAAGAGAGGACAAAGAGCTACATTGAAGTTATAACTGATTAAAATTAAATGCAGTATGTTACAAGAGGTCACTAACAAACAAGTTAGATGTAGGAATAGAAAAAATATAAACTTACTTGGAGATTCGGGATCAAGAGCCCAAAGAGCAGCTGAAAAGTAAAACAATAGATATGTATATTATGAAATGATTCCATGCAAAATGAAGCTCAAGACCGAACGCGATGGCGGACTGTTGTAAACGCCCTCTGCCCCACGTAAGGGACATGGGATCTTAAGTCCATGTAAAATAAGTAGTTAATTTGCATTAGCTAATAAACTTTTTAAGTTAGACATTTATAGTGCTCTTTCAAAATATTAATTTTCAAAAGTTTAATATCTAATTTTGTTATCGTGCATAATTTACAGCTTTACATTGAAATTTTGGTAACTTTTCTATTTAGTACTTACCTCTATCAAGTTTATCTTCTGATACCTCTGCGGAAATACCAAATATTTTTTGTTATTTTTTTTTTCATTAAGCATCATTATAATGTTTCATAATTTTAATAAAAAAACAGTACTCTTACCCGCTACTTTGCTGTCGCTTTCATCATCTCCTTCACCAGCATTGACATCATCGCTGTCATCACCAGATTTTGAAACGCCTGTGACAAAAGATAGCGGTTGTACTCTTTAACACAAATAATATGTCAGTGAATCTGAATTGAGCGCAATTTTCGGAACCTTCTTGCAAAAATTTTTTAAACATATTTTTAATTACGAACAAGTTACAATAAGTTGACAACTCTTGATTTGCGTTCATTATTACTCACTATTATTTTTGATATTTTTAGTTTAATGCACATAAAACACAGATTAAGACCCTTTACACACTGCGACTTTTAGCAGCACCGCAGTAGCGATACTTATGCGCGTTAGCAGCGATGGAGTCGCAAAATTTCTACCTTTACACACTGCGCTACTTTTAGCATCGGTATAGTCGCGATGCAAAAGCTAGAAATAGACAAATTATGTATTGAATTTTTGCGACTACATTAATACTAACGCGCGTTACACGACTGCATCGATGCTAAATTAAGTCTGTTCATAGCGTAAGTCGCGATGCTGAAGCGCGTTTTCAAAACGCGCGACTGCATCGATGCTAAAATTCGCAGTGCGTAATGGGTCTACGATAAAAATATATATTTACCTTTGAAATAATGAGCTTGCGGAAAAATGTTGATGTTATAATAAAATCGAAGAATATTTTGCTTAATATATACATCTTAAGGATTGAAGACTTAAGGAAACTAAACTAATCGCTGGTACCTTGGACGACAGCGGAGTCATCTGTAAATAGAAAATAAAATAATATTGGAACCAAACTTAATCCGTTAGAAAATATTTTTTATTCAAAAAACCAAAAATCTCTTTTTTAAATCTCAAAGACCCATGCTTCACCGTACATGTATGTTTATCAAAACATTTTGAAAAACATAGCATTGATGCCTTAACAAAATGAAGCCTTTTCGAACCAAACACTATGTTTTATCATATGAAACCTTAACACTTAATTTCAACAGCGACAATAGGACACGACCTACTAAGGTCTCTAGTAAAAAACACTCTTACATTAGGATGGGATTCTATACTATATAAAACAGTATTTATTTAGTAAAAGAATATCCACTAATACCTTCATCAACTCCATAGACTTGTCCCTGAGAGCCGGAGCTGCCGACTCCAACTGTGGGACAAATTGATTTTCTATTTAAATATTTAGTTATATGAAAATATGTAAAATTATAATATTTTTAACTTTGACTACTTAGTATTTAGGCATTTATTATATTTCCGAATTTATCTCATATATCTTTGTCCAAGGAATATAAAAAAAGTTACAATAAAACGATTTTAATCAAAACAATCACATTAAATAAACTTACCTGATCCCGAGTTTCCGGAATCTGAAATGATAAAATGAACTGAATCAGTGTCATAATTTATTTTTAAATTAAAAAATCGGAAGAAAGTTGATTTTATAGAACTTTTTGGTTTTTATTCGACTGCATTGTGTAAATTGTGAAATAGTTGTTTTTTGCCCCAAGAACATTAGTGTGGTAAAAATAATATCAAACCTGTAACTCACATTTACTTTTGTTTCTTCCTAGACCCTTACGGCCTGATGAAGCTCCTACTCCCAATTCTGTAATAATAATATGAGTCCTTTTATCACAATGTTACAGTGGTATTTTGCCAACAAACTTTACAGCATTCTTAGTAAAATAGATGCTGAATAAATTGTTAAAAGATTAAACAATAATTTTATAACTTAATCGTAATCGATTCTTAAATATTTGCAAAAATATTTCCTTCGGATGTTGAGACAGCAATCTCGCAATATTGATGACGTTACGCAGCCTACGCGTTAAAGAAAGCAATTCAAAAGGCATTTCAATGTGTCGGTGGCCGAGTGGTATAGGCATGCGCCCGGATAGCGTAAAACACGGGGTTCGATTCCTTATCTGACACAGTTTCTTTTTAAAAGTGCAAATTATGTTAAAACATCGGAAACGTTATTACCATCAGAAACGTTCTCCAAGTCAGCCCCGCCAGCTGTTGAAAATAAAAATGTTTTAGCATTGTACTCGTAAGTCATCTTTTGATAATAACATAAGCATCAAAGCAACATTTAAATAAATAAATGTTTTATTAATAACTATATCCGATAATTTATGATCTATTTATAATTAGGAATGTTTTTTGTGAAATTAAAGGATTTATGTCAAAAAATATAAAAATAAAAACATACTCAATGCATATAAAATTGAATGGTTCTCAACAAGCCAAGCACGCTATAGCCATGGAAAAAATATCACGTAAACTTACATTTTACGACCTTGTTCCTTCCTTTGAGGCCCAATGAACTATATTTACCTGAAATTTGAAATCAAACATGATTTTCATTTAAACTTTTACTCTCAGCGTAAGAATTTTATAAATCACATTAAATATCGATATGATGGATACTAAAACTATAAAGTATTAATCCAATATTTTGCAACTTACTGCCTTTGCTTCCTACTCCTTTGAGACCAGATGCACCTCCAAGTTCTTAAATAAAACAATTTCGTATCTTTATATGAGTTTAAACCGGTAGTTAATGAAACCACTATCTTCGCGAGTCCAACATCCCCATTGGTAAAATAAACAAAAATAAACTGACGGTTTCGTTCATACTTAGAAATATGAATTGTTTTAATTGACTGTCAACAAAATTACTCAGCACTAGCCCATAATTGTGTCAAAGCTGTGGCAGGGCCAATGTTGGGATGTGTATAAGTGCTAGCAATAGCCTCATAGCCTTCATTTTGGTATTTGATTAATATCACTTTGTGCTACTCACCAGCAGAATCATCGTCGGCTCCAACACCTGTTAAATAAGTTGAATATCTTAGTTTTTAGCTGTCTGATGACTATATGCCTCTTTTCTTTTCACAGTTACTTTGATGAAAGGTAATATTAGGAATAGGCAGAAGTGTGACTGTGTTCAACCACCCCAGTTTGTTGGAACCTAAAGTCCCAATGACATAAGTAAGGACTGTCTTATTTATGGTTTAAATATAATGACATATTAATCTATTCGTTTCTGTGATGTAGAAAATATTTAGACTGACTTGCGCGAGGGACCTTAGAGATCTATTAGAATGCCAAAATAAAAACTTAATTATACCAATAAGAACGCAAACAGTCTAGTAAATCTGTTTTAACTATTACACTGTTTTGTCACTTTCTTTCAATTGAAACTATTACTAAATGCTAAAATAGGTTTACAAGACTGTTTTGAGTTATTAAGAATAAAGTGTTAATTCTGTTTGTTATACGAAGCAAAAAGAGTATCAGCTAAATTTAGATAAACAGCATCTAGGTACCTACCCGTATATTTTTTGTACTGTAATTGCTACATATTAATATCAAATGGATTAGCTTTAGAATATTATTTTTTACTTACGCGTAAAATATTCATCACGGCAATATTTTACATGTATTTTGAATAAATCCATGTATGAATAAACCTAAACGCATCAAGAAAAATAGTTTGAATTCATATTTGTATTTCGATATTTAGAACAGAAACACGGTTGTATTTACTTATTTATTTACTTGTATAGAAAACTCCCTAAGTGTATGACATGACATATTCAATTTTCTTTTTAAAATCGCTAATGTTAAAAAATATACTAATTTTCATTTTGAAAATCCGACATTAATCATTTTAAATAAATTGATGTTTTTATTTGTATTTCGGTTGTCTAAGAACTTGAAAATAATAATGTTTGGTTGATTATGTAGTTTTGAATGGTCCAAAGTAAACAAGTGAGTAAAAACTTACCTGAAAATTTACAGGGTTACCTAATACCAAATCTTCTGTGGTATAAAATAAATAGTAAAAAACATCATACATTAAATTACATTTTAATCATAATAAATACCAATATATATTGTTATTTCCATGATTAACAGCAATAATTATTTATTGAAACTTCTGTCTAATGTGAACTTGTCGTAGGGAATAGCTGGTCTCAGGTGGTCGTAGTAATATGCTGAAAAAAAAATCAAAACTCATTCATGTTGACAAAAATATGTTTTTTCAAGATATATTAATTAAGGTAAATGCTTACCTAATTGTTCAGCTACTTCTGTAAAATATAAAAAATAATTGTCCTTCAAATTTGTGATTTTACTTAACTTTTTTAAAAACACACTATTGATTAAACATACCTGGGTGGGCTTCGTTGACAAGATTAGCTAAAAATGCAGCGTATTCTGGATCGAAACGCATTGCAGCCGTCAGTGCTACATTATAATAAATACTAATTTATTTTTATTTTTTTGAATTCAACAATCTTAGTTTGTTTCATAAATAAACTTACCTTGGTCAACATTGTGTACATAACCTGAAAACAAATAAGGCAATGACAAAATTTTATGCAAATTAATGAAAATGTTACAAAGGTAAACAAAGTGTTAAACAGCGTGTTTTTTTGGTTAGCAAGACCTGACTCAGGGGTGGTTTTTCAAACGAAAAAAAACCCACAAAATCAATTATTAGTTATTGCGATACTATCGAACAACTAAAACTATAGTCCGTTTATCTAAGTAGACGAATATTGTTAACAATCTTGACATTCCTTTTTAACGAAATGATTAATTTTAAAATAAGGTAAATACGATACTCAAAACTGACACATGTAATACATCGTCAAATACCGAGATCTTTTTAAATCAAAGAGTTAATTATTTGTATTTACTGATATTATTTTAAAAATCATAAAAAAGATGTTAACACTGTTAGTCAAGCAGAGAAAAAAGGACTTTAACAATGCCAAGGGCCCTATTTTTGATTTTTGATCGAAAACTTATGAAATATCAATGGAAATCACGCGAAATATAAACGTTAGTATAGAACTCACCCCATGTAAAAATATGTTAATTTTCATTTTGAAAATTGGACATTAATAAATAAATATCACACGACATATCTTGACGTGACTGATTCAAAAGTACGGGCCCGCGTCGCTCTTCGTCGCGAGAGGGTGCGAGTTTTCCCATTCGTTTTAATTTTTTTTTAGAACGTTATAAAGAGGTGTTCTTTCTAAAAACTTGCTGAAAATTTCAAGAAAATATTTATAAGCATAACTCATAACTCCCTGAGCTGGATATCACTAACCAAAACAACAGCCTGTATGTACCTTGATTCCCGTGTTCTGGACCCTGGTGTTGAACATCTGGAAAAATTAAGGCATGAATAATAATAGTTTACATTTTAACTTTGTTACTAAAAGTCACAAGTGTCTTATATATTTAATTTACCTTGATTAAACCCTTTCTCTGGACCTTGACTTATATCATCCGGATATTGGTATCCTAGGAGAAATAAAAATGGTTATTTACAAAACAGTACTCACCCGAGCTCATACTCGTTACTTTTACTTTTTTTGTTGGTCCAAAACACAAAAATATTCGTTATTTTCGCTGACAGGACTTTTAATGGGTAACACATATTTAGGAAGTAATAAAATGTTTTATACAAGTAAGTAAATGACCTAAATACAACCGTGTTTCTTTCTAAATACTGAAATACAAATAAGAATTCAAATCATTTTTCTTTTTACGTTAAGGTATTTTCATACATAGATTGTATTTTATATATTATGAGTGGCTTGATGACAATTGTCAGCAAGGTTAGTTGCTTGCCTCTCGTAAACCCCTTCGCCAATCCGCACAGAGCCTGCGTGGAGTATGGCTCAAACTACCTTTGAGGTAAAACCTTAACTTTTTTACTTTACTAGTTTCTAAGGTAACTCGTTATATTTTCAACTATATTTTTATTTAAATTATTTTTCTCTTGACTCTAGGCTAACCCAGATGTCCTATTTTTGAATCACTCGCTTAAAGTTGGCGTGTGATATTCATTGGTTGAAGTCCAATTTCATAATAAAAATCTGCTGTATTCAGTAGGGATTTGAAAAAATATGGTTAGACTCGTAGTTATACTAAACTAAAGAGTATATATTTTTCTTTGTTCATGTTTATTTTTTAATCGTTTTCCAGCGAAAATCACACGCTACAACCAAGCGAGAGATTTAAAGTAAGAGCTTCTGATTGGGCTTGGGAGACAGAGTCAACTTAGGTATTTGATTACCTATTTATCAAAAAAGTAGGAATTTTTTTAGGCGTATTTTTTATTACATTACCTACGTTTCCGCTTCGAGATAAGACTACGTCATCATCACTGTTGACACCTGGAGTAATTTATAAGAATATTAATAAAATGTCATACACAAAAATAAATGCGGAAAAAATAATAGTAAATACCTTTGCTGCTTCCAGCGCCGTATCCTACATTGCTTCCAGAACCATATCTGGATTTTTTGTCTGCATGATAAACAATTAATGTTTAGGTAACTGAGATTTAGTTTTTGACACTAAAATAAAGTCTTTGAAATGCAAATACTAACGTTTCCTGTTGCCTCCTCTGGTCACTCCTTGGCTGCCGTAACCTGAGACTGAAACAAAAAGATTTGATTTAAGCTGCAATTTATAAAAATATAAAAATAAATAAATATCCTTTGGACATTCCCATACATCGCCATCTAGCCCCAAAGTAAGCTACTCAAAGCTTGTGTTATGGGTGCCAGACAACGGATATAATACTTAAATACTTTTTTTTTTTTTGTAAATACATACACGATATACATAGAAAACACCCAGACCAATACAAACAGACATGTTCATGCACACAAATGTTTGTATTGTGCGGGGATCGAACCCGCACCCGCTGCGTAGTAGGCGATTTCTCGACCACTACACCAGACGGGTCGTCAAATCTTATTTATCTATACTAATATTAAAAAGCTGAGTTTGTTTCTTTGTTTGCTTGTTAACTTCCAAAGGAATGTATCGAGTTACGGAGTAGCCTGTATGTATATCATGATAAAAACTTTTATAAAAACGTTCCCTTTTTTTAATGAAATTAATTAATTAATATAAAGTGCGCCTTCACATTACAGCGATAGTAGCGTGACAGCAGCGCCGTCGCTCTAATGTAGAGCGCTTTCACACTTAGGTGACTTTAGCAGTGCGACGGTCGCGCGGCAGTCGCATTACTTTCAATTTTATACATAAAATGACAGCAGTAGGCCCTTCAAATTAGAGAGACGCGCTGCTATCCTCTAATGTGAAGGCGCACTTACTGCTGTCATTTATCTATAAAATTATCTGTAGCGCGGATGTCGCGCGACCGTCGCGCTGCTAAAGCCGCCTTTCGCATTAAGGCGACTTCAGCAGCGCGGCAGTAGCGCGACTTACGCATTTAATACTATACACGGCAGCGCGGCAGCAGCGCCGCAGCGACGCGTAAGTCGCGCGGGTCCATCCCACTATACCCATCACCCATTGCAGAGGTAATATTATTATCCTCGTATTAGCACGGAAATGGGTAATGGATGTAGTGGGACCAAACCAATCGCGCGACTGTCGCGCTGCTAATGTAAAGGCATGCGCTGCTATCGTGCTGCTGACGCTCTAATGTTTTCACATTAGAGCGCACTTAGTGTGAAAGCGCTCTAATTATTATTATAAAAACTCACCAACTTCAGCACTGTCGACATCATCGTTTCCGTTACTGCCACTGTAGCCTACAGCAAATTATATCCGTTAAAATAATCTCATTTTATACTTATACAGTTTTCCCGATCAACGAAATTCTTATTCCTTAATGATACCAGTGTTAAAACATTTACCTTTGCTAGATCCGGAATTGAGGTCTGTGAAAAGAAAAGGTAGTTGTAATTAGAAGTGAAAATAAGCAAAAAAAAGTTTAGCAAGACTTTAGACTTTAGCAAGTTATAAAGAAAGATCGAAATACTTACACTTCGATTTTTGGGACCGGTAAGTTTTGTGCCCAGAGTAACCTAAAATAAAAGTAATAATTAGTAGGTACTAAAATTTTTATTCCTATGAGGACGAGTTACTAAATAATGCTATATTTATGGCCTGTTTCACATTTATTTAAATATGTTTGAACGCGCTAATCATGAGAACTACTGGACCGATTTTAAATTAATTTCTGTTGGAAAGCTTATTTATTAACGCTATAAAATATCACAAGAGTTCCCAATTAGAGCAAACTCAAAACGCGTAGACAAAGTCGCGAGGGACCGCTAGTTGTGAAAAATCCTTACAACTAACTAATATTATCCTTATAAGGTTCAGTTAACATTATTTGTACAATATTTCACACGAAGTAATCGACGTTACATATTTCATTTCATTTATTCATGCATGCATTCTAGGTGTAACAAATTTACATAGATGATATGTATGTGTTCATTAAGTGTACTTATAACCTAGTTACCCAGAAGGTATAGCACTTTGAGGCAGCTTAAAAGTGAAGGTAAGTAAATTATACTACATGTAATAAAAATATAATATAGATACTTAAGAATTAACATATAGAGCAGACTTTTTGTTTTCTTTTTCAGTAATTGAAATATTAATTTAATGAATTGTAGCATTTGGTTATTAGAAACTAAAATCATTTTTCGTTTAATTTAATTCGAAATATTTACTTTTTTGTCGATGGTGAAACATGCCGTTAGCAAATTTAAATACAAACCTGACACTGAACCAGAGTCATTATCGACATCACTATCATCTGTGTCGTATTTAGCGCTTCTGCCCAAACCTGGTAACAAATAAAATAATTGATTAAAACTTTATGCAAAAAATTGGTGCTGAGTATCTTTCTTATTGCATATATGAAAGAGAGTATATAGGCTGATACAAGGCAGCTATTGTCCACCTTAGGCTGCATTGTCAATTAACATCAGCTACAAACTTTAACAAATGTCTTACGATTTAATTTTAAAAAAAACATTTTTTTTTACCTTGGTTAGCCCCAACACCTTTGTCTGCAAAAACAGGAAGATTTGATGTTAAAACATACTTAATATTACAATTCAGATACAAAATACAAACCAAGTATAAATTAACTTACTTAGTTTTTTAGATCTTAAGCTCTTGCCCCTTCCATAGCCTAGAATAAAATAAACGTAAGTACTTAGCATAACCTAATTTGTAAGATTAAAAATGCAAAAGTCGCTCCATTTAATTCATATATTTTTAATAAGATTCTGATATTAAACGGTAAAAAATTGCGCTTACTACTTAATATTGTACTGTTTTTTTCTAATAATATGACTAAAAAGGACAAATTAATGTGACAGCGCCAGTATAAAGGTTTGGTTAACTAAACTTAATAAAAGCTTATATCTTACCCCTGACTGAGGATTCACTGTCTACATCATCATCAGCGCCACTGCCATATCCTAAATAAAACAGTTAAAATAAATATTACACCTATAATAAAACACAAGCCCAGTGGAACCTGAACGTTTGGATATTATTTTACATAATCATATGTCAGGCACAAATAAATTTCGAGTAATTGACATGAAATTTGCAGTTAGTGAAAATCTTCAACATTTTTATTTGAAAAACAATGAAGCACTTTAATCTATTTGTATTAAAAAGGACGAAGAGATTGCCTATGGAGCCGCTATAAGACCGCCTAAATTGTATGTTTCCTCTAAACGAGTTTGTTATTTACCTATCTGATGAGCAATAAAGAGTTATCTTATTTTATCTTACAATACAGACGACGTATTTACCTTGGCTCGATCCTACCCCATGGTCTGTTAAATAAAAAAAACAGTGTTAATTTTAGGTACAAAAGTGATAATACTTATTATAAAATAAGTATTATAAGTATTACCAAAAGATACAATGGATACTACTCACATTTAGCGTTATGGTTTCTCAAGGCTCTACTGCTGGATGAACCTAAAATAATACGAAAATATTAACCCAGAGATACAAGTTAAGGAAGAAGGACCACATCCCATAGCAAATGCCTACAGAGATGAAACGTATCTAAAAATAAAATAAAATAGTAATTAAATATGGCATACTCAATATCATCACCTTTACGGTCTGACATATAAAAACAAATGTTATCAAAATTCTGCAGGGGCGACAATAACGTTTCACTCGAGAATATTTTGTGAATTTAAATTAACAAAATCCTGATTTTAAAACATGGAGTACACCTTTTCAACCAAAATAAGGTTTGTTTCTAATCAGATTCTAACAAAGTATCAACGGATTAATATACCGTCATTTTCATGAACGAATTTCATAGCATTTTCTTCTCATGTAAAACCGTTAAAAATTAAGTTATTTAGTGTGCTATATTTAATCACTAATTTTAAGATTAAAAAAAACATTTCACTACTGTAAGACGTGGGTAATTTTTGAATCTCCTACTTTAATAAAAAATATGTGAACACGAGTTCAAATATTTAACTTATTTGTTGATGAAACATGTCCTTAGTTAATTTGAATACAAACCTGACACTGAACTAGAGTCATCGTTACTATCATCTGTGTCGTATTTAGCGCTTCTGCTCAATCCTGTAAATAAATAAAGTAATTTATTAAAACTCTCGGCAAAAAAATAGTACCCTTCTTCAAAAAATTTAAAACTATTTGTTCTTTTATTATTAAACGTGCAGTATTGCTGTTATAGAAAACAGTATATAGGCTGTTACTAGGCAGTTTTGTCCATCTTAGGCCACATTGTCAATTAACATCAGGCAAAAACGTCTGGCGATCTAATTTAAAAAAAGCATTTGATTTTACCTTTGTTAGCACCTACACCTTTGTCTGTGAAAACAGAAAGATTTGATGTTAATTCTTACAATTACAATTCAGATACAAAAAAACAATCCAAATTTAAAGTAACTTACATAGTTTTTTCGATTTTAAGCTCTTGCTCCTTCCATAGCCTAGAATAAAATAAACGTGGGTACTTAGCATAACCTGATTTGCGAGTTTTAAAAATCTGTACAAGTCGCTTTGAACAAATATATTTTTAATGGTATTCTTTAACAAAAAAATGCACTTATAGTATGGCTACTTTTTTTTTCTAAAACGGACAAATTAATGTGTCAATGCCAGTATAAAGTTATGGTTAGCTAAACCTAATAAAAGCTTATAACTCACCCCTGACTAAGGATTCACTGTCTACATCATTATCAGCGCCACTGCCATATCCTGCAAGATAAAGTAAAAATTAAATATTACTCCTATAATTAAACATAAGCTTATGCAACTAATTGCGTTTCGATATTATTTTACATAATCATATGACATGCACAAATAAATTAGCAGACATGAAATGTGAAGTTAATAAAAATCTTTAACATTTTGATTTGAAAAACGATTAGGTATTTAAACTAAATTGTATTATAAAGTACGAAGAGATCGCATATAGCGATAAGATCGTCTAAATTGTATAATTACTCTAAACCAATTTGTAATTTTGCTTTCTGATGAGCAATAAAGATTTATCTTATCTTATCTTACACCACAGACGACGTATTTACCTTGGCTCGATCCTACTCCATGGTCTGTTAAATAAATAAATTAACTGTTAATATTAGGTACAAAAGTAATAAAACTTATTAAAAAATAAGTATCACAAATATTACCAAAAAATACAATGGATACTACTCACACTTAGCGTTATGGTTTCTCAAGGCTCTATTGCTGGATAAACCTAAAGATCATATGAAAATATTATTCCAGAGACAAGTTAAGGAAGAAGTACCACGTCCCATAGGAAATTGTTCTACAGACATGAAAAGTATCTAAAAATAATCTTTGCGGTCTGACATATGAAAAAAAATGATATTAAAATTCTGCAGGCGCGAGAATAACGTTTCACTCGTGAATATTTTGTGAATTTATATTAACGAAATTCTGATTTTATATCACGAAATACACCTTCACCTTCACATTCAAATAAAATAAGATTTGTTTTTAACCAGATTCTTAGTATCAACGGATTTTCACACCATAATTTTTATGAACGAATTTCACAGCATTTTCTTTTCATGTAAAACCGTTAAAAAATAAGGTATTTAGTGAGCTAGATTTAATTACTTTAAAAAAAAAAGATATATTTCATCTCTGTAGGCCGTAGGTCATTTTTAGATCTCCTACTTAAATAAAAATACTTTAACATGAGTCCAATTTGCATTTGAAATAAATGTAAACTAATAAATACTAAGATACTTGATAAAACTGCACATCCTTTCTTATAACTAAGTTTTCATTTATAAAGGCCAGTAATGTCAGTGATCCGAGTTAAAACTATCTTAAACATGTCAAATTTTGATAAAAAAAATTGTTTATTTTACTATTTTATAGGAAATATTGACCATACCATGAACAGAAAGTTCCACTTCGTCGCTGTCAGCATCAGAGTCATCGACATTATTGGCCCGTCTGCTGGATCCTGCAAAGATCATAATTAGACTTTTAAAAAAAAATCTTCAATGCCAGTTGTAACAGAACAAGCATTAAAAAACTTATTACATTAAAATTTCTCAAAAGGTACGAGTAGGTACTTAAAAAAAATAATATCATGCACAAAGGAACAAAAAACATGAAAAAAAATACCTTTGCTAGATCCTAAGCCGGAGACTGTAGAATAGAAAATCAGAATCAATATCGATGAATTCAAAAGAAGAGCTCGTTTAATAAATAAAATAAAAATAAAAGTCTACAATCTAAAACACTTGAAACTATCAAATAAATACGCACCTCTAACTTTGTTGAGTTTGGACGCTCTGTTGCTGCCGTAAACTAAAAAAACAATTAAAACATTCTTTACGTACGAAAAACATTGAGTTGCACTTTTGTTATTATTTTTTGTTTATATAGTGTTTTGTCACTATACAAACTTATTAATTTAAATGGCAAAAAGCAACTGTGTCAAACAAGGAATCCAACCCTGTGTCTAACGCTATTTGGTCGCGTGCTTATGTGGTATAAGCCTCCGACACACTGGCAAGCCTGTTGAATTTTGCAAGTGCTTTCCGTAAGTTCGATTCTTTGTCTGACTCACAGTTGCTTTTTACAAGTGCAATAATTGGACTTGTAAATAAAATGCATACTTTAACTTTTTTACGGTAAATAATTCACCAGTCCATTTAAAAAGTTAACTTACCGGAGTGTTCGTCACTGTCGCTGTCATCGTCCAAACCAACACTGTTGCCTAGGCCTGGGGCATTATTTGAATGTCATTAGTTTTTTTGTCGTGCAGTTATGAGTAAATATGTGTATTTATAATTTTAATTCTCTTCATATTCAGTGGCTAATTTAAAAAGAAAAAGTTATGAACAGAACAACAAAAACTAATTATTAAAACTATTTTTTAAACCAAGATATAGAAAACAAAATACTTACCTACGCCGCTTGAACCATGTCTGTGGACACCGTAGCCTGGAAATGAAATAAAAATAAAATAATAAAAAATACTTGTTAGAAGGCAACTCCTCGTCCGTCGTACGTCCTCCTTAAAATTATATTAAATCTTACTTTATCTTAATTGTTCAACATTTTCGTCCTTTATTAAATACAACAATCCGAAAGTAGGTACTTTATTTCCTTTGAAACCATGTTTTAAAACCAGCCAAGTGCGAGTAAACTCGCGCACTGAGAGTTCCGTGTCAACTTTAACTGAATTAGGGAATCCATTTACATCCACTTAGTAAAATACTACAACATTTTGTTGACAGCAAACATAACTTTGTTTTTCATAGTGTTTGTATGAAGAACAAAGTTATAATTGCGATTGTGTAAAATATACTATACCTCAAAAACTTCTCGTTCGATCTCGTCCAAACCAATTCTACCTTATATATATTTTTCAAAATTAACACTCGCTTAGTTTTGAAGTTAGATGGGAGGACGCCCATTTTACCACTTTGGAAGCGTCTATCTATCAAACGTTAGACTTTAAAAGGAAATGGTTTTAGGAACCTCTATGTCATTTTAAGAGATCTATCTATAAATACTCCGCACGCATAGGTTTAGCAAAAAAAATTTTTTTCAGTTTTAGTTTTATGAATCCCCATAAATATTATATTTTTAACCGACTTCAAAAAAGGAGGAGGTTATCAATTCGACTGTATGTTTTTTTATATATTCTTTTGTATCTATGTTACCTCATATCTCAGTCGTTTGTAGACCGATTCGAAAAAAATGATTGCCTACTTAGAGGGTGTACCTTCTAGTTGGTCCCATTTTTTCCAGTTTGGAATCTGATTATGGGATCTTGGTGTAATCGAGGGAAACCCTCAAATTTTAAAGGCACGTATAGTATTTCTTCACTAGAATCTTTATGTTGACGTGTTGTTACGTCTGATAGTCAACATCTTGTGGGGCTGAGCTGATGGTGGAACTCCTTAACGCTTAAGAGTTCAGTAATTATAATGAAATAACTTATCATAGGTAGTTTGTAGCTTCTTAAAGAACAGAGTCATACGGTGCAACTCCCCTCCCCTTCTCTTATAATCTCTAAAAATGAAGAAATAAAATTAACTTTAAAAAGTAAAAACCGACTTCAAAACCAAAATGCACTAAAAAGTCTTAAATAAACACTTGACTATTGAAAGGAAAGGTGGGTTCTAGCCAAACAATTTCTTTTTGAAGTCGGTGCCATCACTTTGACCATCAAGCATCAACTATCACAGCACCGACTCCAAAAGAATTTTTTTGCCTAGAACCGACCTTTCCTTTCAATAGTCAAGAGTTTATTTAAGACTTTTAGTGCATTTTGGTTTTGAAGTCGGATTTTACTTTTTTAATTTGTATAAGAATTGTGAAACAGTTAACAGAATACATCTTGCTACCAAATTTCAATAGTGTGATGCTTATAGTTACATAATAAAGTGGCTTTGCCATACGGATGGAAAGATAGACAGACAGACAGTTATTTGCCATTCGGCTACGGAACCCTGAAAATGTACTTGTATTAAACTATGATGAACCCGTCGTGATGGTTCAAAAGGAAAACTAATAAAAAAGAAATGATATATGAACTAACCAGAGCTTCCTACGACACCGTCGTCGTAGTTACTACCAACCCCAGCTGTAAAAAAAACATGAATAAATAAAGCAAATAGGCAACTAAAAATATTTAAATAAATAAATGTTGTAAGTACCTGAATAAACGAGTCCTCCTGAAAACAAGTCGTTAACATTGATTGAGGTAAAAAGCTGATAGAAAATGACTAATGGTACTGACTTTAGGAGCAATGTAAAAACATTTTAGGTACTTACAACATTTAATATTATGAATCGATTGATAACAACTACAAATTTGAAAAACATCATGTATATTTGAAAATAAGTGCCACCCAATGTGTGATACAAGAAGTTGAATAACCAAAAAGCTGAAGATATTTGAATAGTATTTATTTGAGCTGAAAACAGTTTACATAAGAATTATGAAAACGTGGGTCATATGGTAATCCATAATTTATTATTAATATTTAGAAAAATAAAACAATTCAAAGATATTTTAGACTGTAATTTGAGCAAAAAATATATTCAATGATTCTACACAGTATACGTAGTTACATTGGGTCATAGTGCTCTAAAATGCTTTCACTCAAATAGTAGTCTTAAAGTATAATCTCTAATAAATGTTTATCAAAACGCTAACTTGTTGTAGTAAATGACAATGTCAAGTTCTATATCTGGACTTATTTGTTCGTAATACATTGCTGGTTTCTTTTATTTTGTTAGAAGTAACAATAAATACATTTTTAGTTATTTCTCGTATAAATTAAAACCATTAAGAATTTATAACTTGTTAAAAGGCCTGTGTTTAAAATGTTTTCTCCTAGTACAAGGCGCGTATTGCGATTTCACATTATGTTAAAATAATATCATAATAACAACCCAAATATTAATATTCGCACCAATCCTCCATTGGAATATTAGAATAAATTAATATATTGATAATTTTCGTTTACACTGAGTCGGAATTGAGCTGCCTGGAAATTGAACGACTAAACTTGGATCGCAATTCGCCGTTAGGCCACACCTGTATAACACTTACCATTTGAATCGTCGTCAGCGTTACCGTCATAGCCAGACTGCTGAGATGCAACCAGCCCTTTACCTGCGGAAACCAAAAACAATATGACGACCTCCGTGGTGTAGTTGTAGGGTTCGATTCCCAGTCGGGTCAATAAAGAAATCAAAATTATCTATATTGTCGCGGTTCTGGGTGTTGTGGTACCACGGTTGTGTCTGATTTCCATAACACAAGTACATTAGCTACTTACTTTGGGATCAGAGCAATGTATATGATTGGTGTCCAATATTATATATTATTATATGTGTATAATATCCTTACATCGGTAGTGATGCAACTGTATTTGTCTTAGTTATTTATGTCAACGCTCCTTATTCCCACTAGCTAGAAAAGTTTGAAGGTAATATTAATTATTTTTGGTCTGTTTGTCGGCATTTATAAGATATTGATATTGGATATTGATATTTGATATTGCACCCCAGTCACATACATTGCTATGATCCCAAAGTAAGTAGCCAATGCCCTCTTGTTAAGGAAATCAGTGGTTGAAACACAACAGTAGAACCACAACTCACACACCCGTGACAATATAGAAAACTATAATTTCTACATTGAACCGACCAGAAATCTGAACTGGGAACTCAGACGCCTTGAAACCCAGCGTGTTCTTTGGGTCAATGGTCTAGAAAATAATCCCAAGGATTGTGAAACATAAATATCGAATATCCGTCGCACCAACGAAGTACCTCTAGAATAGGGGAACAGAGAGTTCACTTGTGTATAACGTACACATCTGTGCATTGTTTATCTCTCACGAACTTATCTGATTCTGTTGAGAGGTGACATCACCAGGATTAGAAGATGTCTGTTATGAGATACGTTCTAACCAGTAAAGTTAACCCTTAACAGCCTTGTCGTAACGTTCATTATCTTAGACCCCTTACACACTGCGACTTTTAGCATCGATGCAGTCAAAAAAGAGTTTTGAAAACGAGCTTCACGACTCACGCAATGAACAGATTTAATTTAGTATCCCTGCAATCTCCAAATACAGCACATATTTTTTTAATTTCCAGCTTCGGCATCGCGACTGCATCGACGTTAACGCGCGTTAGCATCGCCACTGCTAAAAGTCGCACTGTGTAAGGGATCTTACATACATATAAAGAAGCTTTTTGGACTCAAACAACTAGCTTTAAGAGTTAATTTGATTATAGAAAAAAATATTTACCACGACGATGGCTCCTGCAGCTCCCCCCAGCAGAGAACACCGCGATCACACAAGCTAAAACAATGAACCACTTCATGTCTACCGTTTTTGACAGAATGTGAGTTTGTTCAAGTAAATTGCCATATTTATATGAACGTTTATTGACCTAATCCGTGTAAATATAAGATTTATGTGACAGTCTTATTTATTTGTATGGGATTTAATTTATTGGCGATTTTATTTATGAGTTGAGTTTTTAATCCGAAATTTTTACGGAAATTGATAGGATAGCGAACACGTAAATTTAGATTTTAACTTTGTAACCTTCTTAAACCTCGTTAAAAATAATTTTACTAAAATACGAAACAAGTCTTTTGTCCAACCAAAATTTTTTTATGTCCCGCCCATGCGCAAATTTTTGGTTTCATGTTTCATCTTTACAAGCATTTTATAAGTATAGATTTACATTATTGGCGAAACAAGTGAAGTAGTTTAATAGTAGTCTTTATTTATTTTACGATCGATGCGAGTCTTTACGCTATCACGTGTCTGATCAATCTATGATTTTCTATACCCCCATTTTTATAAACGTGAATGTATTTTTTGTGTGATTTTTTTACCTATAACTATAACGAATGATTACCTATCTATGTCAAAGAGTACGTATCCTCTTGTTATTTAATATTTATGTTTGTGAATAAAAAACAAATTAGTAATACTATCCAATATTGGACGTATATCTGGCCACATCTGCCCACCGCGCATCGCACGGTCGGACGGGCGCGCACAAATAAGCGAACAATTTGATCGAATCGCCGATATTCGACAAAAATCCGATAAGACCCGAGCTATCCCGGATCAGGTAAATGAAATGTGGCAATACTGTTTGGTGGTGACCAGATTGTGATATGTCGCTATCACTTACTAAAACTATTTAAAATTATATCTAGGGCAGGATTCTCTGGGTTGATGATTCCTTTGGTGGTAAAATGTGTAAGATGGTCTAGCTATCATCGTTTCCAAAGATAATCATGTGCGCTGAAAAGTTTTGTATTTTGGCTTCAAGAATTACTTTTAAACCGTTTCCATTCTGGACTTTGCTGTCACGTACGACGGTTGGGAAGTAAAATTTGAAATTATGTAATATTAAATGAAATTAAATATAAACGTCACGCGTAATGACGTATCCATAAGTGACCACAAATTTCGCAAGGTCGGACTGACAGCACAGACAGACAGTAGCTCAATTGGTAGAGCGTTTGGCCCGGATAGCGAAGAAGTTGCTGGTTCGAGTCCCGCCCATGCACAAATTTTTGGTTTCTTATTTCATCTTTATGAATATGTAATATTCCTAGTGAGATTCATAAGATGACTATTCAGTAGAGTGGCTATTATCTCCAGATTTAGAATGGCATTTTTTGTTGTTGTCAAATGCTATGTAAAGATTACGTTGTGCTGAATCTTTAATAGAACTTTCCTCACTATAAAATTTTATACATAAATACTTAAGTTTTCGTTGTTCTTTATACCGTAACCTCCCAATCAAGAAGTTAATTTGAGTATTTACATGTAGATATGCAATTCACACTTCAAACGACACACATCCAAACCAACCAACTCAATTAACCCGCATTACTTTTTATCTCCTCCATAAAATGAGCATCGAATCTGTCCAAAATGTGGCAAATTAAACGATATGTAATTCGGTATTGATGAAATGAGGCGAATTTGCACGTAATCCGACCGGGAATGAACCCGGGACAGCAATCAGAGCACCGCGCCAGGGGGGTGATTGCAACCGATGTAGTTGGCCACTAATTAACTTCAATGTAGGTGAAAGATAGGTATCGAATAATAGTGTGCATATGGTGAATAATGAACCTGATCTATACAACGTAATGTTAAATTGCACTAAACCTTAGACGGCCCAAATGATTTTTAATTTAATTGACTTAATTCTTAGAGGAAAAATATTTTTAAATACCTCGCGACAAGATAGCGTATGATATTCATTGATTAATGTCCGATTTTCCAGAAACTAAGTATAATTCCACACGGGAATGATTCGAAGATTATTTTGAGTACGGACGTTTTTATTTCGTGTGATTTTCATTGATTTTTAATTCGTTATCAATCTAAAATCACATGCCATATTCAAGCAAGTGATTCGAAAATAGGGCCCCAGTACCGTTAAGACCCTTTAACTTTTAGCAGCTATGCAGTCGCGATGCTAACGCGCGATAGCATCGATACTGTCACGATGCAGAAGCTGGAAATTGTCCAATTATGTACTGAATTTTGGCGACTGCATCGATGCTAAATTAAATCTGTTCATTGTGTGAGTCGCGATGCTGAAGCGCGATTTCAAAACGCGCGACTGCATCGATGCTAAAGTCGCAGTGTGTAAGGGGTCTAAGGATCACATAAAACTAAACATACTTTAATTATGTCAACTTTGCATGCCACACCGAATGCACTAGTTTAGTAACATCGTAATGTGATGTGAGTCGAAAAAAAAGACTTTGTTATTGCTATGCGAATATGAAAATTATTATCGCATCGACAATTCGATTCGCTCAGGAGTGATTTTATATAATTTATGCATGTATATATGTGTGAAATTTAATCAGTCGTTCCGGTTTCAGTCGATATTAGTTGCATTTTGTACGGTAGTTATTTATAACTCGTGTGACCGAATGCTAATTTGGTAGTTACATATTTGCTAGAATCACACCATAGTAACGAGGATTTCTTAAAACAGTAGGTACGTAAAATAATTTTTAAATGAATATACTTTAGTCGACTCTATTCAACACCAATAAGATAAAGTCTAAAGTCAAGAGCAAACCCATTGTGAAAAAAATAGCTACTTAAGTCGTTTACTAGAAATTCACAATTTTGTGCAAATTTTTACAGATTTTTTATATAATAATAATAATTTATTTATTTAATCAAGTAACACAACTTATAATTTGTTAAACTTTTGTTAGTAATTAATAATTTTATTTACTTTTTATTAATAATAATATTAATTTATTTATAAATGTGATATTTCCTTAATCGTTTGCACAACTCCTGTGCAGATTATTCAACAGTAATTAATATAGCGACAGTCCAGCCTACTTGCTATGATATACCATCTTATTGGTAGAATGCACTGGATTTTCTCAATATTTAAGATCTTTATAACTCAGAAAAGGGTTAAGAGTTTTTCAAGAAAAGAGTGAATAGACTAGGCAGACAAAGTTCATCATTAAGCTGCATTGACACTTAACATTAGGTGCAATCATTGCCAAATATCTGGCCGTTTAAATATATATAAAAAACTGAGTTCTCGCAAACAAAGACTTACTTACTTATTATAATCTAGGTACAGCTTTTGCAGATCAAACTAATTATAATTCTTTAGATACAGTCGCCGATTTGTGTCTATTACAAAAACTTAGGCACCTCACATGACGTATTCGAGAGCATTGCCATAATCCCTTCAAGAGAAAGCAATACGATGTAAAAAACTAAAAGTAGGGCCCAACCCCGGGTTAAGGTGGGCGTACACGTGAAACCACTCAGTGGCCGCCATTAGCCCCCGATGTGCACCCGCCCTTAGGCTGGCTGAAGACTGAACGTCTTCATGCATTTAGTTTTATAAATGTGTTTGTATGGATGTGTTATGAATGGATTTGTAATTTAAAGGAGATTGTTCATTGAAGTATGGAATTTCGTTTCAGATTGTATCATGATGTACCTCCATGAAACCTACTTCATTTTGTAGGGTTTTAAACGAAAAAATAATTACAAAAAACAATAAATCTCAAATTCGCCGGATTTGTGAACAGCAGCTTCACGAAATTTATTAGTTAGGTTAGGTTATTTTTGACAAATAGAATTATACGAACGAGCTCCGTATTATCGAATCTATACTAAATAATGCGATCAGATCACGCTTTACTTCGTTTCCTCCTTTGTCTACATTGTTTTCTTTAATTGCACACATTATTATGATGATTCCAACACAAAATCACATGCTTTAGAATGTTTTTAACACTCACAGTGTCATATTTTATATTCATAAAGATGAAATAAGAAACCAAAAATTTGCGCACGGGCGGGACTTGAACCAGCAACCTTTTGGCAAACCGGGCCAAACGCTCTTACCAATTGAGCTACCGTGCTGTTAGTCCGACCCTGCGAAATTTGTGGTTTCTTATGAAAACGTCAATTGCGTGACGCTTAGCGCCATCTAGCCGTCTGTTTATGAAACAGATGGCCCAAGCAGTTATTCTTTACAGAATAAATTCAACTTGGAAATTGATGTCGCTTCGCTATCTAATGCTTTAGAATGTTTTTAACACTCACAGTGTCATATTTTATATTCATAACTAGCGGTCCCCGCGACTTCGTCCGCGCGTTTTGAGTTTGCTCCCTCCCCTCCCGTCGCAGCGTCATGTTTTATATCCTAAAGCCTTTCTCGATAAATAAGCTATCCAACACAGAAATATTTTTTCAAATCGGTCCAGCAGTTCCTGAGATAAGCGCATTCAAACAAACAAACTCTTCAGCTTTATAATATATTAGCGCAAGCGCACGTTGTAGTTAAGCTGCGAACATTATTTTGGTGCGGAGTTATGTTAAGACTGTGATAGCTCCTAAGATATTTATTGAAATCAAATGATATACAGGGCAACTTGGTTCTTAATGAAATGCTCGTGATGATGAATGTATTTATTTTGATAAGAATAAATACCTGTGTGTATAATACACCTCTTAAAATAATGCATTATTTTTTTACAAATTTATGAACATAAAAAAGGTTGTAGTAAGTCAACCATAAAAGATAGACATATGCTGTCGCGGACTTTATTATAGAACTCTTAATGCTGAACAATCCTGTCATACATGATTTTTGTGTAACTTAAGCGGTTTCCGCAGCGTATGCAGCGGAAGCTCTCAAAAGGAATATCTTTCTCCCGTTTTTGCAACATTTTTCATTTCTGCTGTGGTCTTATGAGTCGTATCTTTATGTTATATAGCTTAAAGCCTTCCTCGATAAATGGACTATTCAACGTAAAAAAAAAAATTCAAATCGGGCCAGTAGTTTTTGAGATTAGCGCGTTCAAACAAACAAACAAACAAACAAACTCTTCAGCTTTATAATATTAGTATAATATTCATAAAGATGAAATAAGAAACCAAAAATTTGCGCACGGGCGGGACTTGAACCAGCAACCTTTTGGCAAACCGGGCCAAACGCTCTTACCAATTGAGCTACCGTGCTGTCAGTCCGACCCTGCGAAATTTGTGGTTTTTTATGAAAACGTCAATTGCGTGACGCTTAGCGCCATCTAGCCGTCTGTTTGTGAAACAGATGGCCCAAGCAGTTATTCTTTACACAGCACGGTAGCTCAATTAGTAGGAGCGTTTGGCCCGGTCTGCCAAAAGGTTGCTGGTTCAAGTCCCGCCCGTGCGCAAATTTTTGGTTTCTTATTTCATCTTTATGAATATAAAATATGACACTGTGAGTGTTAAAAACATTCTAAAGCATTAGATAGCGAAGCGACATCAATTTCCAAGTTGAATTTATTCTGTAAAGAATAACTGCTTGGGCCATCTGTTTCATAAACAGACGGCTAGACATAAGAAACCACAAATTTCGTAGGGTCGGACTAACAGCACGGTAGCTCAATTGGTAAGAGCGTTTGGCCCGGTTTGCCAAAAGGTTGCTGGTTCAAGTCCCGCCCGTGCGCAAATTTTTGGTTTCTTATTTCATCTTTATGAATACAAAATCACAATAAATGACTTGACATTTTTTTTCACTCTTGGTGTTGCCCGCCACATAATTTTAAAGATTAAAATAATTGACCATCGTTTAAGGTTTTTTGTAATCGAATATCATCCGTAACAATATTAATTTTTAATTAATTACTAAAGCAACTAAACTTACTGATAGGCAGACGGGGAGTATTTACCGACTAAATATTCAAATCGAGTAAATACTGTTTATCTAAGTATCTGTTTTTACTGCAGAAATTACCTTCAGCAGACAGTGAATATTTCATCTATAGTTACGTTTTAATACAATATTTTATAATTCTTAATGCATAAAATGTGTTAAATGGACTTTCGATATTTTTTTATGGGTCTCGGGTCCGTATTTGGGGTCTGATGATGTATTCTGTATCTAATTAAACAATGCTGCAACTCTTATCAGCTTGGGTTCGTTTGATTCGTCTTGAGACTTTAGATATCATCTCGAACCGAACAGAGTCCTTGTCAAAACAATTCAAACAAGTCCAAACTCGTTGATGATGTGCCGTTTTATTGCAGAGTTCCCATGGTTACCTACCAGCACCATCATCAGGCCCTGAATATGAGCTAGAGTCAATTTCAAACATAGTAGCATTGTAGCTAATTCTTCATTCTTCCTTTTCTAGTGCCTTTATATCTGTTATAGTGAATCGATATTCGCCAGAATCGATTAACGCCAGGGGATTGACAGATGACCGGCTTCCTTCATCCTTAAATACTGGCAACATTGGAAAAGTTGGAAAAAGTGTTTTTGGCATAGCAAGCAAGTAATAAAATGACTTCCTAATTAATTAGCAATTTAATACCCGGCGAAGTTATTGCTTGATATTTTAAACAAGGTTTAATAAAAAAAACTTAATTTTTGATACTAAATTTATTATGGTGCAAAGTGAAACCATGTTTAGGCATTCTCCTTTAAGAAATCAAAACTAAATTTAGATTCAGAAATAGTCATTCTTTTACATACCACTTACGTTGTGACTGCATAATGCAAGAGAATATCTCATATTAAAACACTATTCATAACATTTAAAGGGAGGCGATGAATATATATTTTTAATAGTATCTAGGCAGACATTTGTCCACAATCACACCTGATCTTCTTCTTCTTTTCGTTTCGCCTCTGGTGTTGTATTTTTGAGGACCAGTACTCGGCGACTGACAGAGTGTTATTAGTAGCTTTGTACAGGTCCGCACGTGTGCAGGTGTGCATAGCACACATAGCACATTACAATAAGTGTACCATCGTCTGTGAAGAGACACCACAGAAACATGCGTCGTTCGCAACATAACCCCATTTGTACATGTTCTCCTTGCTTCGGCCGACTTGTATCCGCAGACTTTTTAAGGACTTCCAAGTTTGCCAAGGTAGACTATGTCCAGGAGGGAGCTGTTCCGTTAGCGAAATAGGAGATGTGTTGAGGTATCTCTCCTTTCAAAGGCTTATCAGGGCTTGATTAGCTTCGCTATCAAGAGGGGACACCTCTTTGACGAAACTGTGACGACTCTTTAGCCTCTGGACTACTGACATGTGTTGGTGCAAGGGGTGCTGATCGTCCTCTATGGCGAATAATAATCTCACCTGTCCCAGTGATGGTATGACCTAGGATTGGATCATTAGACTTGTAACAGCCTATTCACTTTCTTTTTGACTGATAATAAGATGATAGAATAAATAAATAAATAATAATAAATGATGATACATAATAGTACATTATGATACAAGTGTGCTAAGTTGACCATTATATACAAGGCGATATTGTGTGCGCACGAGCGAAAGCGAGTGCGCCATAAAAAAGCCGCGTATATAATGGTCACAGGCACACGCGTATCATACGACGTTTTTCAACACACTTGCGAAGAAAAAACAAGACTCTTCATGTACTAAGTTTTTAATTAATAAAACATTTAGTAAAAATACATTTCACTCGACTTTGATACTTTGATGGCAAAAGACTATCGCACGCGTTTTTCGCCTCGTTACGTATGTCCGGCAGAGTTAATAATAGGTTTTCTTCATTTTCTTTACTTGAAGTAGACTTTTTTGTTATTATTAAACTTCACAATTATCCAAACTTCGTCACAGCCGACAATACCTATTTACAAAAAATGGCGCATTGTTTTTTTTTCTTGCCGCGATACCGATGCGCGCGCAAGGTTAAGGCGCGAACTAGATCGGCCAACAGCCAAGATTAAAAATCTAATAATTCGTGTTAAAAACACAAATTACAGAAAAAAAAAATGAAAAATCTGGATTCGCCACTTATTTCAATAAATAAAAGTTATAACCCTACTAAATTACATCGCTTCTTCTTCCTACTTACGACTTGGTACTGGGGTACAAACCTAAATTGGTCGGGTTAATAAACTAAAGGCACTAGTGCAATAATATACCGAAAAAGTACGCGTGTTTAATATCTAGGATTATGTGCCAAAAATCGGTGGAATAAAAACGTCGTTTTGAGCAAGTGTGTCGAAAATAAATATTTGACAACATCACATACATTGCTCTGATCCCAAGCTAAGTAGCTAAAGCACTTGTGTTATGGAAATCGGAAACAACGGTGGTACTACAACACCCAGACCCGAGACAATATAGAAAAGATCGTTTACTACATTGATCCGACCGGGAATCGTCAAATGGTCGTCAAATGTTCATCAAGTCTCTTGTCTTTTACGAAGTTGGGTTAAATTCTAATATTATGAAAAATAAACAACGTAGTTCTTAAATTACACAGCAAATAGTTAGTTTTTTAAAAAAAGCGTCGTTTGTATTCCGCCTAAGGATTTATAATAGCATCGTTTAGTATGAGATATTTTAATCCTTTTCCAACTTTTACCACAAAGTTTCCATCCTACGCTTTTTCAGTTATATTATAGTAAAACTATGAAATCGTTGCTTCATCTTACAATAATTGAATTTTAATAAATTTGTACGTCGTTAAACCAGGGGCTACCTTAGGCCTTAGATTAAATAAAAAGGTCAAGTTAAATAAAATGTCATTATATAGATTGCATGCAAAATGATAATCAAAATTTTCGACAACCTAAAACACATCTTCAAATAACCAGTCCCAAGATATTTATACCTAAACGAGCTGCAAATCCCCTAGATGTTCAGCGAAGGCATAAAGATGTCTTCGCGGACCATAAGTAGCAGTTCTGATGACCCTGGCAGCGAAATGTCTGCAGGAAGGTCCAACGACCACCAATTTGTGGTGATTAGTGTCAAAGATGCACCTTGTTGTGACATCACAGGGACGTTTGATGAAGTAAGCAGTGGTACACACTGTATAAGAAATGAGAAATGTTTTATTTTCCTTCATACTAGGTGTCGAATTTAACATAAAAAGGTGACAAGTGTAAAAAAAACGAACTTATAAACTAAGAAGTTACCCAGAAGATATAGTTATTTGAAGGTAGCTAAGAATTAAGGTAAGTAACGTATACTATAATTGCAGAAAGTAAATAAATCTCAGATCAAATATTTTATTTAAGTACGCGTAGTGAAAACATTTGCATTGTATTTTTAAATGTCAAGGATTGATATAATTTGTTATTTTGTAAAGAAAAATAATAAACTGTCAATGAAAGTCAAGGATATAAACAGCAAACTCAAAAAAAAACGGCTAGATACAAAAATAATTGTAATTTTATGTGTATACGTATATATAACAAACTTCCCTTTTACATAAGAAATCTGACTATTACTGCTTTTAAGGAGAAGTTGAATAAGTGGCTTATAGATAACAATATCTATGATATAAAATAATTCTTTGACCGTAAATTCTCATGGTGACTTAATTTATTAATTATTGATCTGGACATATTTCATTTTAATTAAACAAAATGTTTTTTTTTAAATATGTTTGCATGTTCAAAAATTGGCAAGACATGTTTGTTTATTATTCTGTATAACACCGGTTATACCGTGTTCTTAAAAAATATCTAATGTTATCCTAAGTTTCGGAAGTGACATCAAAAATCCAAAGTTGCTTAACGTGAATGTCAACTAACGAGTAGTAATTTAAGCAGCAAGCGCAATCAAATATTACTAAGCGAAATAAGTAATCTTATATCATATTTTTAAGTCTTTCCTGTACATTATCATCATCACCATCATCAGCCAAAGAACGTCCGCTGCTGAACTTAGGCCCCCTCCATGATTTTCCACAGCGACCGATCACAAGCCGTCTGTGTCCAGTTTGATTGTGATCTTCACACTTCTATCCATCTTGTTGGTGGACGTCCTATGCTGCGCCTTTGCTCAAAGGGTGTCCAATCTAGAACTGTCTTGTCTATCCTATTTACAAAGTAAAAGTTAGGTAACTTTACCAACGTTAAGTAACTAAAGTTTTCCAGGCATCCACGCAAGTAGACTATGCCAATATTTTCAATGGGTGCGCCAAAGTTCACCTAAATTTTCAACTCCGATAATTGGAAATCCGAAAATGTTCTTCCTAACATTTTTCATCCTAACATACACCATTCCTAACTGCTTTGTCTCTAATGTTCATAATTCCGAAGCATTTGACTTCATAATGTCAGTAGCAATAAACATCTATTATACTTTTATTTGCTTTCCTATATTTTCTCAACATAACCATCTTTTACACTATTATTCAAAGTCATATATTTTTATTTACACAAATTAAACATAAATAAAATCATTTTTATTATTAATTTATGTTAAGTAATTTAATCTTTATAATTTCAATTGTAATATTACCTATTTAAGTCATATTTTTTTTTGTTTTGATTTCTTTTTATTCATAATAATCAGTATTAAATACATTAATTTTGCGTGTCGAGCGAGCGAAGCGAGCGTGAAGCGGCAGCGGGCGGCGACGTGCCCGAACCGAATCAGTCCTTTAGTATTTGGTTTAGGTACGGTTAAAACTGCGGTATAAACTCCCAGGCGATAAACATAACCGTAACTGAGTCGTGTTTTATGAATTTCATTCATTTAAGACAAAAAACAGTGAAACGATCTTTCATCATTCTAAACAGTTGCCTACCCACATATATTTTTATTACACTTGGTAAATGTTTTTCTGAGTATGAGTGAAAATATGATGATAATTATGTTTAAGGATAAAAGCGTTTTGATAAAAAAATATTAAGAGTTTAAATATATTTGCAATAATGATATTATTAATTACAATTTTCGAAAACATGAGTGTTATGCACATAGCCGGTAGCACTACAAAAAGTATGTATAAAAACTTTAGGATGAAAAATTTTAGGAAGAGTGATCATTCGGCTTACACATCATTAGGAAGAACAATTTCGGGTAAATAACTTTAGGTGAGCAAATATGGACCCATTTTCAATATATCGCACTTATTAGATGTAGAGTACACCGACTTGCGCTTGGGCGGATTTTAATGTATACCTTTTCATACTAATGCAGACCAAGCCTTACTTTATAATTTACATTTCCCAGGTATATATAATACAAACACGCTCGCTGTCAGCTGAGTCATAAGCGAAAGCGCTTCATAACTTGCACTTTTTATGGCTCTACACTCACAATATCGCGATATTTATGTTGCAGAAGAAAGTAATGATTTTTATTAAGACACTCGTTATTTTACACTTTTCGTGACGTGCAACTCGTTAAAGAATTTTTCAATTTAAGAGTTTTACACATGCAGCAAACATCACAATATTTTACTAGGATGTGACATAAAAATAAATTTATTGTAATATAAATATGATGTTCACGCCTTCTTTCACGGCTTACTTCGTAAATCATAGAAAGGAAGCTATGTTAATTTATATGTTGGCACCATTTTTATGTCGAAATCTAAAAAAAATGCGTTAATCGCAGTTGTGATAGGTATGTGGATGGCGGGTGCCCGAAATAGAATTTGACGTGCAGTATCAGTTTTTGAAATAAATCTAGCCAATCAACATACTAAAATTTTATCTAATTGTGATGATATCACAACATACATACAGGTCGAATTGATTACCTGCTTTTTAAAAGTCGGTAAAATACCCTACGATTTGTTGATCACAAAAAAATGCCTTTTGTGGCTGAATTCACGAAATGTCGATCATATGATTTTTGACTCAAAAGTATATAGTTAATAAGTAGGTTAGGTATATTAACTGTTGTTTAGAGTCGATTTCACCAACATCAGATAGGACTTATCTGACAGAATAAGTACAAAATAACGGACATTAAAATGACAATGATGTTTTCGAATTTGGCGTTTTGTATTGTATTCGACGAATATTCTTTATCTGTCGTTAGTGAAATTGACGCTTAGTTCTCTAGGTATTCCGTTGCACTAAAGTTTTATTCTTTCCACATGAAACAAAAAACAAAATATACATTCGAAATAGTTAAGCATAGTGCACACTAGAAAAATAAGAGCTCTGAGCCCGGAACTCGCACCCGCTACCCGGTGAGTGCGAAGCGCATAAATTAGTTCGGCGCAGCGGTCATTCATCACTGCAAGGGACCGCTGTATTTTGTACGTGTGTACTGATAATTTATATGCATATTTTATGGACCCCGAACGATTTATTGTCAGCGCTTAAGATCGCGAATAATGGTAAAGTGAGCCGTCGAATAATATTTTGTGAGGATTCTTACTTTTTCCGGAAGAGTAATGGAAGTGTTGGATTCAAGGGTTAATAAAAGCAGTTTATCGTTATTTTTCGAAAAAGCGTACTATACTCCTTACTTTGTCTTAAAGATATGTTTTATTGCGTATTTTCATTTTTACTTTTAAGATGTCCTCCATGTAACATTGCTTACTAAAATATTACATCCAGGTAATATAACACTGTAAAGTAAATAAATAATTTGCAATAATGTGAAGTGGGGACACCTGTCAGCCGTTTCCCTGTTTTGTTTGGCAGCGAGCGCGCAACTCTGCACCCAATTTTGCGAACATGCGCAAATGTGCCCTACTCATTATTAAAATAGGTATTTTTTTTACATGACCATAAAAAAACAGTCTAGGGAGTGTAATGCTATCGAACTTTAGCCGACTCAGTGAAAACGAATATTATTTATTTAATAATACTACTATAAGGACAACCTCCGTGGTGTGATGGCTAAGCACGCTAGGTTTCAAGGCGTCGCCCTCCGAGGTCCCGGGTTCGATTCCCGGTCGGGTCAAATTAGAAATCAAAATGTTCTATATTGTCTCGGGTATAAGTGGTACCACCGTTATGTCTCCATAACACAAGTGAATTAGCTACTTACTTTGAAATCAGAGCAATGTATGTGACTGGTGTCCAAGCTTAGAATTAAACAACTTACAATTAATCTAATTAGAATTAATGGTACGAATATAATTATTTTGCTTGTTTAATTATAATAATAGTATAAATATCATGCGAAATCGCAATACGAATTGCTAATTTTACAGTAAAGCTGACGCTTTCACCTATCAAAACTGCATCGCAATACGCGCCCAGCGGGCCTAAGATGCGCGCCTATTTGTCATTTGTCGATAAATTTCAAACGTCTTTTTTATCATTTTAAAAAAGGTTTTTAGTTATTTTGTTGTATTTATTTGTTTTTTTTTTTTAACGAAAATAAGACTTTATAGTATTATATGTGATACAATAGAAAAAAAGAAAAAGAAAAATTAACCTAAATTAAAACAAACTATTTACAAATAAAAAACATTTCCCAAATCTGAGACCTGCAATAGCGGCATGGTGCCGAGAAGGCTGGCTGCATTTCCTCTTTGGATTGCTAAACTAATCCTTTGGCCAAGAAATGCGCCAGCCCTCCGGTCGCCCGTACAATCAATTAACCACTTGGCTAATTCATTGTACAGGCGATGTGCACTAGGCCCCCACGGCCCAAGAGTCTCAACCCCAAACGGCTCAAACATGTAAGAGCTGCTTAACCCAGCATATTTGCGCTGTCTGAGAGACCCTGCGGAAGCAGCAGCGCTTCCAGCCCCAGACGAGGTTTGTGGAAGATGAGATGAAGCCAGGGAATCGACGCAGGTCGCGTTCCACACTAGCGGTCGTCCCATCTTCCACGGAACCAGAGTCATACCATCAGGCCTCTTACCATCGCTCAGGACCAACCCATTCGGTTCAAGAATAGCAGGAATCGATGCGGTGGCAAGAGCCCTGCGGATTATGTCGTTAAGGCTGGCATGACGAGAGATTCTCCCAGCGCTTCTGCTGCACGAAAGGCCGTGGTGACCCAGCGAGTCCACCATGACGCCGCAGGTGCAACGATGTGGGACAATGCAAGGGGCCCCCAAACGTAGTGCTAATGATAAGGTAAAAGTGGAATTATCTAAAAGTGTGCCAATATTAAAAGAAGGGAGCGAGTGAAGCCAAAGACCTGACTCCCATTCAGCCACAGCAAGGAGACGAGCACGGTCTGCATGACTAGATGACGTGTTAAGTAAATTATTCCGTTCTAGTTTGCAGATCGGCTCGTCCCAAAGCTTTTGCGATGAAACTGTCAAAGGAGGCTCTTCGGAACATAATTGCCTCCAAAAGTGAATTGCCTCGGACAAATATGCAATAGATGTTCCTGACTTGTTCAAAATTTTTCTAACTAGCTCCATAGTACCATGGGCCGAGGGCAAAAAAGCAGGAAGAGCTACACTTGAAATTTTGCGAATACCCAGACCACCAAACCTGATTGGAAGGGTGGCCTGAGTCCAGGTCCGATCGTCAAAAGAAATGTTTAGCACTGATGACATACAGCGTTGAATAGCGCTATCTAATTTGGTACACAGACCTGGAAATTTCCAAAAATGAGAAGAACGAACGCAGTATGTGAATTTAGGGACAAAAAGACTATATCGAATAATTGTGTAGGCCATATGAGTATTAATTTTGACAATGCGCTCCAAAACGTTATTAAAAATTTCAAATTTTTCATCAACAAAAGAGGCAAAAGACTCTTCCAAAATTGGGGATCCAAGCAGATAAAGTGAGTCATTTTTAATAATTTTGATATTAGGGGCCACTTTTCTAAAATTTTGTATGATCAATTCCGCATTTGGTAAAGAATCTGGAAGGAATAATTCACATTTAGAAAAATTAAGCTCCAAACCTGCAGAGCTAAAATTTTGAATTAGGTTAATAAAGTCAGCCAAAACTGTATCCGGAGCGCCTCCCAAGGATCCATCATCTAAATAACCCACGTTGAATTTGGAATTTAAAAGACTTAAAAAAGGATGTATCGATAACCCAAAAATAGCTGGGCCGAGAGGGTCACCCTGTTGACACCCCACTGCAGAAAGAATAATATTATTTTTATATTGAAGGTTACTTGGGGTACTATAACACTGCCAAAGAAAAGGATAAATAATCGGTGCTTGTGCTTTTACTTGCGACAGCAGGGTGGCTCTATCGACGGAGTTAAAAGCATTCTTAACATCTACTTTGAGAAAGACATCTTTCGAATTTATTTGTTTTAAAAAGCAAAAAGGATTGATATGCAAGTAAAAAATATATTTATTATGCAAGTAGAAATAAAATTATTTTATCGACGCGATAAACGGTATTGGGGCTTGCATGTTAGGCTTACTGGTCATGAATCGGTACGTATTTACAACATCTAATAACTAGAAATACGTTGCAAATGTTGCTTCTCATTTTTAACACATTGTCAGTTAGGACACCAAAGATATAAAATTTTATTATTCTATATTACATTATTTTATATTTTGAGATGGAGACTCTAGATCTCCTTAGGTCTTCACACTTTCCGGGTTCGTACCAAATCGACACACAAAGCTACACCCAAAGGAATGATGAATTCCATAGGGCAAAATGCTCAGACTGGAATAAGGCCGCTAATATCTTTAGGCCCAACCAGATTAGATGGGCTTTGGAAAAATTCCAACCATTTAAATCAGCGGGAGAAGATGGCATTTTTCCTGCTCTGCTGCAAAAAGGAAATGACCTGCTTCTTCCACATCTGGTAAAAATATTCAGAGCAAGTTACGCCTGGGGTACTATACCAGAACCATGGAATTGGGTCAAAGTACGTTTTATACCAAAAACAGGGAAGAGAGACTACTCACAACCCAAATCCTTCAGACCCATAAGTCTAACATCCTTCCTAATGAAGACCATGGAAAGGATTGTAGACCAGCACATCAGGGCCAAATACTTAGTGGACAGGCCATTAAGTATCAACCAACATGCATACCAAAAAGGAAAATCCACTGAAACAGCCCTCCTCGATCTGGTCGACAAGGTGCAAAAATCCCTAGAGGATAAGCAAACAGCCCTGTGTGCTTTTCTAGATGTTGAAGGTGCATTGAATAATACCCCTATAGAAACCATTCTTAATGGAATGGAGGCAAAAGGGATAGATGAAAGCACCATCAGATGGGTAAAAAACATGCTCTCAAATCGAGTAGCAAACATTACCCTCAATGCTTCAAAGCTTGAATTCTTTGCCACAAGAGGATGTCCACAAGGAGGAGTACTGTCTCCACTTCTATGGACCCTAGCAGTAGACCAACTACTTGTTAAGATGGCAGAAAAAGACTATGATACACAAGGCTATGCTGATGATCTGGTAGTGATCATCAGAGGTCCCTGCCTCAGCACAATTTCTAGTCTAATGCAAGGCGTTCTCAACACCATAAGTAAGTGGTGTAGAGAAAACGAATTATCTATCAATGCAGATAAAACAGTGATAATCCCATTCACAAGGAAGAGAAAACTGGAAAAACTGGTGAATCCAAAGTTAAACGGTAAAATTCTTCCTTACTCTAGTAAAACCAAGTATCTAGGGGTAACGTTTGACCAAAAACTTACTTGGAACTCGCACCTAGATAATATCATTCAAAAAGCCAAAATGGCTCTGTGGAGCTGCTGTCGAATGGCGGGGTCAAGATGGGGACTAAAACCCAAAATTGCCCTATGGTTGTACACAGCGGTCGTGAGACCAGTAATAACATATGCACCTGCCGTCTGGTACAGCAAGGTCAACCAAGCGACAACAATACAGAAACTGAGCAGCCTGCAAAGGCTTGCCTGCATTACAGCAACTGGAGCACTGTCTACGACACCAGGGGCAGCTTTGAACGCTCTGCTGGATCTAACACCTCTGCATTTACACGTACAAAAAGAGGCCAAGCAGAGCACCTATAGAATCTGCTCCCGCACGAAAGTCAGATGGGCTTCTCAAAATCTGATAAGACTCAAGGAATCAGTACTTGAAAACCGACTACTAAGCATGCCTAGTGACGACATGCACACGGAATGTAACTTTACGAAGCTGTACTCCGTAAATATACCTTCTAGAGACAAATGGCTTGAAGGCCAAATGTCATTTAAGAAAGGTAGCCACGTCTGGTACACGGACGGATCCAAAAAAGGAAATGATGTAAGTTGTGGGGTCTACGGAGAGAGTCCTAAGCTCAAAGTAAGTGTAAACATGGGGACGAAAACCTCCATCTTCCAAGCCGAGGTCTTTGCCATAAACAAATGTGCAGAGATAAACCTTGAGAAGAGACTCCGGGACCAACACATCTACATCAACTCAGATAGCCAAGCTGCATTGCTGACTCTAAAATCCTTCGAACAAATGTCAAAACTGGTGCAAATATGTACTGAGACATTGAATGGACTGGGAAACACCAACAAAGTCACACTTACATGGGTACCAGGGCATTCAAAGATTAAAGGAAACGAAATAGCAGATGAACTTGCTAGAGAAGGAGCCGATAACCCTCAAATCGGTGTAGAACCTTTCTGTGGCATCACTAAACATCGCGCCACCACGCTTCTAACCACCCTCTGTAAACAAGAGGCCATTGAGTCGTGGAAGTCTACACAAGGACAAGAACACTCAAAAGCACTAATTCGAGGTTACAACAACAAAGTAGCTAAAGAACTGTTAAAGTTCGAAAGATACAAAGCTTGTGCAGTAACCAGAATACTAACTGGCCATTGCAAACTGAACAAACATTTGGCCAATATGAACATGACCGAAGACACTCTATGTAGATTCTGTAATACAGAAGAAGAAACGGCCATGCATATTCTCTGCTCATGCGGACCGCTTATGAGCAAAAGAAGTATCCATCTCGGGGGCATATCATGCACACGGATGAGATAGCAGATATCACGCTCCAAAGAATCTGGAAGTTTATAGACTCAACGGGACTAAGCAGTGAAATTTAAATATAAGGGCGCCACAATAGATCATACCTGGTCGAGATGGCAACATTAGAGCCCAACAACCAATAATAATAATAATAATACATTATTTTAATTCCCAAAATTTTAATAATTTAGTGAATCAAAATAATAAGAATAGCCCGCAAGTTAGGTTTATTTTTAACATAATTATCATTGTTATTGATTTTTTAAGACAGAGATCATTCTGTATCACTTTGAAAACCATCGCCTTCTGATAGGTACTTTTATCAAAACAAAGCATCCATCATCTTTCTACTAATAAATATTCGTATAAGCAAAGCAACTAAGCTAAGTCAACCATATTTCACGAACGAAGTCAGGTTGAGACAATAACAATAAAGCCGGTGACACACCGCCGACGCGCTCAATTAGGCCGCGCACACATTAGCGACATTGTCGCAATCAGCTTCCCGAGTGCACGCTAAGTTTAGACGCGGTGTAGACTTGACTTTATAAATAGTGCGTTGAGGTTTACATTAATTGATATTTACTCTTGAAATAACGAAAATGATAAGTTTTCATGTAGTAGTGTAGGGATTAACAATTCGTCTTTGTTACAAGCATTTTGAACTGAGTTACTTAATTGAAATTATTTATTTCAATCTCAAAAATAGAATTTTATGTTGACAAAGCAATTTCATTCGCAATTGTTAATATGATATTCTGGTACAGCTATGATTATTTTGCTTTTGAAAGAGTCGATTTTATTTGATTGACTATAACCTATAAGATGAGACTTCAAAGCGATGGACATACAAGATTTTGTTTATGAGTAATTTGTTACTCAATTATTTTGGAAATATTCAGTTACCTACTAGTATTTTGTAAAAAAGTTGACAGATTTTTATCTTTGCCGATTTCGAACAAAGGCTTCGAGCCACAGTGGGTTAGTGCCAAAATTAGCCTCAACATAAAGGTGCCGACTCACCCCACAAGCCGTAACGGACGCAGGCCTACACACGTTGCTGCAACACAGCAACGCGCAGACGACACACCTGCGTTTAATGGCGTTTGCGACTCAAAATGACTCAAATATCGCACGCAACCAAGGTGCGGCACGTTTAGGTCTTGATCTCCCTTCAGGTTTTGTTTCAATTGGGTGACTTAACGGTACGATATAAAAATATAAATAATTTTCAGCGTATTTGTTTTAATTAGTGTTAGTTAAATAATCTTAACATAAAAGTATTGTGATTGGTTCTTACGTTTGAACTATTGTCTGCCTTTGCGAACAACGAGCAAAAAGTAAATGAACAGAGTGTTAACTTATATTTACAGACCGACTAGCGGACCCAGCGAACTATGTTTCGCCCCCGGCTCCGTCCCGCCCCGACTCTGTAATTTTAATTACCTTACTCTGGACGGAGACGAATGTTACATAGTAAAATATTCATGAAAATCGGTCCACTTACTTACTTTTTTCTTTTTTTTCTTTTATAAGAATATCTACTTTCAAAAACAAACACAACGTAAAAGAATAAGCGAAATCGGTCCAGCTGTTTACGCGTGATGCCTAGACCAAGGCAAATGTGGATTCATTTTTATACATACAGATAACTGTTTAACAGGGCTCATAAATCGCACGGGCATTTTAATTTATTATTTATATAATTATATTGTAAAATTACTTAGTAAAATCTAGCTGTGGTTGGTCACCGCGTTTATTAAGGTTGGTTTGGCGCATATCAGCATATACGTAATAATTGGAGAGTTTAATGATTGGCAAATGTTTGTTTCACCTCTAACAATTTGTAATTTTTAAGTAGAAGTGCATTTTGTTGCATTTTGCAAAAACAAAATGCATAAAGATGAAATAAGAAACCAAAAATTTGCGCACGGGCGGCACTTGAACCAGCAAACTTTTGGCTAACCGGACCAAACGCTCTTACCAATTGAGCTACCGTGCCGTCAGTCCGACCCTGCGAAATTGGTGGTCTCTTATGAAAACGTCAATTGCGTGACGCTTAGCGCCATCTAGCCGTCTGTTTATGAAACAGATGGCCCAAGCAGTTATTCTTTACAGAATAAATTCAACTTGGAAATAGATGTCGCTTCGCTATCTAATGCTTTACAATGTTTTTAACACTCACAGTGTTATATTTTATATTCATAAAGATGGAATAAGAAACCAAACCAGCAACCTTTTGGCTAACCGGACCAAACGCTCTTATATACCAATTGAGCTACCGTGCCGTCAGTCCGACCCTGCGAAATTGGTGGTCTCTTATGAAAACGTCAATTGCGTGACGCTAACATAAGTTCTGTCATTAAAAACACTGAACTCCTAAGCGTTAAGGTTAATATAAATATAAATATCCTTTGGACATTCCCACACATCGCCATCTAGTCCCAAAGTAAGCTACTGAAAGCTTGTGTTATGGGTGCCAGTAAACGGATATAATACTTAAATACTTTTTGTTTGTAAATACATACATGATATACATACAAAATACAAAATACCCAGACCAATACAAACAGTCATGTTCATGCACACAAATGTTTGTGTTGTGTGGGGATCGAACCCGCAACCCGTTGCTTAGTAGGCGATTTCTCGCGTAGGAGGTCTCCCACACGCAGCTCAGCTCCACACAATGTTGACTATCGGACGTAACAACTTGTCAGCTTTAAAATTCAAGCACAAAAACACTATACGTCCCTCTAAAATTTGAGGGTTTCCCTCGATTGCACCAAGATCCCATCATCAGATCCCGTCTTGAAAAAAATGGGACCTAGTAAATGTATTTACTATTAAAATCGGTACACAAATTGCTGTGACATGACATAATACAAATATGACATAAAATATGCACAAAAAAATACAACATACAGTCAAATTGATAACCTCTTCCTTTTTAGAAATCGGTTAAAAATAACTCCAGTTTTAAAGTTATAAAACTTGTGATACAATGTTTTTCGTTGATAGACACCGGAGTTTAAGCCGGAATACTCTGGCAATCTTGATCCAGCTTAACCAATTAGCACCTGCGCCACAAATCCAGGTTCCTCCATGTAGTAATATGTAACCATGTAAGCTCGTGTGGACATCACTATTAGTACCTATTAGCACTATTACCCAGGAGCTGAACTAAGCTCGGTAATGAAGACTAATCGACGATTAATTCAACAGGTTAACGGAGCCGCCAGTCTGTATTGATGCGTTGTTAATCTTTGTTTAGGTTGATTGGGTTTGTATGGTGTGACTGGACATTATTAAATTTGTCCTTAGGCCTACTTACTACACTGGCAAATAAAAATAATACCTGCGAAATGTTAGGCATGTTCTAAGATTTCTAGTTGATAGTTCTTACTTACTTTACTTAAATTAGTTTCAAATCAACATCCGATAGCAATTAAAACACAATTCAGAGTACTTACAAAGAGATTTCATCTGACCTCATCAGAACAAAATACTGGTAAAATTTATATAGTAGCCATATTTCACAATATGGCGGTAGCATTCGGAAATCCAGACACGATAACTACGAGGTGGCCAAACGTTAATACTAAAAGTGCGAAAAAATGAAGGCGATATGCCTTCATAGTTTTATGAATTTAAGCGCAATTTAAGCTTTTTAGACAGTTTTGTCTATAAAACTTAAATTGCGCATTTGCCCTCTATTCAGGGTGAACAAATTCATTTGGATTGGTGCATGATGAGTGTAAACCGTAACTGTTGGTGAAAGTAAGCTTGAAAAGCTTCTTAGTCAGTATCTTGAAGGCGGTTTATTTTGAATATTTCTTGTTTAGTAATTTACCCATATCTCAAAAACTACTAGACCGATTTTGATGAAACTTACGCTGTACTCTAAGATAAAATATCATCATCATCATCATCATCATCATTCTCAGCTAAAGGACGTCCACTGCTGAACATAGGCCTCCCCCACGGCTTTCCACAGCGACCGATCACTAACGGTCTGCATCCAGTTTGATCCTGCGATCTTTTTAAGGTCGTCTGTCCATCTTGTTGGTGGACGTCCTACGCTGCGTCTTTGGTCGCAGGGTTTCCAATCCAGAACTTTCCTGCCCTAACGGCCATCAGTTCTTCGCGCTATGTGCCCTGCCCATTGCCACTTGAGCTTACTGATTCTCAAAGCTATGTCCGTTACCTTAGTTCTTCTACGTATCTCCTCATCAATGGCGAATACATCACACACCTCCGATTTGCCGATGATATAGTCGTTGTGGCAAAGATGCTGGACGATCTTGGCACTGTGCTCGAAGACCTTGACCGAGTCTCCCAACAAGTGGGTCATAAAATGAACATGGAGAAGACGAAAATTATGTCGAGTTCCCTTGTTGTACCCACTCCAGTATCCATTGGGAACTCAACTCTCGAAGTTGTCGACGAGTACGTCTACCTGGAACAAGTGATCCAATTGGGTAGATCCAACTTCGAGAAAGAGGTCAATCGACGAATCCAACTCGGCTGGGCAGCGTTCGGGAAATTACGCAATAGTGTCTTCTCATCTCATCTACCTCAGTGCCTGAAGACGAAAGTCTTCAACCAGTGTGTGTTACCAGTGATGACATACGGATCCGAAACGTGGTCTCTAACTATGGGCCTCATAAAGAAGCTCAAAATCACACAACGAGCGATGGAAATAAAATATAACAAATCAAATTAAAAAAGAATCATCTCGCTTTGTCTTTATGTTTTTGAGAAATACGTGGACAAAAATACACTTACGAAATTTTGCACACGTGTTTGGAAGTCTTTATAGATTAACATACTAATAATATCAAATATCTCAAAAACTACTAGACCGATTTTGATGAAACTTTTACTGTACTCTGAGACAAAATATAATAAATCAAATAAAAAAGAATCATTTCACAATGACTTTTTGTTTTCGAGAAATCCGCGGACAAATATACAAATATACGTATAAGTATGGTATCGCGCGCGCCGCCCGAGCGGTCAACATCGTTGCAGTACGTGCTATACGTTTTTAATTCACCAAAATTAACTAGAGCGCTTATTTGCATTACCTCCTTCGCTCAAAACTTTGCCATTAATGAACGGTGTTAAGTGATCATGTGAACTTCGTACATGACAGTGTATAAACAGTGTTTATAGTATATCAAAAACTCGAATCATTGCGTTAAAAGTGAACCATTTTTCGAATCTTTGCATCCTACCGACAAAAACTGTGACAAACCGGCCGAGACCCTGAAAACGTTGGACTCTGTTTACGAGTGTGTACAAACGTCTCCACAACTTTCGCATACTTACGTCACGTACTGATAGCGCAGCGGCTAAGACGCGTGAAGTTACGGGTTCAAAACGCGGTAAAAAAAAAAAAAAAACTTTGTTATATTTTTTATTTTTCTTTGCGTCAATTTTTTCTGCCAAAATGCCGACTGACTGTGCTGGATGCCGAAACAAAATACCAAACAGACAGTCTATCAGCTGTGCCCACTGCAGTTCGGTCTACGACCTTCTTTGTGCCAACATCGATGTGCGCCAGTTCAACTCAATGACCTTGGAAAGCAAAAGCACCTGGAAATGCCAAGGATGTCGTGCTAAATTGCCTAAAGGAAACAATACAAATACTCCTATACGATCACAACAGGCGGCTTGTTCGAGTAAACAGATTGAAACATGCAAAACTAATCAGCTGACAGAAGAAATCATGATCGAAATGTTTAGAAATTTTAAGCAAGAGATGATGGAAATGATGGAAAAGACTGTTGAGAGGGTAGTAGATGACAAAATAAGAGTTATTTCACAGCAAATTCAAGGATTTCAAGATTCCATGTCGTTCTTGAATGGACAGGTCGAAGAAATGAAGACTAAGCTGTATGACAACGTCAAAATTACTGAAACACTTCGCAACGAAAACCTTAATCTCAAAACTACGATCAGAGATTTATCTATCAGATTAAACCTAACAGAACAGTACCTGAGAGAGAGCAATGTAGAGATAAATGGTATCCCGGAGCACCGCTCGGAAAGCCTATCCAACTGTTTGATGCAACTCGCTGCTGTAGTCAAAGCCCCCATATCAGATTGCGACATTCTACATGTGACTAGGGTGGCCAAATTGGACAAAGAAAGTAACAGGCCTCGCACCGTTATAGCAAAGCTGCGCAGCCCCCGCATGCGAGATGAACTTCTGGCAGCCGTCCACAATTACAACAAGAAGAACTCTGATCATAAATTGTGTACTCACCACTTAGGGCTAGCCGGCGCAAAGAATCCAGTTTTTGTGGCTGAGCACCTGTCCCCTGCCAACAAATCTCTCCACGCTGAAGTACGCAAAAGAGCCAAGGAAATGAACTACAAATTTGTGTGGGTGCGTAATGGCCGAATTTTCGCGCGGAAGGATGAAACTAGCCAAGCCCTGGCTATTCGGTGTAAAGACAGTATCAAACTTATCAAGTAGGTAGTTATTTAGTGCAACCTTCATACCCGATACTATAGAGTTGTGTATCCACGGAGCTAAGCATATACTATCAGAACTTGCGTGGTATGAGAACGAAAACGAACGATATATATGAAAATTTACTAACGTGCTCATACGACGTAATTGTCCTAACCGAAACATGGCTCAATTCAAGCGTTCATGACAATGAATTTATAGACTCTAGATATACGGTGTACCGAAGAGATCGATCTATCTTCAATAGTTCCAAGGTAGACGGTGGTGGTGTATTGATTGCGGTCTCTAAAAAGATTCAGTCCACCCGGGTGCCCAAATGGGAAAGTCAATGCGAAGAATTGTGGATTACAATTAACGTCAAATTGAATGGAATCAGAAAACGCTTAGCCATATGTGGTGTCTATCTGCCTTCACCGTCTAGATTGGATACACAAAATGTGTTCACGAGTAACGTCACTAATGTCCTGAGCTGCAGTGATGAAGTTATAATTCTGGGCGATTTTAACCTTCCTTTCATTCAGTGGACTAAGGATGATCAATCTTCGCGCGTCATCCCTACTAAGTACAGCGAAAAAATAGAGTGTGCTCTCGTTGACTTTATGTCTCAAAACAATCTGTACCAATACAATAGCACTCTGAACTGTCGACTTAGAATATTAGATTTAGTTCTTAGTAATATACATGTGGACAGTGTAGTCCAGCCTCTGGACAACCTGAGCAAACTGGATCCCAACCATCCTCCACTTTTGATTTGTATAAACAATGCTGCAGTGCCAAAGCTAAAGGAATCTGAGATCACGAAACGCAACTACTTTAAAGCTGATTATGAATCCATTTCAATTGAACTGAAGGCTATTGATTGGAATCAACTTTTTTCTAATTGTACGGATACTGACCAAATGGTTTCTGCTTTCTATCAGGAAATCAGAGCTGTGATAGAAAAACACGTTCCAAAGTACAAATCTAAAAACAAAACGTGCCCGGCTTGGTTTACCCCCTCGCTCATCAAGTTGATAGCTGAAAAGAATAAGGTTTGCATCAGATTCCGTAAGTATCAAAATCCCAGAGACAAAATCGAATTCGACCTTCTCCGCGAACGCTGCAGGTCATATTTACACTGCTGTTATAGACTATATATTGGCAAAATGGAAAACGCAATCTCCAATAACTCGAAAACCTTCTGGCAGTTTGTGAACAGCAAGCGCGGATGTAATACCGACATACCTGCTGAAATGCACTTGGATAGTCTGATCGCAGATCAAGGTCCAGACATCGCGAATCTATTTGCAGCTCATTTCTCTTCAGTCTACTCTGATGGGTTGACTGATGCTCAGCGCTCCAATTTCTCAGTCTTCGATAGTTTGTCTTATTTGCGTCTAGACGAAACAGACGTCTTTGAGAAGCTCAAGAATCTCAACGCTGCCAAGGGCGCTGGACCGGATGGCGTGCACCCGATTTTCTTTAAGCGTAGCGCGGCTGCTCTCTCTTTTCCGCTGACCACATTATTCAACCATTCTCTTGCCAGTGGTGTTTTTCCGAGTGAATGGAAAAAAGCCAATGTCACACCAATTTTCAAAAAAGGCGATCGAGGTGATGTGAAAAACTATAGACCCATAGCTATCCTATCCTGTGTGTCTAAGCTTTTCGAATCCTTGGTGTACCCAGTCATTAACCGTTTCTTAGATAAATTCATCTCGCCTCATCAACACGGCTTCAGAAAGGGATATTCAGTCCAAACCAATCTTATCTGCTTTGTATCAGATTTATCGCGCAGTGTAGACTGTGGCTCCCAGATTGACGCTGTGTATACTGACTTCAGCAGTGCGTTTGACAAGGTAAGCCATGTGCTTCTACTGAATAAACTAGAGTCATATGGCATAAATGGTTCTCTATCTGCGTGGTTCAAGTCTTATCTTGAATGCAGGCCCCAGTCGGTGGTTATTAAAGGTTATCGATCCTACACTTTCTACGCAAAATCCGGTGTCCCACAAGGGTCACATCTGGGTCCACTTCTCTTTGTCCTCTATGTCAATGACATAACATCGCAAATACTAAACTCAAGTTATGAGTTTTTCGCTGACGACCTTAAAATATTCAGAAAAATTGAATGTCGCAACGATGTTGAACTGCTGCAGAGTGATGTAAATAGGGTTAATTTTTGGTGTGCTGAAAACTGCATGACACTCAACGCAAAAAAATGTTCCTTTATTAGCTACACCAGGAAAACGAACCCATTCCCGTCTTCTTACAACATCAATGGGGATACATTACAAGAGGTTACAGAGATCCGGGATCTGGGGGTAATCATCGATTCCAAACTTAAATTCAAATCACATATAGATAGCATTGCCAAAAAGTCGTTCCGAATGCTTGGTTTTGTAATGAGGAATCTGAAACCCTTCTCTTCTTCCACGATCATACGTACTTACAACGCACTTGTTCGGTCTTCTCTAGAGTACTGCAGCGTTGTATGGAATCCTCAATACGTCGTGCACTCGGAGCGTCTAGAGAACGTCCAAAGAAAATTCACTAAACAGTTGGCTTTCAAATCAAGCGGTATCTCTCACAGGTGTCCATATGACCAACGTTTATCTTTTTTTCAAATGACATCCTTGCGCGATCGTCGCCTATTGCACGATCTAACGTTTTTACATAGAACTGTCAATGGTTCACTGAGGTGTGAACAGGTCTTGAATCATGTCTCTTTGCATACTCCCTATCGCATACCCAGACATCCTATTACAAAAACATTCCAGCTTCCACTTTGCAGAACAAATGTGGGCAGACACTCTCCATTTGTGAGAATGAGCGAGGAGTATAATAGCATCAACAGTTCCTTACCGGACTTGGACGTGTTTTTCGATCAACTCAATGGATTCAGGAAAAAGATTCGAGAGCATTTGTCGCCTTCAGAGACTATCAGAGCAGAGACAAAAACCTGACAAATCAGCAGCTTTCACTAGTTTTTATTTTCTTTAATCTTTGTCTGTTTAGTATAATTATTTCCTAACTGTAACTATTTTATTGTTTGTTTTTGCACTAGTGTAACTTTGTGGTTTTCCTGCCAATGATGTGTATACCTATAATTGGCATATGTAGAAGAATGATACCTACCTAATTAATTATTTCTTGATAATGTTGTCTATATGTGCTGTTGGTGTACCATATTTTATAAAAAAAAAAAAAAAAGTATATTTAACACTAACGTAATTTTGCTTTATAGATCAACACACTAACAATATCACATGCATACACATTGATTAATTGATTACCTCTTTTTTTGATGTGGGTAATATTAAGATGATAGCTGATAAATGAGTAGATACAACACATCTATCACGCTGATTTAATAGATTAAACAGATCCCTTCCGCATTTAATTTAATGGCGATCAGGCTTAGTAACAAAAGAGCGTTATACCATCTAGTCTTTGCTGTTAATATTTGCAGATTATATATTTTGACACCTGAGAAATGGGGGCAATGTTTCACGATCGTGATGTGCGGGACCACGCGGCGGTTGTCACATTGTTCTTTGTTGAAACGGTCGGTTGATGAATGCGTGCGCAAGCGCCGAGTAAGTATTTATACACGCTAATAGGATGATCCATTGGATTTTAAGGTACAAGTTGGTAGCGGGCGACGTGAGGCAGCAGTAGATGACTTGTCGCAGCGAAACTACTGGTTTCTATGTATTTCTAAGAAAATCTCTCTGTAGTTAGAACGCGTCGTCAAGCGGAAGACGCCAGTGTCGCCCGACCGCGGATCAGTAGGAGGCTGATGTACGTTCAGAAGTACGCTGAAAAACTGGCTTATTGCGAGTCGGACTCGCACACTAAGGGTTCCGTGCTAATTTTAACTGAATTAGAAATCCACTTAGCCAAAATACCACAATATTTTGTTGACAGCAACTATAACTATTAACTAACTATAACTTTGGGACTAGATGGCGATGTGTGGGAATGTCCAAAGGATATTTATTTATTTATAACTTTGTATTTAATAGTATTTGTATGAATAACAAAGTTATGTTTGCGGTTATTTATAATGTGCTCTTTCTCAAAAACTACTGGTTCGATCTCATTCAAAAAATTTTTTGTTGAAAGTCTTTGTCAAGATTTAGATAATATATATATTTTTCAAAATGTACACTCGCTTAGTTTTAAAGTTAGATAGGGGACGGAGACGCCCATTTTACCACTTTGGAAGCGTCACTCAAATGTTAAACTTTTTTAGAGAAAATGGTTTTAGGAACCTCGATGTCATTTTAAAAGACTTGACAAAATTTGTTCTTAAAAGTTTTTAGATTATACTTAAATATCATTAATATTGATTTTTTGTATGAGAATCGTAAAGCGGTTAACAGGATAAAGTTTCAATTATGTAATACTAAAAGTTTCAGAATAAAGTGACTGTGACATACGGACGGACAGACAGACAGACTTGACGAAACTATAAGGGTTTAGTTTTTTGCCATTCGGCTACGGGACCCTATAAAGAATGCTTCATTGCTTTTTTAGCAATTCGTTGCCGTCTTCAGTCGGGTTCGAAATCATGACTGCAGCGACTGGTCGTCACGACGTGTCGTACGGCGACATGAAGCAACACACGTCGTCTGCTGCCCTATATCGCCCGCTATCATCTTGTACCTTAGTTTTTGCACTTTTTGGGATATCAATTTATGATATGTGTAAATAAGAAAATACCCGTAGAATCTTTTGAATTGAACTACATTTTAAAGTAACGTTTAATGTTGCTCCCGTATCTACAATCAATATGAATCCCAAATCAAACTAAACTTACCTAAAGCTTTAAAAAACATATTTGATGACCTCCGTGGTGTAGTAGCTAAGCACGCTGGTTTCAAGGTGTCGCCGCTCCGAGGTCGCGGGTTCGATTCCCGGTCAAGTCAATATAGAAATCAAAATTTTCTCTATTGTTTTGGGTCTGGGTGTTGCGGTACCACCGTTGTGTCTGATTTCCGTAACACAAGTGCAAATAGCCACTTACTTTGGGATCAGAGCAATGTATGTGATTGGTGTCCTATATTTATTTATATCTATCTATACCTATTGTTACTAAATCAAAACAAAATTAACCACCATCACATTCAACCTTTCTTTGTCCCAGTAATCACGTTCGTTCACACACCTCACCTCCTTGCGACAATTGCCGACATTTCTCACCAGAAATAATGAACCGCCTTGTCACATTAAGATAAAAGGGATTAACTGGTGCGAAACAGGTTGCCTTAACTTGGTTATGATACAACCTTTTCCTGGAGATTTGGGGAAACCCTAATCGGCTGGTAATAGGGGTTAAAATTGAAAGAAAGGTGGTAGGAGTTCTTAGCAAACAGTGTATTGCAAGTGCGTAGGTGGATCGTTGTATAATTTCATTCTGTGTATCCCTAATGTTTGACTAGTGATATGAAGTGTGTTGAATGTGTAAAGTATTGTACGTTTAAAAGCATGACTAGCTTCAATGCGTTTTTTTCGCTGAATACTACTACAGTACATTGAAACATAACTACAATCTATGAATGCTCATTTGTGTAAAGATTTACGATTAAAGGCCATTGACACTTTCTAATTATCATCTCATTATTAAAATAAATACTTCGCAGCATCATCATAAACTACAAAAATAAATCCTTCTTCTCTTGGTCATGATATCACGCGTAGGCGGCTTGTGGTGTTTGTTATGGTCAGGAGAAGTTTCTTAGAAGAAAAAAAACATCGAATTGGGTAAGTGGACCTATTTTTATGTTTTTCACTTCGTTCGATTTGTCACCGTCCGGAATAAAATAAATAGAAACAAAGTTAGCTAGAAATTCAATTCGAAAATCAAAATACAAGTGTCCACAAAATTAGTAATTGAACAAAATTTCCAGAGCCTCATCATCATAATCAGAGCGTATCCTCTTAATAATAGCGTAACCTATTAACATTAACAAAGGCCCTTCTTATTTTTTCAACAATGAACTTGCAACCGATCCTCTCGTCTGTCAATTTTTCTTTTAAATACCTTTAAATAAGCTGTGTAGGTACAATTAGTGTTTCTTTTTAAGTTATTTGTACCTTCATAACGAAGTGTCATTATTTATCGACATCAATGTCGACTCTATCTCATCCCTAAAGCGTATTCTCATCAGCGAGTCATAATGAGCATTTTAACTGCGGCGTCTAAGTGGCTCGTCGCTTTGTCTCAGTCCTAAAGATAAAAGCAGGTGTGTGGGTATGGGATTATGATTCTTGTTAACTGCTTTTTGGGAAACAATAAGAAGGGAAGTTACTTTTTGTATGCATGTGGATACTAAGCACCTAAGGGATTAGCAGCTTGTATGATTACATTTTTTTTAGTACATATATCATGCTTATTAAAGTCAGTTTAACACTGATATTTGAGTTTATCTTACTAGTAACACAAGAAAAAAATAAAACATAAATAACAAAATACAACATAAATAATATCATGTAACATAAAAAATAATCTTAAAATCTACCTTTTCAAAAACGAAACTGGCTGCGTTGCCGCGTTGGATCTTGTCTAAATAATAGTTCCAACTGCCTTTTAATTTGAAACTGAGACTATAGGATTTTAGAATATTCATTAATATTGAAACATTATTGTCTTAAGTACCTATTTCTATAAGTTTAAGACCAGTAGGCGGCACGAAGCGCGAAATGGCTTACATTTTGAACGCCAACGGTCGAAATATGCTTGCGAGTTAAAACGTTTTCCTACCCGTAAACCTTCATAAAATAAGACAAATTCGGTCTCATTCGTTTTAAGATGGCCTAAACTAAGCTACCTGTACGATTTTCTAAAATTAAGGCTTGACTGGAAAAAAATGGACAAAATTCTGAAGAGTTTTTTTTTGAGTCAAAAAGTGAATGTTTAGGATCTTGTAACAAACAACATTTTTTTTTAAATGAAGACATACGAACTTAGTTTTTCAAAATATCTCAAATTTGTTAAAAAAAATACAAAATCAGACAACGTAAAAGGGGTGGACAATGTTTTATCTTTTTGTATGAAAGCTCGCGCAAACACGATCCTCTTAATTAACATTTACTAATAGTGTTTTGTATTCATGACGTTAAAAATAAGATTAATTTCAACTCGTGTGCAATACGTTGGTTTCTTATCGAGAATGTTAGAAAATATTGTATAATATTCTGAGTTTTAAGATGTGTAAAATTTGCGGTTTCTACGAAGGCATCTTGAAAAAAATCATAAAATTAAAGTTTATTTTGCTAAAGCTTTCGTGTATTTATTTCGGTTTACAAACAAACGCGTTCATTTGCAAACGTTCCTCGTATAAAAATCTATGGATACCAAATACTGTGCTTACATCAACAAGAAAACTCTTATAAAGATTTCTAGAACGGCGCCCATCAAATAATATAAACATGCAGGAGGAGGTTTAAAATAGAGTATAATATAATTTTAGAAAAGAGTGAGCTGGTATAAGTTAATATGGGTTCAAATAAATAGTAAAAATGATGCAAAACATAGCATCTTATATAATTAATATAAATAAATACACCTTAAGATGAATGATGAATTATTAAAAGACACTTTTATTAATGCAATATAAGAGCGCTTTCACACTTAGGCGACTTTAGCAGCGCGACGGTCGCGCGGCAGTCGCGCTGCTGTCGCTCTAATGTGAAGCCTAATGCACTAAAAGCCCCGTTGGGGCCTCTTAAAGGTAGGTAAGTAAGGCACATTTGAATAAAAAGATATAAATCTTCCTCTCAAAAAATAATTTAAAATCTGCAAGGGTTTTTCTCATGATGACTGAAGTACCTACTGAACCCTAATAAATATCGGGCAGGTGTAATGTTGATTGCGACTGAATTGCGGCGCGCGCGCACCGAACAAGAAACACATGGCCAACCGTTTACGGGATGTACTACGATCGTATTGTTTGATACTTTAGATGCTTTGATTGGATTTATTTTATAAGCCAGAAACGCAACACCAATATTTTGAGTTTTCATTTAGTCGACGCTCTGAAATCCTGTAGTTATATCCTACCGTCATTTCTGTTCTTGATCTGTCTCTTTCTCAAGTCATCATTGAACGAAAGCGGGAACTTGTGTTTTGAAACGTACCTATTGAAGAGCCACTTAGGTACCCCTGCAGGAATTAATACCGTCGTATACCTTATGACTTGAATTTCAACTCAAAATTTGATGTTTTACGGAGTATTTGGAAAATATGACTTTAAAAATCGATCTTAACTTTAGATTTAACTTTATATCTTTTTCAACACACTTGCTCAAAATGACGTTTTTATTCAACCGATTTTTGGCACATAATCATAGATATTAAACACGCGTGCTTTTTCTGTATATTATTGCACTAGTGCCTTTTGTTTATTAACCCGACCAATTTACATTTGTACCCTAGTACCAAGTAGTAAGTAAGAAGATGAAGCGATATAATTTAGTCGGGTTATAACTTACACAACAAACAGTATTTATGAGAAAAATAACAGTATGTACATATTTATTTCAATAAATGGTAAATCCAGCTTTATTACTCAAAATAACTCAAATTCATTTAAAATTTTCTATAATTTGTGTTTTAAATAACGAATTATTACATTTTTAATCTTGGCTGTTGGCCGATCTAGTTCGCGCCTTAACCTTGCGCGCGCATCAGTTTCACGGCAAGAAAAAAAAACAACGCGCCATTTTTAGTAAATAGTTGTCGGCTGTGGTGTGACGAAGTTTGGATTAATGGCAAGTGTGTTGAAAAACGTCGTATGAAACACGTGTGCCTGTGACCATTATATACGCGGCTTTCTTATGGCGCACTCGCTTTCGCTCGTGCGCACACAATATCGCCTTGTATATAATGGTCAACGTAGCACACTTGTATCATAATGTACTATTAAGACCTTAGTCATGGATGTTTATATACATATATTTAAGTATTTATGGAATACGCCGATGGGTCTGGTATTCGTAACACAAGGAAAAATCCTTACTTCAAAACCACGAATATTAGTGTGTTGTCTGGCGCATAATTTTATTGCTTAAAATTATCTTTAGATCTAAACTACTATTTGACATGCTGATATTTGGCACAAGGTTTCTTTGAAATACAATTTAAATTTATGCAAATTCTGTCAATTTATACTTAAAAACTTCAAATTTAAAACACAAACTATTTGTAAGCATCAAATTATCAAAAGAAGAAGTACCAACACTATCCAGTCGCGCTATAAATATCGATCGAGCGCAAACGCATCAAACATTTCAGTAAAACCAACAGGTAATTCACGCGAGCCGCCGGACGCGGCACCGCCGTGTTTATTTCTGTTCACCTCTATTTATTTTCCCTCCTCGAAAATCTACGTTGATTAGATTTTATACGCCGACCGTATTTTCTCATTGATTTTTAACACCTGCAATATCGGAACACTTTTTTACGGGGAACGTTTCGGTAACGTGTTCCATATGGCTTTTTGTTGTACCTTTGCGCGGATTTGGTTTATAGAGTGATGAAATTAACGATCGATTGTTTGTTTGATTTTTTAAAATGTCGATAGACATGGGTTGCATTGTTTCGTGAAGGTAATTTATTGGATTGAATACTTGTGTTGGTATTTTCGTTTAGATTTCTTCGTTGGAAGATTACTAAGTTGTCGAATGTATTTAACCGTGTTCTTTGTATGCTATTTATAGTTTATTGAAAGTTTTCTGGGATGGCACTGGATTATCTTCAATGTTTACTAGCAGTCCCCCGCGGTGTAACCCGCGTAAATTTTGGATTTCTCGTAAATTATTTAAACGAAAAACACGTATTTTTTACGACGACACATTTTTTTATTTTATTTAACATCGCGTTTGGTGTATTAGTTAGAGCTCCTGACTATTACGCCGGCCGTCGCAGGTTCGAATCCCGCAAGGGACAAATGTTTGTGTGATGAGCACGATCATTTGTACCAGGTATCATGGATGTTTAATATGTATTTGAGTTTTTATGGGGGACGCCCCCGTCATAATAGTTTTCTGGTATTCGTAACACAAGGAAGAAAATTCATTACTCCAGAACCACGACGATTGGTGTGTTGTCTGGCGCATATATATATATATAGCAGACGCGCCGGGTGACTTTGTTATCAGTACCGAAATTTTGTGTATGGAACAGCGGATTTTTTTTTCTCGATTTCACTGTTGCCCCCATAGTAAAAGTTGTTCATATTCATCAGTGGAGTCTTTACACAAAATTTCGGTACTGATAACAAAGTCACACGTATATATATATATTAAAAATTGGAGGTCAGAAACCATAGCGATTAGCGATAAGCATTTTTTGGTGCGGAATTATTTTAGAACTGATTGCTCTCTATTTGTGTATTGTAATCAAATGATTCAAAATTATTTGCGCGTGATGATAAATATGTTTTTTTGATAAAAATAGCCGTGTGCATCATAACAACATAAAAAGGTTTGCAGTGAGTAAACCATATCAGATAGATGTATTATAATGCTGTTGCGGTCTTTATTGTAGAACTTTTAAAGCGAAATAATCCCGTCATACATGATTTTTATGTATTAAAACGGTTTACGCTGTGTATAGACGCTTCCGTTGAGTACGGAAGGTCTCAAAAGGAATCTTTTCCAACATCATGTTTCTCATTGTTGCTTTTCTCTCATAATATAAGTATCTTGATGATGTGTTATTATAGCATAAAATCTTCCTCTATAAATAAGCTATCCAACACAATTAACATTTTTTAAAAAATCGTTTTACTATTTCCTGAAAAAAGCGCGTTCAAACAAACAAACAAATTCTTCAGCTTTATAATATAACTAAAGATAGGTATAGATTTTGTTTGTTACTTTTTATAAAATTCTATTTGAAAACTGAATATTACGTTGAATTGATAATTAAATAATAATAATAAATAAATAAATATTGGACACCAATCACATACATTGCTCTGATTCCAAAGTAAGTAGCTAATGCACATGTATTATGGAAATCACACACAACGGTGGTACCAGAACACTCAGACCCGTGACAATTTAGATAATTTTGATATGTACGTCACGTACTTTTTATGTTCTACAGTTAACTAAAAAAACCTTGCACAATTCAGCCTGGCTACCTTTCTCCTGCTAATTTAGCTCTCACCTTTAAAAACAATTGAGCGTCAATAAATCGTCAACACCTAGCGCTGTCGTCGAGCACACGGCGCGTCTGCTGCGTTCCAGTTGCGTTCCCGCAGCGTTCCACGCGCGTTTTACCGGCGTTCCGTGCGCGTTTCACGCTCCGTTCGGAACAATTCAGGTACATTGATCGAAGGTGTGAATGACGAGTGACAGAAAGATTTATTTGTATCGGCACACTTGACATTCTGGTTGTGTTAATTGTTTAGTTAAAAGTAATGTAATGATGCTCCTTTTTTAAACCTATCCTGATTAAGTGGGTAAGTAATGGACGATTATTAATAAGCTATAATTCTTAGAAAATAATTCTTTTTCCTTTCTCATATAATTTAAGCAATGTACAGACTTGGAGCCAATAATGGTGACATTTTATAAGTATTGGAAGCGCCAGAATATTTTCTCTATTAGGAATATTTACTAAGAGCGTTTTAATGAAATCAAACGCATTAAATTAGCAGTGCTTGGCTTGACCATTGTTCCAATACTAAGTTAACATTTCCTGTTTAAGTATTAACACGCCATTGAAACCAAAACCCAGGTGTGAGACCACACTGGCGTATTTTTAGCACCAAGAGTGGAGCTGAGGTATGAAAACAAACATTTATTGCGGCTGTAAAGATTATTTTAAAACAATATCGCCCCCTTGTTCGTGATATTTACTTTATGGCTATATTCGGATTTCATTGCGTGTGCGCAGGTGGGCGGATTAAACTATGAACTTGGCGGAAACGTTTTTGGTTAGCTCTTAAAACTTTAGGTTAATAAGCAGAGTCTTAAAGTAAATCGGGGAAGGCAATCAATTTCGTTTTAGAAATTAAATTTCGGAAACCAATGACATACATTGCTCTGATCCCAAAGTAAGTAGCCAATGCACTTGTGTTATGAAAACCAGATACAACGGTGGTACCACAACACCCAGACCCGAGACAATATAGAAAATTATCATTTCTTAATTGACCTGACCGGGAATCAAACCCGGGATCTCGGAGCGGCGACGCCTTCAAACCCTGCGTGCTTAGCCATCGGTTCTCGGAGCGGCGACGCCTTGAAAATCAGTCCAATGTGTGTGTTTATTTATCTAGAAATAGAGCTGATGTTGTAGTGTGACGAGACATAAAATATTACCTTGTACGGCATCATAGTATGTGATATTCAGGTGTTACTTGTAATAGTAGCAAACTTATAAAATATAGGGCCTTTGAGTAATCAGTAATCAATTCTAAATGATAATAATTAATATAATGGAAAACAAATTTATTGTTATTTTCAAACAAAATAAATCGAACCGGCAAATATGTATTGTAAACAAATGTGTCCAGTTATAGGGCTTGATGTTGTCATCAATTGCAACATGTTAGCGATTTCGATATACATTGGTTAGGGATTATATCTTTGGGTTTCTATACAGCTTTTTTAACAGACTTTACGCTGTAAATTTAGAATTATTCACTTTTAACTAGCTGAAGATAAGGTTGAGTCTTTTCAGGGCTCCACAGTTTCTTATTAAGACTAAATCTCATTTATATATACAAAACCTTAAACTAAAAGTAAAATTCAAACTCAAAGTTAATTTATTAAATTTAGGACACAAATTGCTACTTATGAACGTCAATAATTAGTGTAATATCAATCAATTATGGCCAATATGGGGCTAGAAATGTATTCTTTATCTTATCTCGAAGCCCTAGTAGGCCCTACTAGCGCTTCGAGACAAGACAAATACAATCTGGAAAGTGCTGAGAAGAAACGCCGGAACAAACTCAGTCACCACTAGCTACCACAAAAATGAAACATATCAAAATAAACATGTACGAACATCAGTTTGGTGCAGGCTGGACTCTGCATACATTATTGTCATTCAGACATCAATTTGGTGCCAATTTTATAAGTAACTCTACCTACAACTTTGTAAACTTTACTCTAAAATGCCACACTCCTACCAAAACAATTTTCCACACCGCTTCCTTGAACAGAGTTCTAGAATTATAATTAGCAAGTCCCGTAATTACTTCTTATCTCAAACTCTTCCTAACTTTTATCAGGTGAAAGTTGGGTAAATTGAAAATTTTACGAGGGAACCCTGCGAAAATTAATTGTGTTATCAAATATTAATGTGGAGCCTTAATCACCGCTGAAACCTTGGAATTGCTCTTCAAAGATTCACCGTGTTTGATCGTGTTTTATTTCTTTTAAATGTTTTTGTTTTGAATCGAGTTTCAAGTTTAGGGTTTACCTTGCTTTAATTTCAGCAATGAGATTTGTTAAATGAGTTTCATTATTGTAAAGATTGCTTTAAGGTGTTTTGAGAATGTTTTAAAAATAATTACTTAAATCCCATCAAAAACAATACTTGTCAAAAAAACCAAGTCTCGCAACTCAGTTGTTCTGCGGTAAAAAGTTGTGAGATCCATGTAATACCAAGTCGGTTATTAATTTATTCAGTCTCTACTTAAGCGACTTTCTGTCTTAATACGTCCAGTCTCTAAAACCACGATCGTGGTCCATAACAATTGAAAATCAATTGTGTCTGGAATCTCCGTACTCGAAGCATTAAGTTGTTACGTAATAATTAACAGCATCTTATAGTGACGCATATCAATATTAAAATTCTTTAATGTTTTATATAAATATATTGAGACTTGGACATCGCCTGAAAACACATGTAAATTTAATTATTTAGTGCGATGGCCAAGTCTCAATATATTTATATAAAACATTAAAAAAAAAAAATTGATACGCGTCACTATAAGATGCTGTTTAAAAATAAGAAATCAGATGAAATAGGAAACCGAGAATTGCTTATTTTATCGCATAAGAATACAAAAATAACACTGTGTTAAAAAAATCTAATACAAACAGAAAAAATGTCCAAGATGTTTAGCATAATATGGTTTTTTTTTCTTATTAAATAAATATCGTTGTTTAAGCTATAAAAATAAAGTGTATGTTATCGTAAACACTAAAAAGTTTTCCTACAGTAATATTTCTGTTCTTGTTGATATTTACACAACCGCTTATTTACTTACCTTAAAATGAAACACAAAAAGACGCACTCCACATAGAATTTTCAATAAAAGTTTTCATAAAATTAGTCTCTAACTTCCATTCCCTAGGTGCTCCAGGAATAAGTGGAGCTATTTTAAAATGTCCGCCTGCATATTGCGGCGTGCGATTAAAAACACGGTACACTCGAACACAAATAAAGACGTTAAATTTAGATGCGGTCGCGGCACCTGGCGCTCGCCGGCACGTGGCTTGCCGACTGTACCTTTGGGATTTGTATAGAGATGCTCATACTCCTTAGCAAAAGATAATAGGTACCTATTTATCGATACAAGTGAGGTTGAATAAGGTAAGTGCTATATTAAAAAGCTCTTCGGCATTCGGTATTTCGTAAGCGTTTTTTTAAATGTTATCCGATTTGTTACCCTAATTTTAGCAAGGGGATGAATTCCGTCTTCTACTTATTTGATTTTTATATATTTTTATTGCAAAGGTACACCAACAGTACATACATATATGACATTCATAAAAAATAAAAAAAGACATAATTCTTATTGACATAGGTACCTATTACAGGTGTGTGACATAACTATACACAGCGTTGAAAATACAAATGACACAAAAACAAGTAAAAATAAATTGTGTATCAAAGGATACATTTCTAGGTACAATTAGCTAAGTAGTTTATGCAAAGCTTTTTTGAACACGGTACCTTGTCGTAAAAAAAACGTGTTTTGGTTGTAATGATTGGCTCATATTTCTAAGTAGAAAAAAAATACTTTTTTGTTATATCGTTTTTTGTCCCTATTATGTAGGTGGTAAAAACATAATGACTCTACTCCAATCCAAAATCCATTAAGATGAATTGAGTTTATTTGTTTTTATTTTATAAAATAAAGTTACAGAAGCATTCAGTGGGTAATATCTACTCTTAGTTTAACTTCGATCTGCGTACCGCACCTAAATGCCTTTAGTGTATTTATTCCGGTACTTTTACCGGGAACGTACCGGTCGCAAGTTCTTTCCCGACCTGAGCTCGCTACAGCTGTCGTTATTTGCAGAACCAATTTCAGAATCATTTTTATTTGCCTGGTTGTCCTTTTGTTGAGCTGCGCTGAATTTTACGAAACGATTTTTCAACGGTACATAAGTTTTATATAACGATTGAAGGAAGTATGGTAGGTAAACTAAGATTTTAAAATCTACAATCAGCATTATTTCCATATGACACTGATTTTGTTTTGCAATGTTCTAACATTGAGCAATAAATATTTGAAATGACGTTAAACTTGTTTACTACTGTTAAAACCATTTTAAGACCAATATTGAAACAAAAGAGTAAATCCTTTTGTGAAATGGAGTACCAAATGAAGCCCTATTTGAAGAGGTAATAAGTAATTTCGAAAATTGTACTTTATAGTACAGCTGTAGCTGTATAGCTTCTTTATATGTACTACTGGTATAAATAAATATTTAACGCGGTTATTTAATAACCTGTATTTCACTAACCAGTGCATTCTGGCATGAAACGAGTCTCATATAGGTTAACACCTTATCCTCAATTAGCTCGACTATTACTTACTAACTTTATGCCTCTCCAACTATAGAGCAGAGACATTTATCATAAAACGTTATTGATTTACGTGCAAAATTTATGGCCGCAATTAATTTGGTCAGTTAATTATTTGACTGACTGTACACGGATACCTGACTTGCGGGTAATGTTAGTAATATTCCGAGCGTGTAACTGGAAATATTATTTATTATGTGTATTTGTCATTCGAAAATAATACATAATACTTATACTACTACTATAATATATAATACTTTACAAAATATTGCTTGGCAGCTTGGAGGAATAACAAACAACTGAAAATCACACATAAATTGTACCTAATTTTTAAATACTGTAGTAAGGTACGAATCATAAAATTATTATCCCTTTAGAATAGAACGACAAAAGCGAGATGTCACTAGCAGCAAAGTGTGTGATTAAAAAAGATGGCATTTTTGGCAGATGTCAAACAGTTGACCGCCCCGCAGAAGCTCGCTGAAAATTACGTGCATTTGATTTTTTATATTTAAAAGTGAAATTGTGTATATTTTGGAGAAATAATGCGTCTGAAACATGGTGACTTGATCGGTGATTGATTGATATGCATTACAGCGGCACAACCCCAACAAATAATCATTTAGTCCAAATCGAAGCCTCTTAATATACGACTTATATTTACCAATGCGCTTCAAATTAAAGTACGCAGTTTGATTATTCTATTCTACAAACGTAATTTTACGTAAAACATTAAGACAGAATAACACAGGGAATGTATATCGACGAATATTTTGTATAATGGAATAATATTTAATTTTACACTAGAGCTGCATGTTCAATATTTTGTGTCGACTGTTTATCATGCAGTAAACTACTATATTCAACTTAGGAACATTGTTATAAATCACCTGATCGAAAGGTTATCTCATTTAAAGCTACAAATGTTACTTACTTAATGTTAGTTACTGACATCTTAAATCGGTTTCGTTTGACAGCTTTTACTTGTCCTTCTATTCCGATAGGAATATTAATTTTATGGTACTAATAAATACCTTTTTATTTGTGATGATTGCTGTCATTTTTTGACATGACATATTCTTCCGTTTTGTTGCATACTACATTCCAAGAACAAAAATATAATTTTATAAAAAACCGGAATCGAACTCGCGCACTGAGGGTTCCGTGCCAACTTTAACTGAACTTGGGAATCCACTTAGTAAAATCCACAATATTTTGTTGACAGCAAATACAACTTTGTTTTTCATAGTATTTGTATGAAGTACAAAGTTATGTTTGCGGTTGTTGAAAATGTACCTCAAAAAGTTCTCGTTCGATTCCGTCCAAACTAATTTTCGTTGAAAGTATTTGTTGAGATCTACATTATATTTTTTTTTCAAAATTTACACTCGCTTAGTTTAGAAGTTAGATGGGGGGGGGACGCCCATTTTACCACTTTGGAAGCGTCTAGCTATGAAACGTTAGACTTTAAAAGAAAATGGTTTTAGGAACCTCGGTGTCATTTTAAAAGACCTATCTATAAACACCCCACACGTATAGGTTTGACTAAAAAATTTTTTTTTGGTTTTAGTTTCATGTATGGGAGCCCCCCCTTAAATGTCATATTTTTATTTTCTGTATGAGAATCGTAAAGCGGTTAACAGGATACATACTCCTACCAAATTTCAACAGTGTGATGCTTATAGTTACAGAATAAAATGGGTGTGACATACGGACGGACAGACAGACGGACAGACAGACAGACAGACAGATAGACTTGACGAAACTATAAGGGTTCCGTTTTTTGCCATTCGGCTACGGAACCCTAAAAAATTGTTATATATATTTTATATTGTTGTCAAAATACAACAAAACATAACCTTAACAATTATAGACATGAAGGTACTTTAATCGACCGCTAATGATTCGTTATTTTCTTTTCTTATGAAAATATTGAAAAGTATGCATGGAACAAAACTTGAACTATAGTGACAAAACCTAATCGGCCTGAAATCGTGTACGCCAGAATAATCAGTATGGCCGTAACAATGAATCACTCTATTTACTGAAGAAAACCGCATGATAGAAACAGTCTTTAGTTCTCCCCCTTATTGATTATGCTGATGTGTGCTATCCTGATTTAAATCAAGACCTTTTAAACAAGCTTGACCGCCTAATAAATTCTGGCATCCGCTATATTTTCTGTCTGCATAAATTCGATCACATCTCATCTTTTCAGTCACAACTTGTATGGCTACCCCTTCATGTTCGACGTTAAATCAGAATCCTCTGCACGCTTTTCTCGGTATTAAATGACCTCAATTCTCCTTGCTACTTAAACTCCCAGTTCACCTTCCTCAGTGAGACGCACTCGGGTCTACTGCGCTCTTCTCATAATCTTTCCCTCGCTACTCCTTCGCACCGCACAGGTTTTCTCTCAAACTCTTTCTCATTCCAAAGACGAATGGCTTCTTGTCCAAGCCATTCGTCTTTGGAATGCCCTTCCGGCAAGTATTCAACAAGCTCCCAGTAAGTTCATATTCAAGAGACTCGTCCGTGCACACTTCCTTCATATATCTATCGGAATCATCTCCATAACATCTATCTACAACGTTCGTCATAATATATAGTATATGTTGGTATATGTATGTATTATTAATGTATTTATTTTATTGCTTATGTTATGTATGTGTAATATTATGTAAGTAATAATTGTATTTATTTGGGACTTTTTTTGTATATAATTAATTTTGTTTCTTTGTCGCACCGCCCACAATCATTTCTGCTTAGCCCAAAGGCATGACTGGTAGAGAACGCCATATGGCGTTAAGTCCAACTTTTGTACAAAATTTTATTATTGTGCAATAAAGTATAAATAAATAAATACTATCATTATCGATTAACAGGCTATATTTGTTTAAATGACTGATATCCTACATGATCTTGTTTTACTACTATATTTCTTCGTTTTCGACAGAATGATCAGTCAAAAAAGTAAAAATAATATGGTTTCTCTATTCCCTAAGCCCAGCAAAGGATTCAAAATAACTTAAAATATTAAATTACAAAAAAATAAGACTAGTTGATTACTTTGTACGAAATACATCGGTTAAATTTTATTGGGTTACATCACTAAAGTTGACAAAATGACAACATCTCAGCGATCATCTTAGGGAAAATCAAATATACCTTAACGTTAAAGTTAATAACTTAAATATATCTTTCCATGATATTCCATGACTCTCCAGATCTCATTAAGGCACTTATATGACCCTTTTTTATTCTTATTTATTTATTATTTCCAAACTTATATCTATCATTACAGGATAACATAATACCCAATGCGATATTATAAGAAAATAAGAATATAACCTACTAATTCAACTATGTATAAAATAAATCTATGTGTAGCAGATAATATCTAACGCAACTCGTATGAACTCACTCAGAGAACAGCTAAAAAGGTCTACATTGTTCGGTAAAAGGTTTATATCGTGTTGCGCAAGTAAACGCTTCCTTTAACAGTTTGGTGCGCGCGCTCGGCTCCGCCAGCAGCCGCGGACGGCGCCTAGGCTTCGCATACCTATGCGAAAAAAAAGATACCTATCTGGTACATTAACAAATATATTCTACAGTAATTGCGGGTTACTAACTTGCCTCTTAACGAAAGGAAAATATGAACCATCCGTGCGAGGTGTCTCCGCACCGCCAGCTCGTTATACCCCACTATACCCAGAACGAATAAGTTAGGATACATCAACGGATATAACGGATAAACCCCATACTTTTTCCAATACAAGTACCTGACAAACTTATTTTTTATACGTTCAAGCATCAATATATAATGAGATTCGTGCGGCGACCATACCATTGAGTTACTCTCAAGATGGCTTCTAACTAAAATTATAATTTATGTATGGAGAGTTTGGATGTTTAAAGAATCTTTAGTTACCCAAAGCTTCGGCGAGAATAAAAAAGTACGTATATCTATAATTATTACCTTTAATTTCCGCCCACGATAATTCATATCAAACACCATAAAATCTGCATCCCCTAATAACTATGCAATGAGCATAGAGTAGGGTAGACTCATACATAGACAATAGGGTGCACGCGTCATAAATACCTGCGTTTTATCGGTCCAGTACGCGAGGTGCGTGCCTTGTTGCCAGCACTTGCGGCTGATTACTCGCGCGTTTACCTTCTTTTCAGCAATGGGGATATTGGAAAGTAATTTGCTTAAGGGACTCCTTTAATTATGTTTTTTTTTGTAGGATTATTAAGAATCGAATGCAATGAAGTCGTTATAAGATGAGTTAATATTTGCATAATAGACTATTTCAAAAGGTCAACAATTTGATGCAGCTTTAGGAGCACGTTTTTAAAAGATATCGTGACAGCAATCGCTAGCTCACTAGCTCACCTTAACGGTATCGAGACTAAACGTTAAACCACTTCTGTCTATTCGTAACAGGAAAAGCACCGTATGAACTCGAGGCGTTCAGTATTCTTGGTAGGAAACTCCAAACTTCAACGCACATCAAATTCGTAGCGTCATCACCTCGGATCGAGATCAACACGGGATCCACTCTCGGCCGATGCGTTGTAACGCGCTTACGCAGCGAGTCGTTCGATGGTTGCAGTTGCCACTATTTGCCAACACTGTCAAACTGGTTGTCATTCTCAAGAAAAACTTAAGTCATTAGTCGTAGCAAACGCTACCAGAGGCGAAGCGTTTGCTATCCGGTGCCTAACACATGCCGAGTCCTTTAGGTAATATGCTTCCGTAAGGTTGACGGTTGGTTGAATCTGTTTCCGTTACGGATGAGAAAATATGCTGATATACTTTTAATTGTATGCAATGTTGCCTTCTTCCGCAGACCTCCGTTAATGCTGAAAACTACAGGCAGCTCAATAGACAAATATGGAAGTCCCTGCGACACGACATTCGTCGCTTTAACACTAATAGTGTTAAAGAAACGATAGAGCGGAACCAAGGCTCCAAAGTGTTTGCAAGGGACATGTCTATTGGGCAAAGCCTGTTGACAAAGAGTGTAGCGTCGACGAAAGCAGAGGTTTTGAGGGAGATCGAAAGGTTCTATGGGCAGTTGTACACCTCAGTAGCCAAACCCATAGATAGCTCGGCTAGAGACCCACAAGCTATCCTGACCCGACACTACACCGAAGACATCCCGGACATCAGCCTCTACGAGATTAGGATGGCCCTTAAACAGCTCAAAAACAACAAGGCACCTGGCGAGGACGGAATCACAGCAGAGCTTCTGAAGGCGGGTGGAACACCGGTACTTAAAGTCCTTCAGAGACTCTTTAATTCCGTGTTGCTGGAGGGCATCACGCGGTGGTGTTGTTCTTCAAAAAAGGAGACAAAACCTTATTGAAGAACTCTATAGTTCTATACTTATCTCACTCCTGAGCCATGTCTACAAGCTGTTTTCAAAGGTCATCACGAATCGTCTCGAACGTAGGCTTGATGACTTCCAGCCTCCCGAACAAGCCGGTTTCCGAAAAGGCTATAGTACCATAGAGCACATCCATACGCTTAGACAAATTATACAGAAGTCCGAGGAGTATAATATGCGTATAAGCTTAGCGTTTGTAGACAGTGAGAAGGCCTTTGATTCGATCGAAACTTGGGCGGTGCTTCAGTCTCTGCAGCGGTGCCACATAGACTATAGGTATATAGAGGTGTTAAAGTGCCTTTACAATAACGCCTCTATGTCGGTCCGAGTACAGGAGCAGAATACGAGGGCGATTCCACTGCAGAGAGGTGTGAGACAGGGAGATGTTATATCTCCGAAACTGTTCACAGCGGCATTGGAAGACGCCTTCAAACTTCTGGAATGGGAAGGAATTGGCATCAATGTTAATGGCGAATACATGACACACCTCCGATTTGCCGATAATATAGTCGTTGTGGCAAAGACGCTGAACGATCTTGGCACTATGCTCGAAGACCTTGACCGAGTCTCCCAATAAGTGGGTCTTAAAATGAACATGGACAAGACGAAAATTATGTCGAGTTCCTTTGTTGTACCCACTCCAGTGTCCATTGGGAACTCAATTCTCGAAGTTGTTGACGAGTACGTCTACCTAGGACAAGTGATCCAATTGGGTAGGTCCAACTTCAAGAAAGAGGTCAATCGACGAATCCAACTTGGCTGGGCAGCGTTCGGGAAATTACGCAAGAGTGTCTTCTCGTCTCATCTTCCTCAGTGTCTAAAGATAAAAGGCTTTAACCAGTGTGTGTTACCAGTGATGACATACGGATCCGAAACATGGTTTCTAACTATGGGCCTCATAAAGAAGCTCATAATCACACAACGAGCAATGGAGAGGGCTATGCTGGGTGTTTCTCTACTGATCGAATCAGAAATGAGGAGATACGTAGAAGAACTAAGGTAACGGACATAGCCTTGAGAATCAGTAAGCTCAAGTGGCAATGGGCAGGGCACATAGCGCGAAGAACTGATGGCCGTTGGGGCAGGAAAGTTCTAGATTGGAGACCCTTCGACCAAAGACGCAGCCTAGGACGTCCACCGACAAGATGGACAGACGACCTTAAAAAGATCGCAGGATCAAACTGGATGCAGACCGCTAGTGATCGGTCGCTGTGGAAAGCCGTGGGGGAGGCCTATGTTTAGCAGTGGACGTCCTTTGGCTGAGAATGATGAATGAATGAATGCGGCCTTGACCCTTGAGGACGTTAAGTGCTGTCATTGTACTAGCCATATGTCTCGTTAGTTAGTCTATTATGCAACACAATTGATGTCAGGGTTTGTGTATCGTTATATTTTTTTCTTAAAAATGAAATAAGAAACCAAAATAATTTACCATTTTTTGGCGAACCAGGCCAAACGCTCTACCAATTGAGCTAGAATCCTGCCGGTCTGACCGCACGAAATGTATCGTCTCTTATGGGAGTAAAAGAAACTCATTCCAGGTAGATACTGAGTATTCATAAAGATGAAATAAGAAACCAAAAATTTGCGCACGGGCGGGACTTGAACCAGCAACCTTTTGGCAAACCGGGCCAAACGCTCTTACCAATTGAGCTACCGTGCTGTTAGTCCGACCCTGCGAAATTTGTGGTTTCTTATGAAAACGTCAATTGCGTGACGCTTAGCGCCATCTAGCCGTCTGTTTATGAAACAGATGGCCCAAGCAGTTATTCTTTACAGAATAAATTCAACTTGGAAATTGATGTCGCTTCGCTATCTAATGCTTTAGAATGTTTTTAACACTCACAGTGTCATATTTTATATTCATAAAGATGAAATAAGAAACCAAAAATTTGCGCACGGGTGGGACTTGAACCAGCAACCTTTTGGCAAACCGGGCCAAACGCTCTTACCAATTGAGCTACCGTGCTGTTAGTCCGACCCTGCGAAATTTGTGGTTTCTTATGAAAACGTCAATTGCGTGACGCTTAGCGCCATCTAGCCGTCTGTTTATGAAACAGATGGCCCAAGCAGTTATTCTTTACAGAATAAATTCAACTTGGAAATTGATGTCGCTTCGCTATCTAATGCTTTAGAATGTTTTTAACACTCACAGTGTCATATTTTATATTCATAAAGATGAAATAAGAAACCAAAAATTTGCGCACGGGCGGGACTTGAACCAGCAACCTTTTGGCAAACCGGGCCAAACGCTCTTACCAATTGAGCTACCGTGCTGTTAGTCCGACCCTGCGAAATTTGTGGTTTCTTATGAAAACGTCAATTGCGTGACGCTTAGCGCCATCTAGCCGTCTGTTTATGAAACAGATGGCCCAAGCAGTTATTCTTTACAGAATAAATTCAACTTGGAAATTGATGTCGCTTCGCTATCTAATGCTTTAGAATGTTTTTAACACTCACAGTGTCATATTTTATATTCATAAAGATGAAATAAGAAACCAAAAATTTTTTTTTTTGCGTACGGGCGGGACTTGAACCAGCAACCTTTTGGCAAACCGGGCCAAACGCTCTTACCAATTGAGCTACCGTGCTGTTAGTCCGACCCTGCGAAATTTGTGGTTTCTTATGAAAACGTCAATTGCGTGACGCTTAGCGCCATCTAGCCGTCTGTTTATGAAACAGATGGCCCAAGCAGTTATTCTTTACAGAATAAATTCAACTTGGAAATTGATGTCGCTTCGCTATCTAATGCTTTAGAATGTTTTTAACACTCACAGTGTCATATTTTATATTCATAAAGATGAAATAAGAAACCAAAAATTTGCGCACGGGCGGGACTTGAACCAGCAACCTTTTGGCAAACCGGGCCAAACGCTCTTACCAATTGAGCTACCGTGCTGTTAGTCCGACCCTGCGAAATTTGTGGTTTCTTATGAAAACGTCAATTGCGTGACGCTTAGCGCCATCTAGCCGTCTGTTTATGAAACAGATGGCCCAAGCAGTTATTCTTTACAGAATAAATTCAACTTGGAAATTGATGTCGCTTCGCTATCTAATGCTTTAGAATGTTTTTAACACTCACAGTGTCATATTTTATATTCATAAAGATGAAATAAGAAACCAAAAATTTTTTTTTTTGCGTACGGGCGGGACTTGAACCAGCAACCTTTTGGCAAACCGGGCCAAACGCTCTTACCAATTGAGCTACCGTGCTGTTAGTCCGACCCTGCGAAATTTGTGGTTTCTTATGAAAACGTCAATTGCGTGACGCTTAGCGCCATCTAGCCGTCTGTTTATGAAACAGATGGCCCAAGCAGTTATTCTTTACAGAATAAATTCAACTTGGAAATTGATGTCGCTTCGCTATCTAATGCTTTAGAATGTTTTTAACACTCACAGTGTCATATTTTATATTCATAAAGATGAAATAAGAAACCAAAAATTTGCGCACGGGCGGGACTTGAACCAGCAACCTTTTGGCAAACCGGGCCAAACGCTCTTACCAATTGAGCTACCGTGCTGTTAGTCCGACCCTGCGAAATTTGTGGTTTCTTATGAAAACGTCAATTGCGTGACGCTTAGCGCCATCTAGCCGTCTGTTTATGAAACAGATGGCCCAAGCAGTTATTCTTTACAGAATAAATTCAACTTGGAAATTGATATCGCTTCGCTATCTAATGCTTTAGAATGTTTTTAACACTCACAGTGTCATATTTTATATTCATAAAGATGAAATAAGAAACCAAAAATTTGCGCACGGGCGGGACTTGAACCAGCAACCTTTTGGCAAACCGGGCCAAACGCTCTTACCAATTGAGCTACCGTGCTGTTAGTCCGACCCTGCGAAATTTGTGGTTTCTTATGAAAACGTCAATTGCGTGACGCTTAGCGCCATCTAGCCGTCTGTTTATGAAACAGATGGCCCAAGCAGTTATTCTTTACAGAATAAATTCAACTTGGAAATTGATGTCGCTTCGCTATCTAATGCTTTAGAATGTTTTTAACACTCACAGTGTCATATTTTATATTCATAAAGATGAAATAAGAAACCAAAAATTTGCGCACGGGCGGGACTTGAACCAGCAACCTTTTGGCAAACCGGGCCAAACGCTCTTACCAATTGAGCTACCGTGCTGTTAGTCCGACCCTGCGAAATTTGTGGTTTCTTATGAAAACGTCAATTGCGTGACGCTTAGCGCCATCTAGCCGTCTGTTTATGAAACAGATGGCCCAAGCAGTTATTCTTTACAGAATAAATTCAACTTGGAAATTGATGTCGCTTCGCTATCTAATGCTTTAGAATGTTTTTAACACTCACAGTGTCATATTTTATATTCATAAAGATGAAATAAGAAACCAAAAATTTGCGCACGGGCGGGACTTGAACCAGCAACCTTTTGGCAAACCGGGCCAAACGCTCTTACCAATTGAGCTACCGTGCTGTTAGTCCGACCCTGCGAAATTTGTGGTTTCTTATGAAAACGTCAATTGCGTGACGCTTAGCGCCATCTAGCCGTCTGTTTATGAAACAGATGGCCCAAGCAGTTATTCTTTACAGAATAAATTCAACTTGGAAATTGATGTCGCTTCGCTATCTAATGCTTTAGAATGTTTTTAACACTCACAGTGTCATATTTTATATTCATAAAGATGAAATAAGAAACCAAAAATTTGCGCACGGGCGGGACTTGAACCAGCAACCTTTTGGCAAACCGGGCCAAACGCTCTTACCAATTGAGCTACCGTGCTGTTAGTCCGACCCTGCGAAATTTGTGGTTTCTTATGAAAACGTCAATTGCGTGACGCTTAGCGCCATCTAGCCGTCTGTTTATGAGTTGCTGGTTCAAGTCCCGCCCGTGCGCAAATTTTTGGTTTCTTATTTCATCTTTATGAATATAAAATATGACACTGTGAGTGTTAAAAACATTCTAAAGCATTAGATACTGAGTAGTTAGAAGAGCAGTCACAGAGCATACCACAAACCGGCAAGCAGATGACTTCAACAACTCAAATGGCGCTTCTCAGACGTCAAAGGTCGTGGTCACCTCTCAGTCAGCTTTTGTGCCAATTTTTCTCTTGATGCATCACCATTTATAGGAAAATATTTCAGAGTATCATGCTAGCAACTAAACTGATTGGAACGAGCATTATATTACGGCAGGCAGGTACTCGACTGCGATTGTCGTGGTCCTGGCAGCCAGCCAGCGCCGGTGCTACGCAATACAGATCGGATTAATAGCTATCTGATATTATACTGTTGCCGTTTATAGTGACGTGATTAAAACCGTTCACAGAGGTTGGTTTGGTTGTAGAGTGGGAAAGTGGTGTTTCACACGCGAACATGAAGACATAGGTCTTGATGATGGCAATGAATAGAAGTGACAATGTATTCTTTTCGTATGGTTTTGCTTGTGAACGTTGCCAAGAACAAAAGTTTTTTTTGCTGCGTGCGATTATTGTGACTACTGCCTAGAATAAGAGAAACATAATTAAAATAACCTTTAAATATCCTTTGGACATCACACGCATCTAGTCCCAAAGTAAGCTACTCAAAGCTTGTGTTATGGGTGCCAGACAACGGATATAATACTTAAATACTTTTTTGTTTGTAAATACATACATGTTATACTCGTACATAGAAAACACCCAGACCAATACAAACAGACATGTTCATGCACACAAATGTTTGTATTGTGCGGGGATCGAACCCGCAACCCGCTGCGTAGTAGGCGATTTCTCGACCACTACACCAGACGGGTCCTCTGGTGTAATAACTAACTAAGTAAGTAATATTTCATACGGCATGATCATGTCTGGTTAATTATTAAATTAATAGGTTGCTTACTTTGTGTATATCTTGTGGCTGTCATTGTGTGTTGAAACAGTAAGTTAATTATTGAATGTTGTTGACGACACGTGCCTCACAGTGGTTAGAGGTCCTGTCTACTGAACCAGCAGTCGCGGATTCGAACTCCGCAAGGGGCAAATGTTTGTGTGATGAGCACAAACATTTGTACCTAAGACATGGATGTCCTATGTATTTCAGTATTTATGTGAAACGCCCCCGTTAAAATCGTTGTCTGGTACTTCATAACACAGGGAAGAAAATTACTTACCACGAAACTAGATATTCGAGTATAATTGGTGTGATCGCTGGCGTATTTAAAAAAAAAATATGTGAAGGTAGGTACAGTTTTATTTCCCTAAACAATTCGTTTAACATACATATTTTGAATACGCAAACTAGAAAACTTAAGTTCATACTGTTTAACAAATGAAATTGATCAAAAGCGAAAGACTCCAACATCTAACAACGTGCATTCTTCTTAATCCGCTCTTCACACCCACAACACCTCGGTAAACTTAATTATGCAAACGAATCCATCATTGTCCACCCCAGCGTCTCGGAATGACTCATTCCCTAAATACATGTGCACATGTACCATACCCTTACCTCGCTAAATCCAATCAGCATAAATTGAATCCAGCGCGACAGATGCCATGTAATTGTTCCTGCGTCGCTTTTTTCACCGGCCGCCCCCTAATGCACGGTGATCGAATCTGTTTAAAACGCGGTTGGCGAGTATGGAGACGGCTCCTGATCGGTTACACGTATTGGCTAATAGATGGCAGTAGTAGCGGGGTAGAAATGGAAATTGTTAATACAGATTGTGGCTGAAATAGATACAAAGATAAATAGGTAGATAATGTGATGGACTCTACGTGACTAGAACTGTTAGGCAGTTAATTGAGCGACGCTGACTGATGAAATATTTGTTGATATACTACGCTTATAAGGCCCATGGTAGGAGACCAAGTTTTCAGATCCGTATGTCATCACTAGTAACACACACTGCCGTTGGGGCAGAAAAGTTCTAGATTGGAGACCCTTCGACCAAAGAAGCGGCGTAGGACGTTCACCGACTACATGGACAGACGACCTTGTAAAGATCCTAGAAACAAACTGGATGCAGCTGTGTAAAACCATGGGGGAGGCCTGTGCTCACCAATGGACGTGCTTTGGTTGATAATGATGAATGATGATGATAATACCACGCAGTAACCAATTTGTGAAAAGTTAAATCAAAACTGTTACATTAAAGTTTGAAGTATTGGACTATAGGTACTACTATATCGCAATGGTTTGTTTGTAACAAACAAACTTTCAAACAATTAAATTACTTTGATTAAATACAACTATTTACTTACTCATAATTCAAACTGACATTCTAAGAAAGTGTAAAAGTTTTCTTTTTTTAAATTTTTAATTATTTAAGACACAACTTGGCAATTAAAGATACGGCTATGTGCTTCTATGTATAAAGTAAAAACAACCGTACTTTGTTGTTTATTGCAATAAGGTTGACTTATTTTTTCAAAATATTAAGCCATCTCCATAGTTTTGTATCGTTCATCCCCCGGGATGAAGGCAGGGGTGCAGTGTACTCAGGTGTCGAATCGCGACTGCGTCACGTATGTATGCACTGGCCCTTTCGATGCGCATACGGTCAGTTATAGTGCAATTTCACTTCACTTTTCACAAAATCTTAATCTTACTTTCACCTAAAAGACGCTGTCAACAAATGTTTCAGTTCCAATACGTATATAATTCCATTTTTTATTGTTTTCCGTCTGTGTATTTGTTGTTGTAGTGGTTAATAGTCTCATTGGTAAAAAAACATACCTAAATTACCTCGTAGGTTCAGAATACAACTCAGTGCTCATTACGAGTATTATTTAACAAGGGATTCTCAAGTTGTATGAATTTAGATTTTTATCGTGATGATGTCGAACGAAAGAATTATAACTTGGGAAGTGTATTATTGCTTAGCACTATACTATCTAATGGAAGAAACTTTTTTCCTAGAATACAGGATATTCCTATAATAGGAAAAAAAATATGTTAGTAATAAGCACTGTACCAAGAGTAAATTCTGTATATACATTTAAGTTTTAATGTAGACTAAACCTTTCTTTTTAATGAGATTCTCTGTTCGAGCTGTATGTTTATATATATATATGAAAATAAGTCCGCGTATTACTCGCGTATGGATGGACCGATTTTGATGCGTATTTCACTAAAGTATATTTTACACTACGGGGAAGGTTTGAGTTACTATGTTAGTTCAATGGAGTACATTGTAACTCAAACAAGAACTAAAAACGAGTTTTTTTTTCATAAAAATTAAACCTATTTAACAAAATACACTAAACGGACTAAAAACGCTTATAGGATATAAAAACTCATTTGAAGTCGGTGTATGATTTCAATCTTAATGGACAGCAGCAATCTACGTTCGCACATCATGAACCGACTTCAAATGAGTTTGTTTCTCCTATTAGCTTTATTTAAGTCTTTTTAGTTTATTTTTTGAAGGCAGTTCAATTTTAATGAAAAAATCTTTCTTACCCTTGTATCAATCGTATGACTTATAAAAATGAGGGAGCGCGGTCACGGGGCCCCAACTCTTTGATGTGGCGTCCGCGGCCAAAGAGAAGCCGATTTGTTTCCGACCAATCAACGGTTTCATATCGCTATTCTGTGCAGTTTTCATGCGTTGGAGATGGGGTCACTAATGCGTTTGGATATTGGACGCACGGATGCCGATAGGTGACTTCATTAGATTTGAAATTGCTATAGAGTTGCAAAAAAAATGATTGCTATAAGTTGAATCTGTCACCAACTCCAAGTGAACTCAGGTTACCTACCTAAGTTCACTCGGAGTTGGTGGTGTTTGACATACGGGATTGGTTACTGGGAAATGCATTTACTTTTAGAGTGATATAAACCAATTTCTATTAGACCATTTGTACTTTACGCTTTTTAAAAAAAATAAAAACATGGTAATACGCTCACGTATGGACAGATGTACAGACTGGACCAATTTTGTCTCCTTAAGATAAACCGAATCCTATCTACGGAATCCCCATATCAATATCTAAATTTTTTGACAATTACCGAATCGGATAACGGATTGTTCTAATTTATAACTTAACTGCTTATGCTTCGAGTACATAGCTTAGACTCTTCACACACAGCGACTTTAAGTAGCGATGCAGTCGCGATGCTAACGCGCGTTAGCATCGATGCAGTCGCAAAATGTCAACCTTTACACGCTGTTCTACTTTTAGCATCGATGCAGTCGCGATAATAACGCGCGGATACAGTCGCGATGCAGAAGCTGAAAACTGGCAAATTATGTACTGAATTTTGGCGACTGCATCGATACTAACGCCCGTTAGCAGCGATGCAGATCCGCTTCTTAATCGATGCTAAATTAAATCTGTTCATTTCGTGAGTCGCTATGCTGAAGCGCGTTCATTGATGCTAAACGCCGCAGTGTGTAAGGGGTCTCATAGTTGTAGGCATAAACAGATGACTAACGGGCTGACCTGCGGCATGTGACGGTAACGGCGAGGTGCTAGATAACGCGGTAATGAGCGGAATTAATCACGACGCACGTGCGGACAACGTTTCGACACCTCACGCGTTTACGAACAGTAACGTGACTATACATTGTACAAATCGGCACTGATGTGTTGCTTGGAATCAAGTGATGATTAGTATACTCGTATTTGGTAATCATATTTTTGTTTTTTTAGGGTTTTGTCAGTATACAAACTCAATAACATAAAACGGTGTCAGACGAGGAACCCCGTGTCTTACGCTATCCGGGCGTATGCCTGTGCCACCGACACATTGGCAAGCCTGTTGAATTTTGCAAGTGCTTTCTTTAAGAGCGCACTTCACCAAACACGTCGTCAAATATTGATATTATTTGATGATTTAGTTTTATGTGACCATCTAATAATAGCTATACTCAAGTTTTTCTCGCTGTCTATACAGTTTTAGTTTTCAAGCAAGTGTGTAACCAAACTGCGTCATTATGCAAAAAGATAAAAGGATAAAAAAAAAACATGTACGTCAGGTGCCAGATCAAAGATTAGCCCGACCTTTTGTGCCTATAATCACTTGTCAGTACATGAAGACACAAGCCACGTCGCTTATTCACAATTACCGCGTTCATAGAAATAGCATTTGCAGGAGCGAACACCAAAAAGACCTGGAAGACCTGTGAAGGAATGCCGAAGACTAATCGCCCGTGTACGCGCGCAAAATGGATTCCTCGCGCTAATTAGAGTGACAAATAGCCGGTGTGCAAACACCAAGTAGGGTACAGAAGGCCTAGATGAGAAAGCACATGATTGTTTTGACAGACAAACGCAGCCAATATTATTATATTATCAGCTAATGTTGATTGAGTAGTTTGGTGTTATTGTGTTTATGAAAATCGTGACATCGATTCAACATCCACACATAATGCAGGTTAAAACAGTGACTACAGAAATAAAAAAATATGTGAGTTTGGTGATAAGTCGTCGTGAGTAGGTAATATTATTGGTTGGCAAGTAATTCACCTATAGAGTCAATATTAATCATTTGAACAAAGAGATAGAGAGAAAACAAAACAGCCTTTTCACTATACGCAATGATGCTCGTAGAGCAGTGGTAGCAGCGCTTTGATAGTGATACCGAAGTGAAGAAACCTACAGCGCGGTCGTGTTTGAATGGGTGACCATTCCGACCATACGTTAAGCCTAGTCGGGGGCCTTATGGGCGGCTTGATAATATCTGACGGCAGGGCTAGTCGCTTGCCTTGCAACACCCCTACACCAACCGTAACTGAGCCCGCGTGGTGGTGTATGGCTCAAGCTACCTCATAGTTGAGATAAAGCCTTTGCCCAGCAGTGGGATGTTACAGGCTAAGTTTACTTACCTACCATACGCAATAGTCAGCTTCTACAACCAAGGCACTAGTTTATAAAACTCTACTTGAAAGGACTGATCCTTCTATAAATTGTTGTTGTTATAACACAAATTAATAGTTACGTCGCCTAAGACAATACCACGGAGCGTTCTGGGAATCGAACCTATTTACCCTGCATGAGTAATCGGCTAGGCTAATTGGGATTTGCTTTTGTCAAAATAAAAGGTTTGCAAGATGGGTCTGCCATGTGAGAGGTAACTAATTTTAGAAAATACCTATGTGTAATGGTTTCTCATGGAAGGTTTAGATTATATTTGTATTTTAAATACGATAGATATTTTGTACAGATAGTACATTGCATGAATTGAATTGCTGATAGCTGATTAGCTAGTCTGTAATCAAGGATTGTCCTTAACAAGTGAGGTAAACTAGGTGAAAATAATGGCATTATTTATTGAATATTTTTAGACCTTAATCCAAAAAATCACAATCCCGTATAAAATGAGGGCATTTATACACTTAGATTAGATCACCAGATGCAGAACCAACCCTCGCAACACCGACGCTCGATAACGCACCCGTAGCAATAAATAAAATATAAATCGCATACAATACACCGATCTTATCTTGCATTTGCAAGCGATACGAATGTTATTTTCACCGCCCTAAATGTCCAATCGTAAGAACTACATATTCGATAGCATTTAGTGATACAGTCCAAAATGGTTCGGCAATTGAGTGAAAACGTTAAGGGTCTGCACATCAAGGTTGTCATTTGTTTTATATTGTCATTAAACTTAAAATGGAAAATATCGGATACAGTAAATAGCACGATGAAAACTAATATAAACGTGATTCATTTACGTGAATCATTAAGTTTTAAATCTATACCATATGACTCTTTACAGCGTGTAACGTGAAATGCCCAAAACCTCAAAATATATTGATTAAAATAACAAGTAGAATCAATTAAACACACTATTTAATACACAACAAAAAAAACTTTCAGAATAATTAAGTGAAAAATCATTTGGGGTGTCTGAGGTTTTGCGCATTTCACATTATACCTTGTATACCTATATTGTGACATCTCAGTCCGCTGGTATTAAAATGAGTGTGGAAGATAAATGTAAATTTACAACACAAATTATTACATGTGTGATTTACAACATAAAGTTTGTATAGTGAAAAATACGAGTAAAGTAAATTAAAGCTAGCCTGAACCCTAAACTATGAGATAGTTTGGGCCATACTCCACCACGCGGGCTTAGTTCGAGTGGGTGGAGGGGGTATTGCAAGAAAAGTGACTAACATTACTTATTATCAAGGAACCCATAAGACCTGTGGCTAGACTTAACGAAAAATTTCAGCAGAAATTTTCCTGGACCATCAATTTAACGTGCCGTGGTGATACTAACTAAGCGCTGCCACCACTGCGCTACCAGCACAAAATACCTACTATAAAACAAAAATGAAATTATACATATTTTTACACAGTTTTAGTCAGGGTGTAAAGAATTTTAAGATATTAGTGTTTCTAAAAAAAAAACAATATACACAAGTTACATAGCACCCTTAAGTAAATTAGGTTGGTTTTCGCGTGTAATTGTCTAATGCTCCCTGGAGCGGTGCGTGGCAATTCCATTACCATTTTAATGCGGCAATAGAAGTGATTGCGAAATAAAAAGCTTATTTAGATGCGTCTAGCCGTCACGGTGGCCGGGACGCGAGTGAGGTAGGTGCCTAATGAGGTCTTAAAGAAATTGAGGGTAGTTGGAAAGCCATCTGCTTTTAAATGGCCTTGAAATGGAGTTTACGTGACATTGGTAAGAATTAGATAACGATTTTGTAGGAATTTTTAGAGAATTTGGTGATTGAGTTTTACAATGTCAAAGTTAATGATTCAAATAGTAAAGTGTAAGTTAAGCTAAGGCAATAACTGCTGATACATGTATTCTTCTTGGAATAAGGAATTTAAGAATCTAGTGAACGTGTTGGCATAATATACATACATCTGTGTAATTAATTACTCCTGGCAACTTCCTTAAACTACTCTTACAGACAAAGCACTAATTTAAAGATAAATAAAATCTAAGCTAATACTAAAAGACGATCAGTGATGAACAAGGACAGACGATTAGCCCCACACCTGTCGGAAAAGTTAACAAGTTTCAGTAAAAAGCGAGAAGGCACGATGACGGATCATTGTAGGCACAACCTGCCCAAATTTATATACCACCAACCTCAGCCTTAACTCAAAGATCTAACGTATAATTTCCCTGACCTGAGCTCTAGGATGTGTTTGCCTTAATGACAGATTAGCAGAAAGCAGAAACCAAACAAGTTTAAGCAATACGGAGTGTTGGATCCTTAAGTCGGTGGGAAAAGGTGTATATTTGTACGTAAGATGACGAAAGGAGGGTTCATTTGACCAAAGAGCTCATCAATCAGACCGGACTTTGATGGAGGTGGCATAATCTAGTTTGTTCGCTGTCTGTCTTACAGGTGCCTTTGTTATATCGAAATTAGGTGAGTTTTAGCTGTAATTTGTTTCGACTTGTCAGCACTTTACAACATAGGTACATTTTTTTGTATGAGTTAACAAAAATGGATCATCATTCATCATCATCATTATCAGCCAAAGGATGTACACTGCTGAACATAGGCCACCCCACGGCTTTCCACAGTGACCGATCATTAGCGGTCTGCATCCAGTTTGATCCTGCGATCTTTATAAGGTCATCTGTCCATCTTGTTGGTGGACGTCCTACGCTGCGTGTTTGGTCGAAGGGTCTCCAATCTAGGACTTTCCTGCCCTAACAGCCATCAGTTATTCGCGCTATGTGCCCTGCCCATTGCCACTTGAGCTTACTGATTCTCAAGGCTATCTCCGTTACCTTAGTTCTTCTACGTATCTCCTCATTTCTGATTTGACCCCGTAGAGAAACACCCAGCATAGCCCTCTCCATCGCTAGTTGTGTGATTTTGAGCTTTTTTATGAGGCCCATAGTTAGAGACCGTGTTTCGGATCCGTATGTCATCACTGGTAACACACACAACAAAAATGGATATAGAAAGCAAAGGGCTGCAAGTTTTTTTATTATAGGTAGTGAATGCATTTTTTTTTACAGAACTTAATTATGGTTCTCAAACTCCACCGCAACATGCGGCCATTTAATATCTATAGCAAAAAACAATTTTCCGGGCACTTGACCAGGGGCCCTAACATACGCAATTAAAACTAAAACCGGTGCAAACCGGATTGAGTGCGCACTCACCTCGCGCATCTGTCGGCCGCGTGTACTATACCAGTTTAGGGGTCCTTAGTCAAACAATAGAACCCATAACTAAATTTAAAAAAAAAACAATTTTACTATCTTACTCACTTTAACTTATCACACATTATTTTTCAAAATCTTTATAGCAATAATTTTACGAAAAATAATTTATTGCTAATGCATTGTCAGATGTCTCATATACATGGAAGCAATATTCACTGAAGACATTTTTTAAACCACCAGTTTGTGAAGCTACCGCTGTTGCTTTACTTTAAACCTTATGAGTACTCCTTTATCCTTTAAAAAAATAACAATAACTAATACAAGATGAAGATTAATTATTTTAACCAAAAAGTGAGTGATGATTCACCTAATACCTATGGATAGATGGGAGTGGCTGAAAACCAGCGCTGAGTGGGATCACATCACATTTCAGCACAAGCTGAGCCACTGACCATTTGCCTCTATTTTTAGCCTTCATTGCTCATGTTTTTGTACATTTTTTTAATGAAGGCAATTACCTTTTTTTTTTTATATTTCTATTTCGAAATAAGATATACGGATCTCTCAACAAATAAGTAACCGAACACCCCCTCTCACCGACAACATTTTACCCCACATTTTGCCCCCTTGCCCCGCGGCAATCGAATTGAGTGCCATTGTCATGCTGCTGCTCCCCGAAGGTGGACCCTGCATCATTGAACGATGAGGTGAATTAATGAAAACTGCTTTTTGTTCGGGACAAATAAAATATTTTTTTATGTACGGAAGAGATAAACAGGGTCGGGCGACTTGTTTTTATTTGGTACACATCTAGGGTTTGTTTTCTAGTATAACTTTTTTTTTATTCAACTTGTAAAATCATAAATCACCGTCATATCGTCCACCAAAAATTAAAACAACATTCCTCTTTCGTTTGTGTGCGTGAGCCAGAGTTCCCCCTTTTCAACTCAAAAGCTATTTAGTTCAAGATGAGGTGTTTTGTATTTTGCAAATCGATATCGTTTAGCACTCGGTCAACAACGTTTTTTACTCTTATGAAGCTTCTATACACTCACACGGCCGTTGCACACAGCTGTACCGAGTCGTAAGTGTAACCTAATGTCAAAAAAAAATCTTAAAGTAGGTTTGACGAAAAGTTTTATAAATATTCATATTAAACTTGGTATAGTAGAGCTTAAAATATTAATGATATAAAACTTTAATTTAAAATTTGTTAAATTCCTTTACATTTGGAACTTTTGCCAGCAATGTCCGATGAAAAGGCTGAAAAATTTCCAATAATGCGGTAATCTCATTGCGATCACATTACAAACTCGACCAGACGCGAAACCGAGCTGCCATTTTGAATTTAATTACACAAAATGTGAACCAATGACCTTGTTCTTTCGCGTATAATAGAAAAAGAGGAAGAAGCTTTGCTATCCTCAAATATGTACATGAAGGGTGACAAATAGGTGCTCTTAATAATAATTCTTGTTAACTGAATCACTAAAACTCTAAAGGAATTTAATTCCAATGCGGATTGGTACTAAAACTAATTGAATCAACAACATAATCAATGTCTTTTACATTAACTCGTATAAAAACATTTACTTGTAATGACAGTGTACTTACTGAATATTAATCAAATGTTGGTGCTTCACATTTGACCGGGCAGGAAATTCACAATTGATTATAAAAAGGTTTTTCGCGTTAAAACGGCCGAGAGGTGATTACGATCAATTTAATTAAATCGATTCAGGAATGTATCTGTTTTTAGCTTTGAAGTGTTTTTTGTTTGACCTTTTTTAGATATTTTTTTGTCAGAGGTGCACAGATATTACATTGCATTTTTGGTTAAACGTGATTAAATACATTCAGTGTATAATTTAAACGCATTATACATGCCAAACGCAGCAAGTCACTAAATGGAAATTTAATTAAGTTCCAGGCATGATTGCGTTCTAAAATAGACCTGATTTACTTCATCCCTCTTGTTTTACCAATTTCTAACAGCATCTTGTCACTACAATAGACTTTTGACAAATCAGCTTCATCTATTTTACATCTAAAAGCGGTGTTTTACGATATTTTAATTGCCCGGTAGCAAGACGCGTCACTGTAAAAACGCCGTAAAAATATTACTATCAATTTGATATTAACAAATAGCTTAAATCTGGGTGGTCCCACAAGGCTGCCCACACACGGTGCGACACGGACATCAACTTACATGACGCAAAGGCGGTAGACCATAGAATGCTTTGATTGGAAATGTCACTGCTTCTTGATGAAATGGGGTATAAAAAGGAAGTGATTTCAATGTTATGTCTGTTTAAGCTGGTTAATAGACCAGTTTCTATTTCCTTCTTGCTGTTTTTACAACACTAATGTGTTGAGAAACTGCAATGTGCATGTGTTTTGGCTACTCTGAAAGACTGGGAGCAATTCTCGTGCAATTCGTATACGAGAAACGTTCGCCGATCGAATTTTCTTTCTCGAACAAAAAAATATTTTTTTGATTTTTCACAGTCACGATTACAATGTATTTAGATAGTTTTTTATGTGTAGATATTTTACTTGATGTTTAAGGTAAAACGGTTAAACTTTCAATCGAATCACCATACGAAAAAAAGTTCGATTGCCGCGAGAATTGGCCCCTAAGTAGCGAATAATATTGCGAAATTATAATACTTGTACTTATTGTTGCAGAACATAATTTTAACACTGTTTACAGAGCTCGTGGCGCTAAATTATTTTATCTCGAAGTTTACCGTTATAGTGCATATTTTTATAATCCCATCGTCCGAAAATGTCGCTTATATAATGATATTGTGCGTACAACATACCCAGCCTTACCTTGATGTATTTACTGAAAATCGAAACTTCTTTTGCATGCTTCACTGTCTTGCTCCTCCTACAATATTATCATTGAGTTTAAGATTTTTTGTATTTCTTTTCTTTCTCCTTTATACCTTTTTTGTTCATAAAGCTTTAACCGTCAATCTATTCTAAGCTTATATCGTTAAATGTAACTGCTAGGATGCATTTTGTTAGGTTACATTTTTTTGGCTCATAATGTCTGGTTAAGTATATTGATTATTAATAATTATAACCTTTATCCAATAAAATTAAATAAAACAGAAACCTAGTCCATAACTGTAACAAACCGGATCTGTGCATACTTAGCAAACACACAAATAACATAGTTTAACAGTCCCGAAAAAATATTCAGAGATTTATACTTTTTCCATGTGAGAAACAGAAGTCAATACGTCAGGAACACCTTTAATTAAAACCCAGTCCACATTTTCCGTGCAATAACACATCCTCGTGCCATTCGGCGGCCGACAAAAAGACGCCGAAATGAACCTCGGCCGCAGGCTGTCACGGCCTAGGAAGATCAGTCATCACAGATGGGATCACTCTCTTTATAAAATATACTAAAAACTGTTAAGTGGTTTTGCCTTACTAAACGCGCCTTCACATTAGAGCGACAGCAGCGCAGGTACAGCGGATTCTCATACTTAGAAAAACAGCGGCCCTTCTGCCGCGCGACGGTCGCGCGGCGCTGTAGGTACGACATAAGCACTACTGTTTATTCAGCAATAATTTTAACTTAGTACTTCAATCATGTTTTACCATAGTAAAAAATATTTTTGAGGTGTTCTATTGTTTTACATCCGTAATTTTTATGCACCGCAATTTCAACTAACCATTATATGTTAGCTTTTAGGAAACTCAACGTATTTCCATAATTGGTCGTGTTATTATTTAGGTAAATATTATTAATTCATAGCACAAATATATTAGAAGCCTAAGAAATTATTTTTTCTAAAGAGATAAAATAGCTACAAGTTGCAGACTGGCAAGAGGCGGCGCAAGACCGGATCAGATGGCGTTCTCTTGTGTCGGAGGCCAAGACACACTTTGGGTCGCTGCGCCAAAGGAGTAAGTAAGTAAGTAAAGAGATAAAATATGCACACTTTATCTATTTTGTACGTTGAAATATGAGACGTCATTGTACAAACATGTGCTTTTTAAAATTTTCAAAAAGCAATTGTGTATAGTAAGTAACAGAAATTATATTTCGGAAACACAAACATTAATCACACGACCTCACGAGACGTCCTGAACACGACGGTTTTCTTAAATGACAACCATAGAAAGTGTTCTGACATTAGCTTTTCATAGACTTCTAGTGTATGATCTCTACTATGAAGGAACATTGAATTGTATGTTATTCTTAATGCAGTCCTAGCGGTCAATCAGGGCTGTAAGGATCCTGTTGGCACTGCCGCATCATTTGTTCTCGGGCCTCAGCAGCGAGGCGCTGAGTGTCTGAGGCGTATAGCTAACCCACAGGCTACATGCGTAGAAGTACCGACAGTATGCCTTTAATATTACAAATAATATCTGGCTTACTTCCCTTGACTACATCAGATGTTTCGTTTCTGGGAGCCGCAATCACGCACTTATTCAAACATTCCCTGCTCTATGCGCTTTTTATAAACGGGCGCATAATAACGAATCAAAGGACTCTTTACAAGCCCAGGGACTGATGCTTTTTTGTCTTCTCTGCTGGAAAAGGACGCTTTATTACCTGGCTCTGTCAATACTGAAAGGAAATTCAACATTCAATGAAAACATGCGCCATGTTTTCGTTGAATGTGAGATATATATTTGGCATGTGTGAAAAAATTGTCTAAATCTGGATAAAGATTCTCATAGTAAGACTCAATCAACTTTCAGTATATGTTTCCCAATATAGTCAACTTTACGTAAAATTATGTTTACCTTTGTTTAGAACCTTAAGATTTTTATTCAATCAAAGAAAACAAATTAAATATAATTAAAGCTATGACTCTTTCATTTCGTAAGCTCCGTTTAACAATTGAAGCCATTCTCATCCAAACTAATTGCAATCTCGTTTAAAAGCGCATTGTTTCAAAAGAATCCATTTTTCTGGCCAATTAACTCGGTCCTCAACTTCTTAATTACCTGTCTCATAATTATTTTGCCAAACAGGCGTCTTATAGCGAAAACTCATTATACCAGCGACAATCTTCATTATTTACCTTGAGCTCTAATTAATTCCTTGTCATGGTTTTTGCTTCGGCATTTGTGTTATATCTTCACGAGAGTCGGGGAGAGGGACAGAATATAGGTAGAGTCGTTAATAAGAAAGAGAGGAGTGTATGTCTCTGGTACCTGATTACCATCATTTGGCAATTAGTAAAACACACAAAACTCCACCCCTGGCATGTCCTGGTCCCTTGGTAGGTGATGCTTAATATTCTGCAGTAAATTACTTGAAAACTTACTGAAGGTGGTTTTGGATTTAAATTTAAATGCAGCGAGACGTAGTTGTGGAAAGAAGATAAGGTACTCCGGAATTAATGGCGCGTTTCGTGCGGGAATTGAAAATTTGGGAAAGTAAGCTGGCGTTCGGAACATTTTCAGAGACAGATGTTTGTTTAAAGGTTAATAGTTAATTAAGGGTGCACGTTCATTTATCTGAGGTATGTTTATATTTATCACGAAAGCGCGAAAAGTAGCCATCATAATTATTTTATTGCAAAGGTCACCAACAATACATAAATATGACATTATTAAAAAAAAACAAAGGTACATATGGCAAAGGAGTGAAACTCGCTGCCCGCGTCGGTGTTTCCTATTGATTGAAATTCGAATCTATTCAAAGTTAGAGTGAACAGGCTCCTTCTGGGCGAGTTCGTTTCACGTTCGACTTCGTCTTAGCCCAGTTATTACTACTGTTCTTTATAAAGACCACCTGAGTTATAAGAAAGGTATGTAGGTTTATCAAGTAGCTTACAAGTTATCACTTTGATATATATATTTTTTTAATTCAAATAAGTAAAAACTATACTTTACTGTGTTCCTGATAACTCATATAAACGCATTTATAATGACGTTTAAAATATTTATATATATACATTAAGTAATAAATATTAAAAACATAAAAAATTGTTCCTATTTTGTACATAGGACCTTATGTTTTCGAGGTATAATATTTCCGTAATTACCGAGTTAGTCGCACATAGCTTGAGTCAAGAGCATACCCATTCTAAATAATAATATCTAAACAAAACATACCTATTACAGGCGTACAGATCGTTGAAAGTAGCAAAGCCAAAAAAAACCTGTAAAATTAAATTGTGTGTGAAAATATGCAATACTCCGTACAGTTGGAAAGTAGTTTATGCAGAGCTTTACTGAATTTTGGTAGGTTGTCGTGAAAAATGCCCAGATCCCCATCGCAAAATTTTTGCGTTTAGCAGTATAATAATACTGCTTGAGGCATCTGACAAAAGAAGCCTGCCTGCCTACATTGGTTTTTACCATGGGAGGTGCAAAAGGTTTTGCGTTATAGTTCACAAGGAATGCGCGATGGAACAGGAACTGCTATACTGTCCACTATCTTGTCGCTCTTGCACGACCCATGAAGGATACCATGAAGGAAGATCAGGTCTCGGATAGACCACCTCAGTCGCATGCCAGCTATCTTTTCAAAAAGCACACACAATCGTAAATTTTCACCCGCTGGTAACGTAATTTTAATTGGAAATTGGACTTTAGTATCGCAGATATCCTTTATAAACTGTTAATATTTATACCTTTCTTGTTCTATGTCTATGACTAAGTTATGAACTTTTTATTACCTTCTAGATCTAGTCACTTGAAAATAATACAATTTTATTATTTTGTAAACGTATTTAAGTAGATACATATTTTTACTGTTACTGCTGTTATCATATCTATAGCAAGTCGCTAACGTCTTGTTTGACTCCATAAAAAGATATTTATTTATAAAAAGCGAATTATCTGTGTCCCGAGGGTAGATACTCGTACACGGAGGCCGCGTTATGACGCGTGTCGCGGCAGTAGTTTGTCTCCGGCTGACCATTTCCTGAGATACACTCCTCTGCTTTGGAACAGAGGATACGTGGAGTAGACATGTCTTTATAATGATAGTTAGTATCACATGAACTAAATAGAGAATATAAATAAAATACCTTCTGTTATTTTCGTGTAAACTATATAGTTTAAATATTAGTTATTTGCCCACTTAATCGTGAAATACAAGGAACATTAGGCAAAATGAAGATGGCGCCAATATTGAATAGGGATTGTATAAAAAATTAACTATAGACTACAACAACAATTACTCTCGTCTCATTTAAAAAAGTAAATTTGTTTAAAAATGAACCATCTAAGATGGAATCGTTATTTAACAGCATTATGCAATCATGGCCAAATGTCCGACTTTCTAATAAACAACAAATTACTTACACAAGACGAAAGCTGGCTATATCTTTAAGAAAATAACTGTGAACAGTGTCAAACTCTACTGGGTTTTTGATATTATGATCTCACTGCTTTGCTCATTTGTCAATAGTTTTTTGTTTATATGGAATAGTTGTAATAACTAAAAGTTTAAAAGTGTCGCTTAATGCAACCGGTGCAATCGATGCGTCGAGTAGATCGATGTGCGCGTTCACTTAATAGCAGACATACTCGCAGATATGCAGTCGTTTTGTTGAACACCTGTGTGACTAAAATAATCTATAGTTATTTTGTACTTTGTATTAATTTTTATTCATTAATGATTTGTATTGCTATACGAGTATGGATGCTCAACGATTACTGAGAACACTAGTATCTAGACAAACCTGTAATAGGCTTTAAGATACTATTAATTAAGCTAATATGTGTATATTTTTCTTATGATGATAGTAATAAATAAATAAATAAATAAATAAATAAATAAATAAAATTAATATCTTTAATTTCATTGACGATTTTTGACGACCTCCGTGGTGTAGTGGCTAAGCACGCTGGTTTCCAGGCGTCGCCGCTCCGAGGTCGCGGGTTCGATTCCCGGTCGGGTTTTTCCATATTGTCTCGGGTCTGGATGTTGTGGTACCACCGTTGTGTCTGATTTCCATAACACAAGTGCATTAGCTACTTACTTTGTGATCAGAGCAATGTATATGATTGGTGTCCAATATACTCATTATATTTCTTCCACTTCAATGCGTTTAGTTTAAGTTTATTTGATAAGTTTACAAGTTATATGACTTCAACTAAAACAAACATTAAAATGATCACACTCCATTCCCTTCCCTGTCCAGTAGTGTACACTCCCGTGTCCCCAGCAGGGGAATATTTCAAGAATATTATTATGTAAGAACATGCGCGAGGCTTTATGATCACCTAGCCTTTCACGGTGACCGCTCTGCCGCGTCGGAAGCTACAGGGCTGGCGATTTTTGGAAATATCTTTTGCAAATATAGAGTGAAGTTTAACTACTTAATTCTTGGAAATGAGTTATACAATAAAAATCAAAACTCATAAAACAAAAAATCCAGATTATGGTCGCATTTGACTTCTGAGCCAACGTTCACGGGTTCGAATCTCGCAAGGGGCAAATGTACGTGTGATAAGCATGAGTATTTATGTGAGACGCCCTCGTCATATTCGTTGTCTGGTGCTTCTTTACACAAGGAAGAAAATTTCCTTATTTCGAAACCATACAATTGGTGTGTTGCCTGGCGCAATAAATATGCGCCAGACAACACACCAATTCTCTTCTCAAATCTTAAACTCTATACGGCTGTCACAAAAAATAGAGCAGCTCATATGAGCCCAAAACCCAGAGATCTAGCAACACTTGGGATACCAGAATCACTAAACAAGGGTACGTATTAAAATACCGAAAGTTCATAATACCTACAAATATACCGAAGTTCAAAATCCCGAAAGTAAGATTAACTTTAACCTCAGTCTCAATGAATGCAGCAAGCAGGCATGCAGCATGCAAGCAATCAAGCAGGCATGCAGCATACAGCATGCAAGCAATCAAACAGACATGCATGTAGCAACATGCATAGGTTTTGCTCTTCTCCGGCGCTGCGGGAAGTGCAGCCCTTTCGCCCTAGCGTAGCGAATCTCAGGCACCCACGCTCGCCTCCGCAGCTTCAGCTTGCTGGTGCCTTAAGCCTTCGGCGACCAGCCTCAGCCGCTTCAGCTCGCATGGGAGCCTGACATTCGCTACAGCGGGCGAGGGCTGCTCTCCCTCCGCGTCTCCGGCTTTTGAATTACACTCTAGTATCGGGCAGACTAGTACCATGGCGAAGGACCACGGCGAGTCGGGGTCAATCAAAATTTGTTTTTCTTAATGAACCTCAATCTCAATTGTATACAATTTGTTTGGCGTTTCGTTCATAGGTCTTGTAAAATTCGGTATTTTTAATCATTGGGTTTAAAATTTTTCGCCATATTAAACTTTCGGTCATATAAACAGTCGGTATATTGAACTTTTGGTCATATAAACAGTCGGTATTTTAAAATTCGGCGTTTTAGTATTCGGCTTTCTAATTATAAGTCTTATAAGATTCGGTATTTTGAATTTTCGGAATTTCAAACATTCGGTATTTAGAACTTTCGATGATATAATCATTCGGCATTCTAAAATTCGGCATTGAGTTTGTAGGGCTTATGAAATTCGGTATTTTAAAATTCGGTATTGTAATACGTACCCCTAAACAATGGCTAAAGTCCACCTCTTTCTAACTTAGTTTTGTCTTAAGCAGTTTTCAAACGCTTTCTCTTTCTCTTTACTGAGTTCGTATTTAATTTAGGTCATGATATGATGCAAGTCTATTCAACGAGTTATCTCTGCTGCCTTATGTGTAATGGTATTTTAAAGAGATATCCCTGATATTTTTTCTCCATAGTGACAGCCCTTCTGTAAGCGGAAGCTGGTCCGCGGATTCTTTATATTTATATTCACCTTGTCGTTCGGCGGCAGATTTATTCACTTCTTTAGAGCACGCGCACTGACCGTGTCGCGGGCCCGCTGTCCGCTGCTGCTTGTGTACGCACTGGGTTGGATAAACGCATCTTTTTAATATTAATCATTATAAAATACTTTGTTACATGACACAAATACAATGAATGATACAGGAAACACTTATAAGGTTGTAGTGCACTTTAGGCGGTGTTATTTTTTGAGACAATTTCTTCCAGACAACCATTTTATTTTAGTAGATTATTATTAAATAAATGAAAAAAAAAAACTTTAGTACATATCACAAATGCAATGAATGATACGGGGAACACTTATAAGGTATTAATAGTATCACACTTTAGGCGGTGTTATTTTTTAACAATTTCTTTCAGACAATCATTTTATTGTAGTTGATTAATATTAAATAAATTAATCGTTTATTGTTTGCTTACCAAAAACATCAGTTTTCAATAGTTTTAAAAGATTATTATTATTATTGTTTTAAACTTATAGTCACGTGTACGAATCTTTGTTATGCTATCAAAACCATGCGGTTTAATCAATTAGTATGTAGCATAATTCTGTATTATAAAAATGTATAAATAAGAAATTTTACTTTTTTTTCTACATTAAGCATACCTCAAACCTCATCCACAGATTGTATAAGGCCATTTAATGGGCCGATTCAGCACAATAAACGAATATTTTCTTGTAGAAAACACTTTGGGGTCTTTTACGCTAGTTTTTGGGATATTTAAATAAATAAATTATTATTTATTTCGACCATCCGGGATCATACAAATTACATAATTTTTGTGTTAGTAACAGTTTAAATATTCTTAAAACTAGTGTTAGTATTTAGAGAGTAGGTAATTATTTTCAGCAGATATTGTTTTTTTATTAATTAAGGTTAATGTTTAAAAAAAAATATAGGACATTAAAATGAGAGAGGCAAAGCTGACGACGTAAATAACTTTTATAATTTATAGGGTGCTGTTTAAAAAAAAACTAAGTTAGCGAAATATTAAAAAATGGAAATCTTGATTTTCCATAAAATAATGATAGTGCACTGTTTCTATAATGTTAACAAAGACACAGTTAAAATATTTTTTAACTTAAAACGATTTGTATAAAAGCTGAGGATCAGCTTGAACAATCAGATCAAAAGAAAATACAAGATACTTTTATTTTGCCCAGTGCGTGCTCCCCCGCTCCCTTGTCCACTATGATATGTGTTGCGTAAAATTTTGTTTTTCAGGAGCGAGCGAAGGTATCGCTGACAAATGCGCCGCTTTATAACCCGCCCTTTTGAGGCCGTGCGTAAGTCATTTACTTGTTAGATTTAGTTGAGGGACGGTTCGCCAAAATACCAAGTTGTTTGGCTATGTTGTTGTAAAAGTAAAAGTTGTTTTTCAACTCGATAAAAGTTAAAGATTTTTTTACAAGTAGTACCTACTGGAAAACGAACGTGTAGCTATGCAATTTATAGTTTTGTATTTAAACTGCTTCGCGATATGCTAGACTTTCATATACCTACATAAAGTCCGTTTGTCTTTGGTAATCGAATAATCTAAACAATCTTTATATAACTTTTAAAATAATAACAGAGAAATAAAATCATTAACTATTTGATGTGTATTTGATTAGTGCTTAAAGAATAATCACTTATGTAGTTTGTTAGTTTTGTGATTATCTTTTTGAAAATGAATTATTTCGATAATAGGTCAAGATTGTTTAACACTATTCGACAAGCAAAGAGAAACGGACTTTAATTTAAATAGAAAATAAAAATAATGTAGGTAATAAGATTTTTCTTCATCATAAATTTTTCAAAAGAACAGTAAGCTGTTATTTTTATTGATAACCTTACTTTAAACAGTGCATACCACGGTATGGTCCTCAATTATCATCTTTTAAAGGTAAAAACAATACGTCTTTGACCATAGTTCTGCTATTAGTAGCTGGGACTGAAGTGCCTACAGCTTGCCCTTTATAAAAATCCTTACAAAAACATTTCCTAAGCTTAGCACAATATGCATAAAATGAAAATATTTCGCAGGATCAGTGCACAAAGCATGATAGCCAAACCGAACCGTTATACAGTGAAATAGCCATAAAAATCAATCAGCAGCGCGAAGACTGCCAAAGGGCAGGTATCGCGTGGATTAGTGCTATCCTGCGTACAGAGGCTCTATTTTTGAATCACTCGCTTGAATATGTCGTGTGAATTTAAATGAATAAAAAACTGTGCGAAATATAGACGTTAGTACTAACCAAATTCAGACATCTTTTTTACCACTCCCGTGTGGATGGTATTTTTTACTGAAAAAATCATCTGATGCAAATTATTTAAAAAAAAACCTTGGGCCCTATTTTGAATCTCTCTCTTGAATATGGCGTGTGATATTCGTTTGAAAATGAATCGAAATCGATGAAAATCACGCGAAATATAGACGTTAGTAATCACGGCATTCATTCATCTTTAATAAAATCCATTCTGTGTGAAATTTTACTTATTTTCATTGGAAAATCGGTCTTTAATAATTGAATATAGCACGTCATATTGACGCGAATGACTCAAAAGGGGGCTCAAAATACTAGGGGTACACTAATAGCACTGGTAATCAGAGATTTACCAACTTTGCTGTCAGAAAAAAGTTCAGAGGCGATAGTGGGGTCTTTTCACATTTACATCGTCTTAACCCTTTACTTACGTTCTTCTAAAGCTTACGTTAAGCACAGCTCTTAAAAACTACGACGACTAAACTACTACGAATTCGGATATAATATGAATAAAAACATAGCAATTTCTGTGTATAACTGCCATTTGCCATTTCACATTAATACAATTCGAGCCAAGTCCTTATTATATCGATGTCAGATATAATTACTTTCACAAAGACACCTAACAGGAGTTTAATTTTAAACTGATGCTTTGCAATCAAGAGCCTCGCTAGATCAAACGGTATCAATTTAATTTGGCAACTCCATCACACGCACCTCACCCAACAAAACGGCATCCTCTACCAATCATCTAAAATAAGCCGACCAGTCTCGGGAATAGCGATCAAACGTAACACGGAGACGATTGTCAGTAACAAATACACGCCGCCGAGTATACATCACCGATCGTGCGTGACTTCCGAATGTGATGTTACATTGTTCTGTATCGATATCGATAAATTCCGTTTTAGGCAAACAATTTCTTTTTGGAGTCGGTGCCATCACTTTGACCATCAAGCATCAACTATCACAGCACCGACTCCAAAAAGAAATTGTTTGCCTAAAACGGATTCCTTTCCTTTCAATGGTGAAGAGTTTATTTAAGACTTTTTAGTGCATTTTGGTTTTGAAGACCGTTTTTACTTTTTTTAAAGTTTATTTTTTCGTTTTTTGTCTCTACACAAACTGCAGAATTCAGCAGGCTTGCCAATGTGTCGGTAGCCAAGTGGCATAGGCTGACTCCCGTTTACCTTTAATTATAATTATAAATTAGCTTTATTTATCTTAACCGATTGTTAAATATTTGTAAAAATATTTCTTTCGGTTATTGTTAGAGCAAACTCGCAACATTGATGAGGTCACGCATCCTACGCTTTAAACAGAGGGTACTTGCATAATTCAACAGGCTTTCCAATGTGTCGGTGGCCGAGCATAGGCATACGCCCGGATAGCGTAAGACACGGGGCTCGATTCCTCGTCTGACACAGTTGCTTTTTTCAAGTGCAATTTATATAGCTACGATATGTTTAGCATTATTTATCGGTACTATATTCTACATTTAAGACCGTTGCGACTTTAAGCATCGATGCAGTTGCGCGTTTCAGAAACGCGCGACAGCACCACGACTCACGCAATGACCAGATTTAATTTGGCATCGAAGCAATCGAACGTTAATATTGGTGCAGAAGCGCGACTGCATCGTTGCACACGCGCATTAATATCGATGCAGTCGCACAGTACATTATTAGTCAATGTCCACATTGCGACTGCATCGATACTAATGTACGTTAGCATCGCGACTGTACCAATGTTAAAAGTAGCGCAAGTGTGTAAAGGTTGATGTTTTGTGACTCCATCGATGCTAAATCGCGACTGCATCGCTACTAAAAGTTGCAGTGTGCAAAGTTCTTAATAAGTTTTTCAGTTTTATTTTTAAATCTCATGAGTCAGCTCACTAAACGAAACAAAATACTCATCTTTAAAAACACGAATATTCCCAAAGTCCAAGGCAACAACATACCTTTATTTACGGATACTGCTATTAGGACACAACACAGACGTAGAATAAGTTTTTTTGTGACTATTATTCTCAAACTTTTTTGCTTTGTTTTTCACATTTAGCGCGATTGTGGTCACCGGTGAACCTCAATCAATATTTTTCAATTTTGTCTACTAGTGTTTAAGTACTAGTGTCTTATAGTTACGTAGCAACCAAAACCTTAATGTTGTAAATCAAGTAACCATGTCACCGTCTCTATCGATACGATGTGATTGTCCCCTTTCTACTCATTGGCTAACTAACGCCAGCCGTCAATGAGTTCGTTTTATTTGGAGCACCTCCATCATTACACCTTTACGGCTAAAAATACCAGTAGACGATGAAAGCGATGACGCCACGTGATAGGGAGAACTTAATTTTAGGAAACTAGTGAGTTTTGCAAAGGAAAAAAGGTAATCACTACTTTCAACTTCCATTGGCATCCGAGCCTCTGAAAAAAATAAAAACGAATAGAAGAAGTTAAACATATTAAGCTGATTATTAGAGTAGCATTTTCTCTTGACCTACATTGAACATTACATACATAAAACATACATACTTCTTGTAATACATTACATACCTAGGACCGCTGTCCTATTGCGCCCAATGTATCTAAACACCTCAGAACGTTAAATTAAAGAACGTTTAAGATAACGTTACATAAATAAATGCCTTTTCATTCCAATCCATTGAATGAAGTATAATTTAATAGTAATATAATAAAATGTAATTTATTCAAATATAAACGAAAATGAATGACACTTGTGTAATTGTTAAAATCATTTGCACGCTAATGTTAGTGGCTAAATGGGCTGAACATAAAATGTATTTATAATCTTGTGTACCGCATTTAAAGGAAAATGAAAATGGTTCTGATTGTGATTCTGATTCTAATACACGTAAATGCAGTTTGTTAGTACTTACACATCGCCCATTTTTAACCTCATTACATAATGACTTAAATATAAATTATATTACGAGTAATATTGGTGACCTCCCACTGCTCCGATCCCAAAGTATGCAGCTACAATGCACTTGTGTTATGGAAACCAGACACAACGGTGGTACCACAACACTCAGACCCGAGAAAATATAGAAAATTATGATTTCTACATTGAATCGACCTAACGTGCGTCGATTGGCAGATGACTTTTTTTTTACATTTACATATTACATTTTGTTCTAAAACTTGCCGAAATTAGTGCCAATGACCACGGCTTTTATTTCACTATTATACTTCTTTTGCTTGATTCTGGCTGCAAAATATATGATAATCTTTTCTCCATTGTTCATCACAGACCAAGATGCTTAAAATTTGTTTTTGTTAGCCAGAGAGTCGGAGACTATCCGTCCATAACCGAACACAATAAAGCCATTAATTCACTACAGGTTGCTAAACACATTAGCTCACTATAACCCATTCTATATTTTTGCATATTGACAGACAGACGGACACGGCATATGCAATATTTGCGGAGCCCAAGGGTGAATAATCACTGCCTTAATGCGGCGCACATGCCCTCTCATTTATTAGGGAACTTTTATTTTAATGGACACCTATGCAAATAGAGCTGAAGCCTGTTCGCACATTGATGCACCTAATAGAAATATATTTTTCATCTCTTCTCGCGTCGCAGAGGACTTGTGAGTTAATGACTAGCTATTCATAATGATGTGTACAAAACATAAACGACGGACTAAAAAATTGGATTAAGACACATGCATACACTGCTAATAAAAAAAAACTAAATCAACGTAAAGTTACTTTTATTGAACCAGTTTAACTTGTATTTGTGTTTGTCACTGAATAAACACTTTTTAGTAATAACCAAACTAATATTCGATGGCATTGTTTGTCCTAAGCAAAAATTTGTAACATTCTAAGTTTAACTTTATTTCACTTCTTTAGATTTGAAACATATTGTGCTCACATATTGAGAGTAATAGTCTAGTTCTATAAGACCTTTTGCACACTGCGACTTTTAGCAACGATGCAATCGCGATTCTAACGCGCATTAGCATCGATGCAGTCAGAAAATTACAATATTTACACACTGCGCTACTTTTAGCATCAATACAGTCGCAATGCAGAAGCTGAAAATTGTCATATTATGTACTAAATTTTACCGCGCGTTAACAACGATGCAGTCGCGCTTCTGCATCGATGCTAACGCGCGACTGCATCGATGTTATATTAAATCTGTTCATTGCGTGAGTAACGATGCTGAAGCGCGTTTTCAAAACGGTCTAAGATACTTTATATTTCTGTAAATTATATGTCTGTATCTTGGTTTGTGAGCTGGGGTGCGATTGTGAAAAGAAATCGAATTCATTTGACAGTTCAAAACGTACGGTATGATCTGTCAAACGGCAAAGAACAAAGGGTTTGACAGATCGAACCGTACGTTATGAACTGTCAAATGAATACGATTGCTTTACACAATTCCAGCTCTGGAATAAGAAAAATGTTCAAAAAATGGATGGATTTATTTTTGGATTTATTAAAGTCAACTGACTATACTAAATTGATATATAGGATCGAACTGCAATTATATGATAATTTCAGTGATATAAAGATCAGAAACACTGGCCAATATGTTGTGTTGCAATCATAATTATTATTAGCCTTTCAATTGCTTATTTTATTACAAAAAATTTACCCATAATTTACTCGAGTGCAAATAAAGGGGATTAAAAACGACAATACAATACACAAAACAATAATAAAGAGCTATCCAAATTTTATTACGAGCACACGTCCGTATCCCCTTTCACCTTTATCGTTTTAATGCCCAAAGCAAATAAAATTAATAGCAAAAAACTCATAAAGTTTGGATGACCGTTACGCCCGCGGCCATTTAAAAATCTTTATTTGCCGATCCTTTAATATTGGACACGTTAGAGGTGGAATGAAGGAGGAACAATAGTTGAACCCTGAGGCACCCCACAGAGGGTGTAATATTAAAGAAAGGGTAAGGGTAAGGTAATTATTGAAAAAGTTAGATGAGGATTGGTGAAGTTGGACACAGGGTAAATAATATTTAAAGTGGATGCTCAAATGTTTAGTTCGAATTCGCAATATAAATTTAAGGTATTCTAATCTTATTAGACAAAAAATAGCCTTACACACACTCTAAAGCTTTACAAAACATGGTATTCAATGAAATATACAATTACATGCAATCAAAGTACAAATAGCATAGAACATCAAAATCTTTAATAAAATCCTAATCATAGCTCAGATTCGAACCACTTTTAGTACCGCTACTCGCCGCTAGGAGCGCCACAGCCACCCATGCCACGCCCGTCCGCCTGAATGAAATCTATCTGGCGTTCTTCCCAGCTCAAGGTATGCTACCAATTTCCAGTTTATGTTCCGTTTCGCGGAATTAATGTTTTATGCTCTGAATTTATGGCGAATGTCATCGATGATGCACATAACGTAATTGGGTTTAATAGTTATTACGGTGAAACGGGACGCGATAAAGTTTATGATTGATGATCGGGATTGTCGACTTTACTGCGTTGTTCCTTGTTTAGTGTCGGAGGTACATAAATTAATTAATAAGTGGCATTTATTTTATTTCTCAAAAATATTCTTATCTTCGCGTGGAACATAATGCAAAAGCATCTAAATAAGAACTTATCAAATTTAATATGCTAAACGTTCAACATAAAACAAGACTCTATTAATGGTATTATAGAGACAGTAAAAAAGGTTAAAAATTACCTAATACTTACGAGCCTGTAGCATTCTTTTTTAACCCTCTTTCTCTCTCTAACCTTTGTTTCATTTAAGAACCGCGTTTTTGACAGTGATACAGTCGCGATGCTAACTCGCATTAGCATCGGTATAGTAGCGTTGCAGAAGCTGGAAATTGACAAATTAAGTACTGAATTTCGGCAACTGCATCGATGTAACGCACGACTGTATTGATGCTTAATTAAATCTATTAATTGCGTGAGTCGCGATGCTGAAGCGCGTTTCCAAAACGCGCGACTGCATCGATGCTAAAAATCGCAGTGTCTTAGTTCCGACAAAAACGAGGAAAGGCACTTAGCATGTTCATAATAAAGGAAATTGAAAATACGTTTTATAAATTCAATAATATTTTTGTGTACGAATTCCAAAATCTTCGCGAACGAAGTCTTGGGACACCACTAGTATGCAAATAAACATTGTCAAACATTATACCCGATTTTCCTCACCATCTCAGTCTAAGCCTACCCACACACGTTGTATAAAGTAATTCCGCGGCATAGGTATTGTGTTATTGTTATCTCACGTAGCTGCCGTCTCCGAATGAAGTGAAAATCTCACAAAGGCAACTTGTTTACCTCTAATTAACATCCAGTAGGTATCACAGGCGTGGCTGTAGAGTCGCTTGTCTTAAAAATTTTTTTCGTCATCATACTTTTTTTTTAATACTCAAAAGTTTTTTTAAGAACATCTGTGTCTTTGCCACGGTCTGGTCTATTTAAGAAACAAGAGCAAATGGAGATTATTTAAAATATCCTCCAAAAAAAATTGTAATTTTTTAGTTTTAACTTTCACATTTTTGGTCAGATTTATTAAACAATGAGCTGTTTTGCGATACGTTGTTGACTCATAAGTACTGTAGATTAATTGCTCTTCTTCCAAACTTTTTGAGTGACTTCATTTTAGGAATTATAATTGTAAACTAAGATTAACCACTCGCAAACAATTTATAAATTCAAACTTTTTCCTTTATCTTTAGTGACAAATGAATGTGATATTCTCTACATATTTTCAATGTGTAGAACATTAACAAAGATAAACGAATTTCCACTCTATTGCACTCTTGTTCTCGCAATGACATCAACCCATTAGCGACGCAGGCCTCCCCCAGCCTCCTTTATAGCTCCAGATAACAATATTATTCTTATAAACACACTTGTACTTGACTATAACCACAGCTGCAGTAGACTAAGATTGTCTAATGTTCCACCGCGTAAGTAGTTATGTTAAATTAACTCAAGTACCTTTACAAAACCGGTTTGAGATCGAAATTGATACATAGCTTTGTCAAACGTAACAAGGGTTGCAACTCGTGTTTAGTTTTTTAGTATTAATTGTCATATTAATCTAAAACCAATGAAACAAGTACAAATATGGCAAAAGGATGCTCTCCGCGATATTAACAAAAGTAACACTTTATTTTACAGGGTGTCCTAAAAAGAGCGTGTCGAACTGACACTGGAGTTAGCTTAGTCATAAAACTATCAGATGTAGTCTAATTTTTTTTTTTAATTATGCCACTTTTTGTCTTTTAAATGGCACACAAGACTGATACTAGAGATAGCTTATCAAAAGAAAATTTTAAATAAAATAACATGAATTTTATGAAAGTGTCATGGTTTGGGGGTTTCTTGTTTTCTTCATACAAAAAAAAATACAAAAAAGTGGCATTATCTCCCAAACTATGAGATTTTTATTGAAGTCGTGTTATTTTTATTTGAAAGGTTAAGCTAGACGAACTGAAGATGGTTAAGCTATCTCCAGTTTCAGTTTGGCACGCTCTTTTTGGGACACCGATTGTATAGATATAGGTAAAATAACAAAGTTTCAATTCACAAGCAATCACAAAGTAATGGATCTTGATAATCCAAACATAATTCCTGTAATCTAAGCGTACTTATTTACCCATTCCTCCCGCGCCTAACACCTTTCAATCCAACCCGACTTGGTGCAAATCAATTATAATTAAATTACTTTAAATCAATCACTACTCCCATAAATCAAGCGGGGCTGACAATCCCCAAAAATCCGAACACGAAACGTTTATTAAGATCCGAGTCGGACTGAGATATTCATTAATTGATTCCTCCCTTCGAGATACCCCATTATTTGAGGGTTATTAAGCGAAGTAACCTGCGAGACGATCCGCACTTTGCGATTGAAGTCGGATCGGAGTCGAAGCGATTCAATCCTAAATTATAAATTGCCGTAGGTTAGGAAAATAAGATCATTTTTACGTATAAGCGACTGTAAAGTGCGCATTATTCTCCTAGATCACACCAAGGTCTGTTCAATGCCAAGAACAGGCCAAGAATTCATTCCACTATTTAATACCTACGAGCCCATTTACTTTCCCCAGACAAATCGTTTGTCTCAACTCCCAGCGTTACCAATATTTTCGTTTGAAGTCTGAAAAAATCGCTATCACCTAATGACATAAGTCATCATAATGTGAGGTGTAAAATTTCGAATGACCTCCGTAACGGCACCTCATAAATTCCGTCTGATCTGCCACTTTATTTTAACAAATAAAAGAGAACTATGTTGGCCGCTGCAACGTTATAAATATATTGTAGGCAGGTGAATAAATCATTGGTACACCGGACTATTTCTCAATGTAGGCCTAGGGTTGCTTCTGAAATGAAATGTTACACAGAATAGCGTTCTTCTGCTAGGCTTAAGCCTCGACTATGAAGTGGAAGCCTTGATTATTTATTGTTTATATTTGAAGTCCTAAATAAAAATGATTAATCTGAAAAAGTGTATTTGTGAAATGTGTTTCAAATTTTTAGAATGCTACGTATTTTAAGAAGTGTTAACTAGATTATGTTCATATATAAATAAAAAATGGACACTTATCGAATAGGTTGCTCTGATCTCAAAGTAAGTAGGCAATGCACTTGTGTTATGGAAATCAAAAACAACGGTGGTACCACAATACGCAAACCCGAGATAATACGGAGTGTAAAGAAATACGTGCCAAATTCAAGGGGGTGGTTGTCAATCGAGTTAGAAATACAGAAAAAATATTTACAATAAAATAAGAATTTTTAAAAAAATAACAGTGTTTTTTATTCATTTATTTCCTTTATTCTGGACTCAACTCTTAACCATGCCCTTGAATTCGGCTTGTATTTAATTTTGACATCCTCTTTAACAAAAGAAGAACCTGATTTAACATATAAAATGTCCACGGATCCCTAAAATTCAATATATAATTCAGATGTAAAAAAGACCGAACTAATTTCAGGGGGTGGTTAAAAGTCGCGTCTTGAATACAGGGAATTTTTTTTAATTTTTTTATTGTAAAATACAATAAAAAAATTAAAAAATTAAAAATATACAATAAAAAAATTAAAAAAAAACTTGATTTTTTTCCATTTTTCCTCTATTTTCGATTGACTACCATCCTCTTGAATTTGGCTCGTACTTTTTTTACACCCAGTATACACAAATATTATTCCTATGTTAGCCCGACAAGGAGTTGAACTCGAGTCCTCGGTGTTGCGACACCTTGTAATCCAGCGTGCTTAGCTTAACGAATTTTTCTTCAACTGACAATTGCTCAGCCCTATCTTTTCAGGAATGACTGATAAATGACTACAGAACCATCGAATTTCACTTCTGGCTAATAATACCAGCGACGACGTTAACAACACCTGTTGGAAGCGCCATAGAGCTCTTATATAACCGGACGGTTGCGAAACACAAACATACGGTTTTTATTGGAACAATCAACATAGTTGATCGGTGACTTTTATGTTAAAACCTGTTGAAACATGCGCAGTTAAAAGTTAAATGAAAAGGAAGCAAGAATATTACTTTTCTCTAACATTATGAAAACAAACTTTTCTAAAGTTACCATTCATTTAATCAATTAAATTTGTATGTTCAAAATATTATTTGATTCTAGTAATATACAGGAAATTTAGTAAATTGTGTGCCAATTTAAAATAGCTTCACGTAGGGGTCATTTCCTATCGTTTCCCGCTTTTAAAACATTAATAGGCCCTTCGTTTTTTTTACTATAGGTCTTTATCTTTTTCATGAAAAATATTCAAAATTCGCTTAAATTAAAAGAAAATTATATTTCACACCATTCCATGTAACTTAAAAAAAAATGCTTGTGTAAGTTTGTGTCTTTGATGTTAAAGTACAATAATAACATTGTAAAAAAAAAACATAGTAATTAAAAAAAAAAAGAATCAATAGCATTTGAATCATATTTTTTTTGGAAAATTATTATGGTTTTTTTTATTTGGGATAATTTTCTATAAAACATTTTCAATTTGTCACATTATGTACCAAACACCCTGTATAACCAATATCAGATTTGTGACCATCACTTTAATATTTAAGTATTAAAATAATTGCAGACCAAGATTAAAAGGAACGATACATCATATTCCAATGACGTTTTCCTAAAATTTATCATTTTGACGGTTTCACACTTAGTATGTTTTTTTAGAAATCATGATCATTAATGATATTTTAAAATAATATGACTAGCGACCTTAAATTATAATGAACCAATGGTTTTATACATGCGAATTGGGATTATGGTCTTTTTTTTTTAAAGAAATAGGATATAATTGGTGGTTTGACATGTTGGGTTTACTCAAAGTTATAAATTCTGGTGTCATAGAAGTCACCAGGTGGCTGTGATATGATTTTTCTTTTTTAAAACTTCAGTCACTGACACCCATAATATATTGATGGTGTTAATATTTAGAGCGTGCACTAAAAGCTTTTGTAACTAGCAGTTTTATTTATATTCAGTAATCTCGTTTTTACGTGGGAAATAATTTATGAATCTTAACGTTGAGGAGATTTTGCCAAACTATCTTTCGGTCATGGAAAAAGATTTTCAAGTGTGTTCACACGGCAGTATTTTGGAGGTAAGTACGGTTGTCCGTCAACTGAGATCTGTCAACTCCTATCAGTGTCTCCTGTATTTCGTTTACATTCACTATATGACCTCTTCCCCTGCTCTGCTGTAACTTTAACTCCTTGCTCAGCTTAGTTGACTCACCTTTTCTAGCAATTTTTACTAAATTTATAATGCACAACAAAATCCAACTTAAAATTTCATGCTTTCTACACATACTGCTTACTATCTATCAATCCTCTCTTGTGTATACGTATCTGTGTTGTAACTCATCCATTTTTTTTATAATTTGTGTCGTCTTTTGTATGTATTATATAAGTTTAAATTAAGATAATTATAAGTTAAAATTAAGAAAAAAATGCTCACTTGACATTGGCGAAACTGGAAACACTGATTAGCCGTTAAAAAAGAAGAAGAAGAAGATAAATAGGCACACTGTATATTCCTATATTTTTCAGCGTTGCTATGTTAATGATGTGTCTATTCATACTGTCATTTTACAAGTTGAACTAGTGCAATGTAAAGACAAAACCATTAGATAGCGAAGCGTCATTAATTTCAAAGTTAAATTTATTGTGTAAAGAATAACTACTTGGCCCACTGTTGCATAAACAAACAGGTAAATGGCGCTAAACGACACGTATAATGACGTATCCATAAGAGACTACAAATTTCGCAAGGTCGGACAGGCAGCGCGGTAGATCAATTGGTAGACTGTTTGGCCCGGTTAGCCAAGAAGTTGCTGGTTAATGTCCCGCCCGTGCGCAAATTTTTGGTTTCTTGTTTCATCTTTATGAAAACTGGATAAGTGAAATCTGGCATAAATTTTTTGCTACTCACTGCAAACGGAGCGGGATGCCCGTGTGAAACGCATTAAATGCGTTAAATGCATTAAATACTAGAAAAGTCATGCTGCATAAAATAGTACCTGCAAAAGACGTGAGATTGCCGTGGGAAACAGCGCTATTTTGCACCAACTTTTTATTTTGCTACTTTATTTTCAGTTTTTGATAAACTGATAGGTACATGAAATGTATTCATAACCTACGTATACGTTTAGTTCGAATCCTTAGAAATACATATAGTTAAATCCCAGGATCTTATTAGAAAATGCTTCATTTTCTCCACATTCAAGCTATAATTGCTTCACGATGAAAATTAATCGTTTTTCAAACAGAAAGCCCGAAAATCTGTATACTTCAACTCAGAAACCAGCATCTCAGAATGAAAAACTTACCGCAGAGGCATGTAGGGATTATAAAGCTGCATTAAAGTGCTACAAGAGCTGCCAGCGGTAATCTTTACAAATTACTTTCATTCCGCAAGCGGAGAGCAAGAATCGAGTTTTGAACATTGTTTTAAATCGTTATTTTAACTCGAAACATTTGAGAATGCTACTTAAGAGTTTCGTTAGCTAGTTTTTGGAAAGGATTTTGTTTGGTGAGTTCAAAGGGGAGAGGTGGTTGGATTAGAGGCAACAATATTAATTAAGTAAAATGTGAAGCCAACAATAAATTAAAAAGAACAGTAAGTATCTTATGCAGATTTAACTGTTAATGATTTATTGGTTCGAATTCTTCGCAGTGGACACATCTCGTACATTTGAAGTACGAATCGAAATAACTAATATCTATACTAATATTATAAAGCTGAAGAGTTTGTTTGTTTGTTTGTTTGTTTGTTTGTTTGTTTGAACGCGCTAATCTCAAAAACTACTGGCGCGATTTGAATTTTTTTTTTTACGTTGGATAGTCCATTTATCGAGGAAGGCTTTAGGCTATATAACATAAAGATACGACTCATAAGACCACAGCAGCAATGAAAAATGTTGCGAAAACGGGAGAAAGATATTCCTTTTGAGAGCTTCCGCTGCGTACGCTGCGGAAACCGCTTAAGTTACACAAAAATCATGTATGACAGGATTGTTCAGCATTAAGAGTTCTATAATAAAGTCCGCGACAGCATATGTCTATCTTTTATAGTTGACTTACTACAACCTTTTTTATGTTAATAAATTTGTAAAAAAATAATGCATTATTTTTAGAGGTGTATTATACACACAGGTATTTATTCAATGGAAATGTCCAAAGGATATTTTAAAAAAATATTTTAAATCTTAGGAGCTATCACAGTTTTAACATAACTCCGCACCAAAATAATGTTCACAGCTTAAGTACAACGTGCGCTTGCGCTATTATATTATAAAGCTGAAGAGTTTCTTTGTTTGAAAGCGCTTATCTCAGGAACTGCTGGACCGATTTGAAAAAATATTATTGTGTTGGATAGCTTATTTATCGAGAAAGGCTTTAGGATATAAAACATGACGCTGCGACGGGAGGGGTGGGAGCAAGCTCAAAACGCGCGGACGAAGTCGCGGGGGACCGCTAGTATGATAATAACAGTAACAATAAGTTGCTGTGGAAAACCGTTGGGGGGGAGGGCTATGATTAGCAGTGGACGTCCTTTGGCTGATAATGATGATGATATGATAATAATAATGAAGTACAAATCGATATAAATAAACGGATTACTTTAAATGTATATCAAAGTAGTCGTCTATAAGATTTACTTTTATAGGTAAAATCCACGCGATTTTGGATGGAGTAAAAGCCAGCTAGGATATTGGAATTTCTTAGGACCTACTTAATATGATATTATTTTTAACGAATACCGATCCCACATGGTCATACTCCAGACTCAAAAATATCTCATGCTTGAGATGAGGTCTATGTCTAGCAGTGGGATTAAAAAAAAACACTTTATTTGACTTCAACTGCGACATATTGCGTAATTTTTCTTAAACACCGGTAATAAAAAATATTTTTACTTTAATCATTCGTCCTATGCATTCAATACACGGCTCACAACTTTTCATAGGCCAACCAGGCACTAACCTTTAAACGGTAGTCTTGGCCCCCCGCAGCGCCCTCTAGTGGTCACCCCAGGTACTAATAACCGGAGTCTTTGTTCATAGGAAATGGAGTGGTGCAATTATTTGTACTTTGATTTATATGAAATAATTGAAAAATAAAATTAGTCATCATAAATAAAAAAGGATGAATGGAAATATAAAAACTGATAAATATAATAACCTATTTTGTTATTAAGAGAAGGATAAAATATAGGGTTACAGGAATATTATCCTTAGTTATCTCGGCTAAAAGAATTAAAGTACCTAACTATAATCAGTCTAATAACCTGCCGTTAAAATATCAAAGTTGAACCAGTACTCTAATAACTTATTGTAGTTGTTATGTTTGTTTTTAAAAACCTTTTTTATTTGTACACTTTTGTGAAGTAAACACAATTTTTAAGTGTTAACCTCAACGGTTTTTAAGGACTATCTTCTCGAGGTATGTTTTTTGTTAGATTTGATAAATAAGACTGGTAGAGAATGCTTTAAAGCATTAAGTCCGCTATTTGTACATCATTTTGTTTGTGCAATAAATAAAATATAAATAAATAAATAAGTAAGTTATATGATACAAGTGTGCTAAGTTGACCATTATATACAAGGCGATATTGTGTGCGCACGAGCGAAAGCGAGTGCGCCATAAAAAGGCGCGTATATAATGGTCACAGGCACACGTGTTTCATACGACGTTTTTCAACACACTTGCAAGGAAAAAACAAGACTCTTCATTTACTAAGTTTTTAATTATTAAAACAGTAAAAATACATTTCACTCGATTTTGATGGCAAAGACTTTCGCACGCGTTTTTTGCCTCGTATGTCCGTCGGAGTTAATAATAGGTTTTCTTCATTTTCTTCACTTGAAGAAGACATTTTCATTAATTTTAACTTCATAATAAATCCAAACTTTGTCTCAGCCGACAATTTTTATTTACGAAAAATGGCGCGTTGTTTTTTTTTCTTGCCGCGATACCGATGCGCGCGCAAGGCTTAGGCGCAAACTAGATCGGCCAAAAGCCAAGATTAAAAATGTAATAATTTGTGTTTAAAACACAAATCACAGAAAATGTTAAGTGAATTTGAGCTATTTTTTAGTAATAAATCTGAATTTACCATTTATTGAAATAAATATGTAGATACTGTTATTTTTCGCATAAATACTGTTTGCTGCTAAAATAACCGCTCTGCAGTCCAATATCGCGCGACATGTCGCGCGATTTTTATCATACAACCGTCGCGCGATATCGCCGGACAGTTTTCCCACATCATAGTCTGACAGCGCGGACAGTCGAGTGGATAAAAGTATTGTATAACCCGACTAAATTAAATCGCTTCTTCTTCTTACTTACGACTTGGTGCTAGGGTACAAATGTAAATTGGTCGGGTTAATAAAGTAAAAGCACTAGTGCAATAATATAATGAAAAAGCACGCGTGTTTAATATCTATGATTATGAGCCAAAAATCGGTGGAATAATAACGTCGTTTTGAGCAAGTGAGTTGAAAAATGGTTTATTTAAACTACACAAAATCTTTTGCGTGATATTTATACCCTTGATAACTTAACCCTTTCGCAAGCTCTCTACAAAATGAACCAGCATTTTGGCTAGGCTAGCGAAATTTTTATTAAAACCAAGGCACAGCACAATACCTTAGTTCTATCGTTATAACACACAAAGGCAGCAAGCCAAACGGTCTTTACGACGCCCCCCGCGGTCAGATATATGAAACCTATCAAAATAGAAAATATACACGCATTTTATGAAATGACCGCCGGTTTATGTACCGGGGACCCCATACGTTCTCTTGGGTTTAAGTATAATTTTTGAAAAGATATGCATAGGAAGGGAACGATTTCTCTTGTAACGGAACGGTTGGGAATTTGTATTTTGGCAACCGAAAGCGGTGGGCAAGCGCTCCGTGTTTTATTTTTTAATGTAATGACTCGTAGAAATATTGTAAAACTCTAGTTATCTACTGCACTTTTACTAAGAACAAATCTCAATTATCGACCTTGAAATTTTGTTGCAGTTTAACTCTTCTAAACAGAATTCTGATGGAGTGTCATTGAGAAATCCAAGTTGTTTGTCTTTTTTGTCTGAAAAAAATAAAAGTTTGAAGCAAAATAGCTTTTTATGTAAAATTTTCTAGTGGTATTTTACAGTCATATAAAACTGAAGCTCATAAAGATTATCTACGCTTAAAGGTTATAAGTTTTATAACTCTTTTTATTTATTACTTAATGCAAATTTTGTGATTTGGCGACGGAAATTGAGTGTTTTAAAGTTTTGTTTACAGCATTTTAAGATCGTAAACCACCTTGATTCCAAAGCGAACTAATATAAATTGTACTATAGTACTGTCGCAGTAATAAAACACAAAGTCTTTGGGAACGATACAAGCATACATATAGCCACACCCCCTAGCATATTTACCATAACATTGAAACTGTTCAGTTTAAGATTTAAATAATAAAAAATCCATTTTATTTTGGTAAGATATGGTTTTATCTTAAATGAAATAAAACAATTATAAGTCAAAACAAAAAAAAAACTCTTTACTTGTAAGTTTTGTAAATTTTAATTGGATTTAATAGCGACTCAAGAGTAATCGGAAGGACAACTTATAGCATGGATACTTCTGTGGTTAAGTCTTGTCTGCACAAGCACCTATATTTTATAGGTGTAAAAATACATTGAAACTCTGTTCGGCTCTTTGGCACTATTTCACCTAGCGCGTAAAAGCGCTTTGATATTTTATAGGCCCAAAATCACTTGTCAACGTTTAATGTACTGTAGATCTGAATGTTACCCCGCTTTGTTTTTATTGCATACCTTGTTAGCGATTTGGAACGTTTTAGAGTTCAGCAGTGTGCTATAAAAATAGAAGAACAGTTTTGTTTCATCGATGACGTCAATAATTATATCCTGACTGATGCCTAAAAAGTTAATGCGAAGTAGTTATACTGATGACATTTTTGACCGAATGCTTATTTAAGCTAAGTTTTTTTTTTTATTTGAGGTGCTCTTAAAATATAACGTACTTAAATTTAGTTGAAATAACTGGTGTTATTTTAAATCCATCAATTTTTTAATTAAATTATTTTTATAATAACGATTCATTTTGAATTTGTGTAATTTTGTATTGTAGTCATTTCAATTTAATAGCAATTTATTTTACAGCCGTATTTCTATTGTAATGAAATAATCAAGCTGTGAATACTGCAATGAGGTTATAGTCCAGTCTGTTACATAAACTTAATGATTTAATTATATAAAACGATTGTTATTCGGTTTGTGTTCCAATTAAAAATAAATAAATTAACATACACAACCTTTAAGCCTTCCTCTTGTATAAAACTAATATTCTACGGAATCCGTTAGAAAACTTTGATCCAATGTACATTTTGTTTACTTTTTTATATGCATGTACTATTTTATAGGCTCTTTGCTTCACCTTTGTAGATTGACATTTAATGCACGGAATTTTTTATCGCGCTTGTTATGAATATTGTTTATGAGGCTTTTAAATGCTACAGATATTCTTACTAAAATGTTTCGGGAAACTGTTTACTTCCGAAAATATTTTTTTTTTGCAGTTAATTGACACAATTTGTAATTATTACGCTTATTTTTTAAGCCTCTGTTATTTAACAACAAGTAGATAAATTTGACCCTTGATGCCTGAATTTTTCTTATAAAGCATCTTCGCTACATTAAAGAATGCGGATATTGTCGTAGAAACTTAGCTGTAAGAAGAATTTAGATCTCTCTCAAAAATATTAAATTCCTTATCACATTATCAACACTTAACAATAGATCAAAAGCAGACTCCTTTATAGTTTACATTTATCGGTATTTAAATCAAAACAAACGATTAACAATTAATAAAACCGTATAAATGTGTTTATAAACACATCACGGGCTAATTTATAATTTCTGACTTCAAAAGGTTATCCGATGCGCCTCAATCAACGCTAGTTGACTGGCAAAAGGGAGTAAGTGAAAATTCCGCGCTTTCCATCGATCGGCGTATGTGAAGACAACAAAACAAACGCCGTCAACACTTAAAAATAAAACACTTTAATAGCAATCCATCACGGTTTACGCTTGTAACTACGTGTGAGGCGCTGTCGAGACGGATTTAGGAGTTGATTCTAGGTATAGCAAACTAAAGGAAGCGAACAATGGATATGACTGTGCGATATTATAGTTAATACAGTACTTCCTTAGTATATACTCCAAAGCCGGTTTCAGCTGCGGTGACTCCTATTAATTCCGTTAGTCTGCAATATGATGGCTACGGTGGGCTGACCTATCATGAGCCCTTACATGATTACAGCAGCCAATCTTGTTTGAAACTTGCGCGAACATTGCCGACACGTAAAGACACAGTTGACAATATTATGAAAAATAGCTGCCCGAGGTTTGGCTTTAACAGCAACGCGTTTCAAATCCAGATCGGATTTTTGCTGCTCTTCGAAGACGTTAACTTTTATCTGTACCAGACGCCTCCGTCCTGAATGGTATATAGCTGTTTCTTCCCGCTTTAGTGCATCAATGCCACACCGCTTCATACGTCGTTTCTGAACTCAACCGCCTTGTTTCCGCGACCTTGGAGTTTAGAAAAGAATATGCACTTTGTGACCCTCTCGTCAGCCATGCGCCAGACGTGACCGCACAACCGAAGCTGCCACCGCACCTAGAATGCCTCAATACCACAGATATTTGTCTGTGGAATTACCTGAGTCATACGAACTCGATCTGACCATTTGATGTTCAAAATGTCACGTAAGCATTTGAGGTGCAACTTGTCTAGCGTTGCCTTCATCCTTAGTAATAGTAGTACCAAAGGACCGCCTTCATAATTTAGGCGTATCAATTAAAGGAATTAATTTTATGAGAGAACATCTTTTGTACCGCTCCGTTCCATTTTAACCAACCGGAACACTAATTAGTATTGACCAACTCTGTATTCCCGAGCTATTTTTATATCAACATTGTACCATCGAAATGCTCTAGCGCATCATGAAAAAATGAAAACAAACCGACCGTGGGCGATGAGGATTAGATTGGGTCACGGCTCGAAATAGGCATCTCATTTAGTTACCACGGATTTTGGGATTTAGCAGTTACGACTTTTTACCGTGAGGTCGTGATAAGTCGTAAATCTTTTGTAAATCCGAACACCATGGACTGACAGGTCTCAGTTTTTGCTAGTCAGAATAGTTCTATTGCTAGGTATCAATATGCTCGAAACGAATGAAACCTGTTATAAAATGAACGACTCTTAACTTTCAAAAACTTAAGACTAATAATTTGCCATGTAGCTCAAATAACGGTTTGATTGGCAAAGAAAGCTTAGCGTTAATTCCACCTATATATACAATGGTTTGTGCCATAAAGTCTTTTAATAAATAAATAATTTCTTATCTAGTTACTGGTATGTTTTCCCATGAAATGATATTATTGCCGAGTGCATTAATGATATTTAATTATTATAGGTAAATCAAGTGACCCCCCACTCAGGCGACGAGGGAAGCCCCCGTGTTTTTTAGGGGGTACCTATACTACTTGCCTGAAGAAGGTAACGCATTTTTTCGGGTCGAAGAAAGGTTTTGTCAACATCATTATCATTTTCAACCGAATGACGTCTCCTGCTAACATAGCATAATTTTGCGAAAAATGTAACACTAACTTCCAGTTAGTTAAACAAATTTTAATGCACCTTAGAACCATTTAGAATGGACATAAAGGTAAATATGACGAGCCAGTTCCGCCCGACCCGACATGTTTACGCTGGCTTTGATTCGCATTTTAATATACCTCACTAAATGCACCTTTCAAACTACGGCTTGGGAAATCACATAAGCTTAAGACAGGGCTGGCACCAAGTTCTGATATGCATATGAACATACATTTCAAAAATCACGTACCGGGTACAAGTAGCTGTCGTGATATTCATAGTAGCAGGAACGTCTTCTCTTCTCAATTATCAGTTTCTGAAGCCAAGTCTACAATCAGTGAGTGTTACCAGTGATGATATACGAATCCAAAACATGGTCTCTTCGGATACTATGGTTTATGGGCTTCATAAAAATGCTCAAAAACACAGAACGAGCGATAGAGAGGGCTATACTCTGTGTTTCTCTACGAGATCGAATCCGAAACGAGGAGATACGTAGAAGAACTAAAGTAACGGACATAGCCCTGAGAATCAGTAAGCTAAAGTGGCAATGGGCAGGGCCGATAGCTCAAAGAACTGATGGCCGCTGAGGCAGACAAGTTCTGGATTGGAGACGCTTTGACCAAAGCGCATTGTAGGAGTTCCACTAACAAGATGGGCCGACGACCTTGTAAAGATCGCAGGAGCAAACTAGATTCAGATAGCTTTTGATCAGTCACTGTGGAAATCTGTCGGGAAGACCAGTGTTCAAAAGTGAAGATGATGATGATGATGATGATATTCATACTACCTACCTCAAAAGCAGAGACGTTGACTTCATATGAACGTTTAGATCGTTCTATGAAGACCCCTTTGCTAGAGAATATGTGCAAATTTAGGAGTGAAATTCGAATCATGGATTATCTTTTGGATATTTTCAGCCGTTAAACTTTTAAATAAACGTAAAGATGTACGACTGAGTACGTCGCATAGTTTTTTGTTTTCCAACAAATTGCAGAAAAAAGAAAAAGAAAAGATAAACTCCATCGGTGATAAGTAAATAAACTATAAAAATCAGCCTTGGTTTAAAGATTTTCCTCCTTCTTTGCCTCCTTACCTCCTTGTAATAGGAAATTTCTTTGTTCTTTGTTGTATGCTGTATAGTGTAAAGCATAGGTTATACATTGAATACCAAGTAATATCTATCAATCGTTAATGTTTTATTCGGTTATCGTACGAATGGATCTGTCATGAATTCCCGCTTCCCCGTTCACACACCCCCGTTCTTTTCAATAGAATTTAATTTAGTACACTTTTCTTATCGTGCAGTGACAGTGACGGTTCAAGGTTGAAGCAAATCTACTCACCCGGCACGAGAACAGCACCAACCAGGCGTCAACCATACGAAAACACGTTACGTAAAGGGTACAGTACAGTAACAGTAACGCCTCGGATGGGATCGGTACTGGATAGCGAACGTCTCGCCTTGGATCGTTTTTGCTACCACTTATGACAATTCTTCTTGTGAATCACAGCCCGTTTGACAGGGTGGATGGGTAGTCATCAACCAGCGTGCGAGGCACCGTAAACGCATGCGCTGGTCGACAGTGGGTTCCGAGTTTATTTGTTTATTTAAATCAAAACACTTGCAAGTTTACAGAGCTAGTCCAACACACTTACAAGCATAAATTACAATAATAATATGAGTTGGTCTTGATTCGAGGTGGTGGGTGACGTTACGAAGTTGATAGATGTGCGTTAAAGTATGGAGTTTCATACAAAGAATACTGAACGCCTCGAGTTGATACGGTGCTGTCACCGTGACGGGTTGATTAGTGGGCTTCGATCTTCACTCTTACGATAGCCAGGTTATAGTGTTGCCAACCCTACCTTCACGCACACATTCACCTGACTTCCGAGCCGATCTCTTTGATACCTGTTACGAAACCGTGTTTATGAGTGTCGGAATCAGACGTCTTCTAAATTCCGCCTCATTTCATCTCTATGATTTTACAAACAATTCTCGTGGTCGGAAATGTGAATGAATCTTACACCGTGGCTTGTTAGCAAATGCGGTCTTTTTTCTGTGAAATGGGGATATAAATAAATACCTAGACCTAAGATTAAAGACGGGTTTCAAGACTTTTTATTTTTTATTTGACAGAAAACATCAATCGCAATAATCACTTAGTCACACGAAAAGTATGTTTTGACTTGTTTAGAAGCAACTAACGAGTTTGCAATGTAGATAAAGATGCTCAGTCCTTGTCACACGAATTAAAATACCAATACATATTCATTTAAGAAGTTATTAGAGTCATTAGTGGTTTCAAATATTGATTGGTTAATATTAATATTTCATGGCTGCCGTAAGTTTCTATACTTTTTTTTATTTTAGCACCTATGTTTTAGGAAAAAGCACATAATTATTAAAAAGCATTTATTTACTTGAAGAATTTCTTAAATAATCGAGGTTTATGAGCCAGAAACTGGTTCAGGTGCAAAGTGTCGCGAGCTATTAAGTTTACGGTGCAATATCTCTATCTTACCTTTGATGTTAGTTTAAAACCCCCATTTCTAAGCTTATAATAGTTTTGTTAATACCAGAATAACCGTTTTTATTAACAAGATTTTTATGTTATGATGATGGTAAAATTGAAAATTAAATTATACTTTTCAAATGTTTTACAAGTCCGCTAAAAACTTCTTAGGCCTGATTATTCCAACGTCTAAAAAGGAATATTCGTGTAATAAAATACGACAAGTCTTATTAGAAAACGTCATCTATTTGTAAGAAGTCAAATACCTTTGTAAAAGTAATTTTAAAATCGGTCGTTATATACTTATTCAGTCTGAGAAGTCATAATAACTGACTATGGTAAAATCAGCCCTTAGTTGTATTGAAGTAAAGTAAAGTAATAAATGTAGTTGAATCGAAGTTATCAAATGTTCGTTAAGCCTTTATATGTGTATAAATCGATTCACTAAAGTAATTGTATGATAATAGTAAGATATTTTCCAACCTCAAATAAAAACGATTCCACATGCTTACAAAACCGCGTACCAACAAAATATTACACATTTTGACTATAGTAAAAGAAGTCAAACTTCATCACTTTAGAATACTATTAAGCCTCAACGACATTCTCAAACATTATTTACTCTATTTTTCACCTTAGCCTAAACAAAGCACGCGTCGCACCTACGTTTTATTTAGACTACACCACAGCTAAATAAATAAAGCTTCAGAATAAACTAAAGTTTCTGAAAAAAAAATTACGATTACCTGTGCAATAAATGTTTAAATTGGGTAAAAATTTGGAATAGAAAAAATACACATACTGGTCAGTTATATGCCATATTACAAAATTTAACTGTCTTACGTTGCTGATATGTTCGTAGCATCGCGCGTCGTAATAACTTTGACCAGTGTGTATGTGATATCGTCAGAATTAGGTAAAACTGCAGTATGTTAATTTACGTGTGCATAATGTTGTAAGTGTATGTATGTGTATAATTACATGTTTGTACAAGATATCCTGAATACTAGAAGTCATGGCGAGACTATTATTTTTTAGTTAAATCAGGTATGGTTTACAAAAGAATGTATTAAGGGTACAGAGTAAGTTACATCTAAATCGTTCCAGTAGTTTTTCATATGCGAGTCATAATTAAAACAAACAAAAAAAGCCTTTTTATTTCGGAGTCGGTGCACAATGTCAAGCTTTTTAGTCAGTTTTTTGAAGGCTTTTTGTATCATACTCGTACCTTAATATTGTTGACAGTCGTAGTATTTCCTGTAGACTTTATTTATGAATACCTAAGTTCTGGCTTTGGTACTAAGCTGATGCCTTAATTTTTTTATTACAAATGTTGCTAGATGTATCGAATAGAATCAAAGCTGTCACAAAATTTTAGTGCTATTATCTTAATATTAAATCCAGATTTGTTGTACTGAGTAATCTGTTGTTCACGTGCTATGGCTATGGCATAGTGGACGTTTAAATTCGGCCCAGGAATGTGGGTAAGCGAGCAGGATTTACGCGGTACCTGGGTTCTATTCCCGGCCATTGTGCGTGCGCCTAATTTGAACTTATTAACGTTTTTAGAGCACGGCTAAAATGGGAACGAAATTTCTTGATTCGTTTGTTTTTTGGTGTGTATGCGATAGTTGGCGACTGTAACAAACTACACAGTCATCTTTAATGTAAGTTATATAGGTTAGTGACTATAGTAAATTATAGAGTACCCAAAAGTTTAATAGGGAAAGTATTTCGTAAATACTCGGGTTTCTATCTCTTTTTGCTAGTCTATAATTCAGCCAAGACTAAAGTAAATAAAAATAAGTACACAAAAAATAAGAAGGTACATGTAGGTACATAACACTTAAAATGCACGCCATACTCAGTAAATAATAATATTACAAGTTATGGCGGCACGTTTGGTGTATGGTTAGCGCTCCTGACTCTCTCGCGCTCCTCGCTGATGCCAGCGGTCGCGGGTTCGAACCCTGCAAGAGGCAAATGTTTATAAGATTAGCACGAATGTATAGGTATTTGTACTTAAGTCATGGATGGTCTTTGTACCTCTATTTAAGTATTTATGAGAGACGCGCCCGTCATTATCGTTATCAGCGCTGGTAGTCTGATGCAACATTTTTGACATTTCGCGTAGACAATTTCAATTTTATGTTTTTTTAATTCATTAATTATCATTTTAACTTATGTAGCTTGTGTGTTTAAAAAATCTTAAAAAATATTTGTAATTTTTAAGCTTCATTCGAAAATTGTTCTCGATCAATAAATACACGAAAACACTAATTTTGTTACGGCATTTTTCGAACGTCGAGACTTCCGACACTGGTATTCGTAGCATATGGAAGGAAATATTTTTTTGTTTCGAAACCAAGACAATTGGTGTGATGATTAACGCATATTTATTATTTTTTATCAATGCATGGCTAAAGGATATGTAACGGAACATCGGGTCGTTTCGTTTTTTAGGGTTCCGAAGCCGAATGGCAAAAAACGGAAACCTTATTCTTTCGTCAAGTCTGTCTGTCCGACCGCATGTCACAGCCACTTCATTCTGAAACTAATGGTTGTATACAGTTGAAACTTGATCGGTAAATCTATTGTAAGAACCGCTTTACGATTCTTATACAAAAATAAAAATTATAAAATTTAAGGGGGGAGGGGGGGGGCTCCCATACATGGAACTAAAACCTAAAAAAATATTGTCAAACCTATGCGTATAGGGTGTCTATGGATACTTCTTTTAAAATAACGTCGAGGTTTCTAAAATCATTTTCTCTTAAAGTCTTACGTTTGAGAGAAAGACGCTTCAAAAGTGGTAGAATGGGCGTCCCCCCGTCAAATTTTTAAACTAAGCGAAAGTAAAATATGAAAAAACACATGATGTAGATCTTGACAAAGACTTTCAACGAAAATTCGTTTGACCAAGATCAAACTAGAAGTTTTTAAGATGGATCACATTTTCAATAACCTAAAAAATTACTTTGTTATTCATACAAATACTATGAAGTTAGTTATATTTGCTGTCAACAAAATACTCGTATTGTGGTATTTTGGCTAAGTGGAAGTAAGTGGATTTCTAATTCAGTTAAAGTTGCTACGGAACCGTTTAGTGTGCGAGTCCGACTCGCCTTGACCGTTTTTTTAAGACGTTAGTATTTGTGCTGATTACACAGTCTTTGTTACTTATTGCATATAATGTTGGCACGGCAACTGAACCTTAGACCGATCCACTTCAACACTAATCTCCGCGCTCTATTTGATTTAGAAAATTGGATACACCAACTATAATCCCATAATGGATCCCGCTTGCCAAGAACGAAATCCCGAAATCACCTGTTCTAGTTGTAAAGCTGAGCTCACACTTAAGGTAACCAGGTTTGTACCTACTGTGGGTCGTTGAAAACAAAAATTTAAAGCGCTTTCAAAAAACAGTCTAAAAAGCTTACAATAACGCATAAGTCTTCTATTTAAGACAACTTAATTATTCAGGAGTCGGTGCATGTTATGTGTGATGTTTTTTTTTATTTCTCATATTTTAAAAACGACTCGACCAATTTTGATGAAACTTACACTGTACCCTAAGTTGAATCCTATATACCTGATTGAACTAAAAATAATCATTTCGCGATAACTTATGGTTTTTGAGAAATCTTGAGACAAACATAAAAATCCATCCATTCACGAAATTTTGTGTTATGCTCTTTAGCCACGCCACCATTTGTTTTTTATTATGATATAACCCATTTTTATGTACGGTTAACGGTCATATCGTACATGTATTGTTTGTAAATGTACGACTTTTAATTTGAAAGAAAAAAGTAAATTGATGTGGCGTTGCTGCAGAAAATTCTCTGTACCCACGCCACCTGTAATCAATTTGTAGATACAATTTCAGCTATTTCTCTGAAGTTATTTATTGTATAGTATAATATATATGTACAAATGATAAGAATCAAAAAATGTGTTAATTTTAAGGTTTAATTCTTAACTCACAAATTGTCCGTTATATGATTTTTAGCGACAGGCAAATTAAAACAAAACAAATTTCATAAATATAAATTATTAATTAAAAATCTCAGTATACCGGAATGCTATGCAGTATGTACGAATGAAAAAAATGCCTTTCTACAAACTTTGAACGATATCTTTGATAAATGTAGTGAGATACAGACATATGTATTTTGAACATATCAAACGTGTTTTTTTTCTTAGTAGATCTGTTAATCTGTTTATTGACATTGTGTCCTTACCCTTATGACGTGCAGAGATATCAGGTTGACAGACAGACACAGAGATCTCGTTAAGATGTCGCCAGTGACGTTTCGCGTTATAACTTCTTTGAGTTTCGGATCGATGCTACCAATATTTTATGGTTAACTTTTTATTTGATTTGATTAAGATTGAGAAACCGTAGCTGAAATTTAGTGTGTGTTCATAGATTGGGAGAATCAAACATCAATTTGGTTAAGTAGAATTATTGGAGGTATTTAAGGAAAACTACAGCTCATAGCCGATAGAGATCTTAAACAAAATTTTAAACATGTTTATATTAAGACTGACCAGGTAAAAAAAAAAAACAACAATATGATTCTCATAAGAATATATCTAAAACAAAGTTTTTGGTGGACAATAAGATTAATTATTGAGTGCAGAATATTAAAACAGAGAAAAGTAATATTGTTATATCTTATCGGGTAGAAATTAAAATAAGTAAAGTTATCCTGTAACGTCCCACTGCCGGGTGAAGGCCTTACTTCAACTATGAGGTAGTTTGAGCCATATTCCACCACGCGGGCTCAGTGCGGATTGGAGGGGTGTTTGCAAGGCAAGCGCTGCTGCTGTCAGATGTTATCAAGCCGCCCATGGCCTCTGACTAGGCTTAACGACTAATATCAACCGATATTAGCCGGGACCAACGGCTTAACGTGCCTTCCAAAGCACGGAGATGCTCGTGATATACATCACTTGTATGGTCGGAATGGTCACCTATCCAAACAAGAACGCGCCGTAGGTAGCTTTACTTCGGTATCATAACCAAAGCGCTGCTACCACTGCCCTACGAACACCTCTTTGGGTAGAAATTACAATATTTTAAAGTTTCTTACGTCTAGGTATTGTGGTATGACCGCTGTTTCTGATGTTTACTAGTGCTTTAGTACTTACTTTGAGATAAGATCAATGTATGTGATTGGTGTCCAAGTTATTATATTTATTACTTTTGAAATCGAAGTTGCAAGTTCTTTTTCAATCTATTTATATATTTTAGAAATAATGGCTAAGTCGTAACTGTATAACTACCCTACCCTATACTTACCCTACGAGTTAAGGTCTGAATCCAAGGTGTACTAGCGGGTTTATTACGTCACGACAATGTCAGTAACCGCAAGAGGATAGTTAGATTAGATCTATTACAACGAACTTATAAGTAAACAGTTAAAAATTTGTTCATCGTGGTTTAACAGGCTACAGCGCCATCTATGAATACATTAGTGAACTTAAATTGACTAATAATCTACTGAGTTGTACAGTGACGGTATTTCAACCTCGGAACCAATCACAGGAATTCGCCAAAAGCAGAGGAAGCCGGCCACAAGGAAAAGCTCGTAAAACATATAGCGTGTATGGCGCTTGCTACCCGATCGCGTCCGGCGCACGCGCACCGGAATAGAATGGGCGGGTAGCATGGTGTGTGAAAGTGTAAGGTTCCGTACGAAAAATTAACTTATGTCAATTCGTGTTAGTAAAACAGTGATATCTTTGTCTAAAACTGCATTTTTTTGCACTTGCAAATCTATTTTCATCAATTCAATTGGTTGTGCCTTTTTTTTTCATATAAAGATTTCTATAAATAGATAAATAGAAATTTGTACGTGCTTCATTACATATCACAAACAGTAAATGATACAAGATCTTGTTGATTTTTTTTTTAAATTCTAGGTTTCTATATTTTAACTGCTTTCCTGAGAGTTACGAAATAGCCTCTTATCTAAGAACCCTGTGAAGTGAAGTGATTTCAAAACATTGTTTCGTATTCAGAATCCTGGCACGGATCCCAAAAAATAAAAACACGCACACGTGAACCGAAACGGGAATAGACAAACGTGTGAAGAGCGACTTTCTCTTTCGTCTCTTACCCATTGCTGTTCCATCACGAATGATGTTACTGATTCAGGATCAAAATCTTCGATGGATCGTGAACAGTATGATGTTTCACGAAGGCGTTGTTAGTAGATTCAGATCACGTCCTAAACACTTTTGACTTGTTACTTTGTTTGACAGCCCGCGAAATTGGGTGAAAAGTAATTAATATGACGATGCCCGGTGGAATTTTAAATTTAAAACGAAGTGTGGGCTTTGACAAGGTAAATGTTTATGGGAGCGAGTAGCAATAATTTTAAAGAAGTTTATTTTTACAAGAAGGTATTTTAACGGATGACTGGTTTAGAGTTGTTATAGATAGCCGCTATTAGTAACAGCTTAATAGCACACTTTATTAAAACATTTAACAAAAATAGTATAACCCTTGATTTTAAAGCCATAAATATACCACAGGTTAAGTTATAAATGAAACAGGAGAGATGGTGTCATGTCTACGCTGGTATTTTCGAATCTAAAGTGAATACTTTAATGTTATTTTTTTTATAAAAAACAAAATATTTCATATTTATTAATCAAATATGTTTACGTCTATTATATGAAACTAACTGCCGTTTATGGACACTCATAAAATAGAAATGTGCAAAATATTTTGAAAGCTTTAGAAAACTATTTAAGATCGTATTCAAACCAATGTTTACATTTTTATTTTGCGTTTTCTCTGTTCAACACTTCGTCAGTTTCCTGGTTATTTCCACCAATAAATCGTACTTCACTGTCTTCATAAAAGCTATTATCTATTGAAATACGTGCACGTAATGCTGAAAAAGTTATGGCTAATGGTGATCAGTAAGCCATGAACCCACATTAGACGATTTGGATCCACACGCAAAGCCGGAGTTTACGGATGTCCATATCACCCACGCACGATTGTGTACACCCTAATCTTTTGGCAGAAGATCAAGTGAACACCTAGCGATTTACATGTCACGATTAAATTTTTATTTTTTATTTCTTTGCCACACAAATCAAGCAAAGTATTGATAGTCAATAGGAACAAAACTATGATATTGGTAACATTAAAAAGGTAAAATAAGTGATAATCAGTTAGCTGAGTGTGATAACGTATAACGTTAATGCTTTAGCTACCTGTCAGCCGCGTACATTAAAAACAAAAATTTAGCATCTTTTTCTGAACCATACATGTCCTCGAATGAAAAAACATGCTCAGTGGAAAAACGTAGTGTATCGCAAAGCCTGCCATGCCTCAGCCAAGCCGATGCCTACCCGACGAAAACGCAATACCAACCCAACGCCAAACTTGTCAAGCTGGCCAAGCTAGCCGAGCCACAGACAAGAACCGCTTGTATGCCACGTTCTCCCACCATAACTTCCGCCAGCCAAGACTGTGATGGAGGGAACAAGCCTATAAAAGCGCCGGATAGCTCAGTCAAGCTCTCTTACATGCCGCAGCCACTGACTAAGCTGAAACTCTGCTAGTTTGGGCACTTATTGTATCATTGGTTTTCCTTTAAATTAAATCTGTGTGCTTTATGTTATTGAGCGTTTTCTTTATTGATGCCACTTGTTTTAATAGTTTTTTTTTATAACCTTAATTTGTAAAGTACAGATATCTTTTTCCATTAATTTGGATAAACAAACAGTGACAAATGAAAACGTTTAACAAAGTATGGTTACAATAATGGCCAAAAACATAAAACATAAGCTTAAAGATTACTTTTTAAGCACTATCGACAGTTAATTAAATAAGTAACTTAATAGTTATTGTCAATAATTGGAATTTAATTGTATTGTGCAAACTTCTTAGCTTTAGTTCAAACCTAAGTGGTTTTTTAAAGCTATGTTTGTTAAATTTGTGAATTGGTATTTTTTTTGGTAAATAAATAAAAAATAAATACATAAAATAATTCTTAGCCTATTTGACATCGAAACATTGTAAAGCGTGTGTCAAAATGTTTTTATTTAATGTGTATAAAATCTAAGTACAAAGTCACGTCGTCGCGTCGTGTCGTGAGGTGAAAACATCGCAATCACTCGAAAGAATGTTCATCGGTTATTGTGTGTATTTTTATTGTTTGTTATTAGAGCATCTCAACGTTTACTGGCGAGTGGAATCGGGTGTTTTGATAGCGGAGATGTTCGTGTATTAGCGTGTAATGGGATCAATTGTTCGGTTATCCAGTACAAAAATACACCTATGTACTCAAATGATGCTGAGAACGCGAATAAAAGACATACATTTTATTCTTTGAAGTCAACTTTTTAACTGACTTAAAAAAAGGTGGAGGTCATCATGTTGGTCATGTTTTTTTTAATCTATGTTACCTCATATCTTAGTTATTTGTCGACCGATTTTCAAAAAAAACGTATACTTAGAGGGTCCGTAGGTGATGGGATCTTGGTGTAATCGAGGGAAACCCTCAAATTTTAAAGGCACGTGTAGTGTTTTTTACTAGAATGTTGATGTGTTGCTACGTCTGATAGTCAACCCCCCCCCCTTCTCCTGTAATTACTAAAAAAGAACAAAAAAAAATATTTGCCTAAAACGGATTCCTTTCCTTTCAATTTTCTAGAGTTTAAAGAGTTTTTTTCAGACTTTTTAGTGCATTTTGGTTTTGAAGTCAGTTTTTACTTTATTTTTTAAAACAAACTTATTTTTTAAAGTTAATTATGATTTCGATTTTGTACTCGTCGCTGAATGTAAATAAATAACAGACATTGGTAAATCGTTCGCTGTATTATCAATAATCTTGAACACCCAAAAACTTTCAATAATATAACGGCTGCAGTATTATTTCATTCTTGAAGCCCTAATAATTATTTAGTTAACAATTTCAGAGTAGCTTCTATGAGAAGCCAAACTAAAATTGCATTTTTAGATGAAAATGTCTCCTTTCCAGACATGGCATGAAAATGATTTAGATATTTTTGAGACTCACAGTGTTATTTGTGTTCTTATAAGATAAAATAAGAAACCAAAATTGCGCATGGGCAGGATTCGAACCTACAACCTTTGGCAAACCAGCCAACGCTCTTTCCAATCGGGCTACCGTGCCGTCGATAAGAGACCTGAGGCCCTATTTTTGAATCACTCGCGTCAAGATGGCGTGTGAAATTCATTTATCAAAGTCGAATTCTCAAATGAAAATCATTTTAAATCCACACGGGAGGGATTTGAAAAAAGATATCTAAATTTTGTGAGTACTAACATCAATAATTCGCGACATTATCGTTGATAATGGTCGATTTTCGAACGAAAATCTGCTGCAACTATTGGCATCTATATTAAGCGTGACTTTCGTTAACTTTTCATTTGTTTTGTAACAAAATAAATAAATAAATAAATATCATTTGGACATTCCCACACATCGCTAATATTAGTCCCAAAGTAAGCTACTCAAAGCTTGTGTTATAGGTGCCAGACAACGGATATAATACTTAAATACTTTATTGTTTGTAAATACATACATGATATACATAGAAAACACCCAGACCAATACAAACAGACATGTTCATGCACACAAATGTTTGTATTGTGCGGGGATCAAACCCGCACCCGCTGCGTAGTAGGCGATTTCTCGACCACTACACCAGACGGGTCGTCGACAAAAATCACCCGGAATATTAAAGAGGGTGATTCTAGGGCCCCTGGGCCTCAACTTTTAAATCTCTCGGTCTCGTGTCAAGATGACGCGGGACTTTTATTGATTAATGATCGATTTTACAATTAAAATTTGTGTAGATCCATACCGTTGTGATTCGAAAAATTCTTTTTTCATTTTATGGCATTTAAAGGCATCATATTTTCTGTGTTTTTGTTCGCTGTTGTTATCCCTAACATGAACATAATATTCTCTTTATTACGTAAATAAATAAAAAATATAAGATGAAATCTCGCCTTCCTCATTTTGCTTCATTTCTCCCGCGGTTAGTTCCACCAAACCGGGTTATAAAAGTGAACCGTCGCGTCGTCCGTGTTACCGGGCTAACTGATGCCCGTTTAATCGCCTCGTGACGTGACAGGTGTGCGACGGGAATAGCGCACGCGCAGCGAGCATTTCTATTTTACGTGGTCTTTCGCTACTGATTTTTTTATCGTCTTTCGATTACCAAACTGTTTAGTTAGGAAGATGATGATGTTATTTTTATTATTCAAGCTGTATTTATATATTTTTTTAAATGATTTCTATTGGAAGTTAATCAATCACTCTAGTTAATTTTTTTTATTTCTCTTTATTAAGGAAACAACAGGTTTACAATATTGTGTATAGAGTAAATATACAGGGTGTCTCAAAAAGAGCGTGCCAAACTGAACTGAAGTTAGCTTAGTCATTCCTTTCAGATATATTCTTTTTTTTTAAATTATGCCACTTTTTGTCTTATGAATGTCACATTGCAGAATGGCAGACTGACACTTGAGATAGCTTAGCAAAAGGCCTTTTAAATAAAAATACCATTAATCCTACGAAAGTGTCATGGTTTGGAGATAATGCCACTATCTTGTTTTCTTCGTACAAGAATATACAAAAAAACCGGCCAAGTGCGAGTCGAACTCGCGCACTGAGGGTTCCGTGCCAACTTTAACTGAATTAGAGAATCCACTTACTTCTTCTTAGTAAAATACCACACTATTTTGTTGACTGCAAATATAAATTTGTTTTTCATAGTGTTTTTATGAAGTACAAAGTTAAGTCTGCGGTTGTTGAAAATGTGCTATATCTCAAAAACTACTAGTTCGATCCCGTCCGAACCAATTTTCATTGAAAGTATTTGTTATGATCTACATTCATTTTTTTTTTTAAATTTACACTTGCTTGGTTTAGGAGTTAGATGAGGGGGGACGCCCATTTTACCACTTTGGAAGCGTCTAGCTATGAAACGTTAGACTTTAAAAGAAAATGGTTTAAGAAACCTCAATATCATTTTAAAAGACCTATCTATAGACACCCCACACGCATAGGTTTGACTATTTTTTTGTTTTTGTTTTAGTTTCATGTATGGAAGCCCCCCCTTAAAACTCATTATTTTTTATTTTTTGTATGAGAATCGGTAAGGGGTTAACAGGATACATCTTCCTACCAAATTTCAATTGTGTAATGCTTATAGTTACAGAATAAAATGGCTGTGACATACGGACGGACAGACAGACAGACAGACAGACAGACTTGACGAAACTATAAGGGTTCCGTTTTTTGCCATTCGGCTACGGAACCCTAAAAAGTGGCACCATCTACTAAACTATGAGACTTATATTTGAATCATGGTATTTTGATTTGAAAGGTCTATGGCTAAGCTATCTCGTGTTTCAGGTTGGCATTCTTTTTGGGACACACAGTATATACAAAATAGCACACTATCCTTATGTGTCTCCACAAAAAAAGAAGAAGTAAAAAGCACAATGCAAATTTCTACACGTACCTATATAAGATAAGTATCTACTGTACCTACTCGATTCGGATTGCTGATAAATATAACTGGCTATAAGTTATAATATGAAAATAAGTTGGGCAAATCTGGTCTCAAGTGATACTTGGCTTTACCATACCACAAGCAAGCATGCTTTGAGATTGCTCTTACAAATGATGTTAATGTTGGAACTAGCGTTGATTTATTTAGTCACCAGTGTTTGATTAAATGAAATTAAAGCTTATTGATGTTTTTTTAATTATAATAACGACCTCCGTGGTGTGGTGGCTAAACACCCTGGGTTGAGTTGCCGCTCCGCGGGTTCGATTCCCGTTCGGGTCAATATAGAAATAATAACTTTCTACATTTTCTGGGGTCTGGGTGTAGTGTTACCACCATTGTTTCTGATTTCCATGACACAAGTGCTATCGCTACTTACTTTGGGATCAGAGCATTGTGATTGGTGTCCAATATGACATAATATAATAAAAAAAATATGCGTAGAGAAGCAGAATTTGCGTCGTCACGCAGTTCAATGATCCTGAAATTGATCTGACACCTATTTTACAAAGGAAGTAACATCGCATAGGGGTCTGGGTAGTTTAATAACAATACGAGTTGTTGATAGCTAAGCATAAAAACAAAAAAAACTGAATTGTATTTTATTTTCATTAGAAAAGTTTATAAATCAAGACATAAGTATTCTTTCAAAAAGGCTATTCGTTAGCTTTTTCTCAGAAAGAATACCACGTGATGCTTTATAGTTAAGGTTTATCTTTCTCTGTTTCTCCTGTTATAATCTCTGTTAGCTTATGTATGGATAATTTTATGTATTCAAGTATGTTTATGAAGGTTTATTTTTAATTATTTATGTTAGTATATAAGTAGGTTAGAATTAATTTGTTGCTTTCTTGTATTCTTTTACGCCACCTTAATCGTTTCAGCTTTACCCAATGGTTAACTGGTAGAGAATGCTTTAAGCATTGATTCCACCATTTGTAGTTAATTTTAAAAATACGACATCAACACGGGCCGGGCCGAGGGCCGATCAAAGTGGCCGGAACGGCTAATACAACACCGTAAACAACATTACCTGTGAATTACGGCCGATAGCCGGACTGTACCATTTTACGTTTCAATAGGGTGACCATGCAGCGAATGTTAAAAAGGAGAAGTTGCTGTTTAAAAGTGCAATTTATGACTTACACACTGCGACTTTTAGTTTGGCATCGACGCTGTCGCACGTTAGTTAGTTGGCAAGAAACCATCACCTGCGGCCACTGCGGAGAAGTGGGACATGCCATGAAAGATTGCGCGAAGAAGGCCGAACCACCAAAGTGCGCTACATGCTTGCGCTTCAACAAGCCGCACGCTCACAAGACGGGAGATGTCGATTGCCGGGCCAAAAGGGCCGCTGAGACCCGGTACATCGGTACTGTCGATCATGAGGGCTCGTAATTAAGTTACTAAGATAGAGGTATTGCATAAAGTTTAATATTTTTGGTACCACAAATTTGACTAATTTTATACATAGGAATATTAATTAATGTATTGTAACGAAAAGTAAATCAGGGCTTCGGCTTTGTCCTTCTAACCCACGTATTACCGCTGAAAAAGAATTTTTGCTACCTGTTGCCTTGACCAAATATCTATTAGCAAACAACTTTACTGATGCGTCAAGAAACAAACACGCACTGAATTTTGCCGTAGTAAATATAATTATTATGCTGACGGTACTAAAATGTATGACTAAGTATTGCTGATTTCTCGTATTCTGATCAATTACTTTTAGATTATGGTTTTGACTTTGATTTACCTTTGAATTTTGTATAAGTTTAGTTATTATTGTTAAATTATGGAAGCCGTAAATAGCTTGTGTAAGCTCTACTCGTATTTAGCCTGAGATACAGGTTTAACCTAGTTCAGGTAAATAAGAGAATGCACTTAGTAATTCATTTTAAGTTCTAAGATGTATAATAAACCATTTATTTATTTATTTAGTATCGATACAGTCGCCAATATACAGTACATTATTTTTAATGTCTAGCTTCGCAACTGCATCTATACTAACGCACGTTAGCATTGGGACATGATGTACACTTAATGACAGTAAGAGAATTTGAATTTGACTGCATCGAAGCTGCATCACGACTGCATCGCTGCTAAAAGTGTGCAAAGTGTCTATAATATTAAATTTGTATAATATCAAAACGCTATAAAAACAAAACAATAAATTTTAAATTGGCTTCGTTCGTCGTAGCCAATTGTTAAGTATTTGTAAAATAAAACAATTTTTAAGAGAGCAATCTCGCAACATTGATAAGATGACGCAGCTTACGCGGAAGAAAACACTTGCAAAATCTAACAGGCTTGCCAATATGTCGGTCGCTGACTGGTAAAGGCATGCGCCCGAATAGCGATTGACACAGAGTTCGATTCCTCTGTCCTCTGTTGGTTCTGTGTCGGTTCTCTTCCTCGTTGTCTGACACAGTTCCTTTTTTTGTGCCAAAACACGGTACTATGTGTTTAAGTACAGTAACTTTTTGTTATAACAAAACTCTATGGAAATATTAAATTACTTTTTCAAAGAGAGTTGTAATATGTTGAGCTTCTCAGCGAAAACGATCCCAACACTAAGGTTTATTTTACACGGTGCATGGATGATCCTGATGATAAATAAAACAAGTTGGTTTTATTCATGATGGATCGTAAATTTCCTAATGTGTTCTTTTATGGCGAGTCTTTCGAAGCAGCATAATTTGAAAGAAAGAAAGAAAGAAAGAAAATACATTTATTCGACTCACAGACAAATACAAAAACACTTACACGTAAACACCTATACAATAAAACAGACACACACACTTATTATAGGTACATTTAACATCGAGTATGAGTCGAAAAGGCACCCTCTCAGCATTAATCGTGGCCGCAAGATGCATGCCACGACACTGATTTTCAGAGGGTGCCTTGTGGGTATAGAAACAACAAAAACAATACAATATAATACAATAAAATATAAAACATAAGAAAAAAACAAAAAAAAAAAAACAAACGTAATAATAACAATTAACTAAGAATAAAAATAAAATAAAAAATCAAGAATAACAAAACGCAAGCGCTTACCTAGCTGCAAGCGGCCACGGCAGCCAAAGCGTAGCGGAACGCACCGGTGAGTACACAAATAACAAACAAAAAAAAAAAAAAATGACAGAATGTTAAATGTCATTTGCATCCCATCCGGTCCGACCGCCACGCCCCGTCCTCTTTACAAAATATGTCGTTTTTGCCACGTTATGTACGACACGTTGACATTAAAAATTTCGTGCACCATTGGGGTAGGTATCTGGGTGTAGCCAGGTTACAGTCCGTTCTGTTCGCTCAGCGACAAATACAGAGGAAAAATAGCGACCGTATCGCAGCATGGTCTACATGCCGACGCTGCTAATTGCATATTTCACTTTTTTTAACGATTCAAAGTAATGTGTTACGTGAGACTCATTACGACAATAGATCAAAGGGGATAGGGACAACTGTTTGAAGCCGTTTTACCATTGTTTTGATCTTATAACTACTACTAATCCTTAAATCCTGGATTTGATATCGATAGTCGAATCAAACCATGAACCATATCCTGACCCCCATCGTACCGTTATCTTAGGCAATGGACTCAAGTAGAGTCCCACACTCGCAGGCGACATATCCAGAAGCCCACAAACCTCATGGTCTCCCTACAGCTTGGCACGTTAGCTGGCCTGCTGCCAGTGGTCGCTATTTGCTTATAATTCAGAATCAATATGCCCGCACACGTGCGCCGACTATTTCTCTAATAAACGTTGTAATCGCCATAACTCATTGCTATGGGCTCCACTTTGCTATTGGCTTCAATAGGCTCTTTGTTGAGAGACGTGGTGATGGACTTGATGGTCTATGTTTTTAGTTAGCTAAAACTGCACTAAACTAGCAGGTACGTTTATAAAGGTTTCGTTTTACTCATAAAATTATTAACTCCTTTTGGATGGAATATTATTTGTATAGTATTACTTTACCAAGCATTAACCTGGCACTATTTAAGATTCCATAAATGTTCGCGGGTTTAAAACATCACTACCCGCAAGCATATTTCGACCGCAAATGTAGGCTATTCCGCCTGCAATCGATGATCATGAATACATAAAAAAACGTATGGATCGTTAAATATTTTTCTTGATTGTTTGTCATTAGGAATGTTTTTAATGTGTCATGATTAATAGTCGCAGTATACTCTGACTTAACTTACTTAACGGTGGCGCAGCGGTAAGAGGGTCGCACTATAAAGCGACGGCTGCGCCAGAGATCTCGGGTTCGATCCCGGGTCGGGCCAAATTATATACCTTAGTCTTTCTGTTCTGAAATTCTTAGGGTAGCCCGGAGTTTGGAAGTTGGCGGTGTTTCACCCCCGTGCCTCGGAAAAGCACGTAAAGCCGTTGGTCCTGTGACTGATCTCTCTCCGGTCGTGTCAGATTGCTGTCCCACTTGTGCACTATAATATGTCCCGCACAGTCGGTTAGTCATTGTGACTGGCCATCGTAGTCGAAATCGGCTAAGGGGACTATTTTACTCTGACAAAGGCGACAAAAATGGCGAAAGTTATATATGACCTGTAAATCATCCAAAGCATGATGTATTCAACATAGAACAATTACATATTTCACATCTTATTACTATAAATCAAAATGTGAGTACTAATTATCACTGAAGTCAAAATATTAAAGCGCACATTATTTCATTGTTTGTCTGTCTGTGCCAGCACCTGTAGTTGAAGAGCCAAGGTTAATTCACCTGAGGAGTGCCAGAGCTGATGGCCGATGCGCATAGCCAATGTATTAATGTGCATATTAAATTAATTTTTCAGTTTATCTGTTATGTTTGTTGGACCCGAGACTTTTAGAGTGTATTATTTATCAGCTTAGCAAAACTTAACAATGTAGAATTGTGATTCTGTGCCTCCTGAATGAAAAAAAGATACACTTACAAGCTTATTTACGTAAGCACGAAAATGATCCGATCGTAAAGCTCAGTGCGGCAAACATCCCAGTCAAGCCTGAGATTATTTACAAGAATCGCATCACACAAAGACAGATCACTGATATATAAATCCTTAAAAAAGTAATAGTATAAGATATCATTTAAGTTTGTAGAATGTATTTGTAAAATCTGTTACGTAAGAAAATTTACGGGAAAATAGGGGGAAACAATATACAATAAACAATAACAATATTTAAAAGATTTTCACTAAAACACAAAAACAATATCTCCATTGTATTCGCCAGTACCTACCTTAATAACTCGACAAAACGCACTACGAACATAACAATAGCAATATTTTGTTATAAACACGACAAAGCAGAGACGTTCACCTTGTAAAAATATTTCATAAGCAAACTCGAGCTAATTTAAAGAAGCTGTGTTCCGTTGCAGGCAGCAGATATTTTAATAACGCTAAACAACAGACTGTCCTCGTTTCCGTTGCGATCAATGTTAAAATATGGACGTTGAAGGAAATGTCTAAGCTGCTGGTTTAAGATTTAGTCTGTTATACGTAACTGGATCATACACATAGCGGGAACTGTCTTATTGAAAAACGTAAATGACGTCCAAAATATTTAAAATCCAATCAAAGTGTCTGTCGTTTAATTTAGGTGGCCAAAACATTGGACTTGGACCACAAACGACCTTTTTTATAATAATCATTTAAAATATGTCATATATAAAAAATATAAGTTATAACAAATACAAAAAAGTGACTGTCGCGACTTATGAAATATATTTTGTTACATCTATCTATTGAGGCGTGTTGTTGTGCTTTAATATTAACAATATTTAAATCATAGCAAAATTACAAAAAGATTGATGCCTTTTAGGCGTATAGCGCAAACGGAATTTGATGAAAAATTCTTACTTTTAAGTCGTTGATTGTATAATAATAAATCGTTTTTGTTACTTACCTAAAGCGCCCAAGTCGACACACTGTCAGCAACATTTGCCCACGGTTCTTATTGGAAAATACTCCCGATGCTGTTTCCTCTGCTTTGCTTATTGAAATAAAATCATTTTCTCCCATATCATAATAATAAGATTCTCGTTTACTGAGGTAGTAATTTTAAAAAGACTCCTTTTTTCCTAATAATAACCACTTTGACTGCCTTAAAAATACGAATAACCCAGGAAACCGAATATTAGTTTAACGCACTATTTAATAAAAAATGATAAAAAATATTTAAAAAAACATTTGACAGCGTAATTATTCCATAAAACATGCTCACTCGGGTCCGCGTGGTCGGGACACAGCGTGCTGGTGGCCAAGAACTCGGGTCCGAGTGCTTTATATAAAATGATGTCAGACATAGACATCGCCGTGAACACTCGGGCCCGAGAGGGCGCCACCACTGGAATGGTTCTCCCGCACTCGGGCCCGAGTGGGTGGCACTGAACGAGGTAAATAACAACGATTTTCTTTGAAATCAAAAGTGAGTGGGTTCGTTTCTATAGGTGCAATTCGTGACGTTATGTGTGGGAACCACATAAGTTACAAAAAATATTTTTAATCATAAAATTCATTTCAACATATTTACAATATTAAACATATCTATTTACATTATATAACACTAAACACTTACACTAAAATATTTATTTATAATATAAAGTACAGTTTATTTCAATATAATACCTAATACATTCATACATCACACTTGCAAAACATTATTCACATAAAAACACTAAAACATTAATAAAATTAATTACACAAGCAAACCCGCGCGATACTCGTAGTATGCGGCGAGCGTTGTATACCGATGCGCTATAGCTACGCGCGCGCACCGCGCACCGCTCGGAAGTTCGTTCGACTCCCGCGCACTGCGAATGCTCGCCAGTCGAGAGAACATCGTCAGACGCATAACCCGTGCCCTTCGCCGCGCCGCCGATGCCTACGCGCTCGGTCACGTAATTAGAAACTTAACGTTTTATTGTGCGCGTTCATCTTCTTGTGTTTTGTGCTATTGTACTGTGACTTCTACTGTGTAAATTCGTCTCTTTATGTACTCCTTCTTCATGTTCTGTGTTGTGTAAAATAAACAATATTAATAGTGATTTGGACTTGCTCACTTTAACTCCACACATACACAAATAACCGGAAGTGGCCCAAGCACTTCCATACTGGTGACCCTCCGCAAGAACACACAAGAGACATCACATAATGCCAAAGACAGATTACGAAGATTGCGAGGAGAACGTCAATACGTTGCCACGACGTCGACCTGAAATTGCCGCCGCAACCGAACCACCGCCGCCGCCCGTGCAGATTCGCATACCGCCATTTTGGCCAGAGAAGCCGGCGATATGGTTCGCGCAAGTAGAAGGTCAGTTTGCGATAATGCGGATTACTGATGATGCGACCAAATTTTACCACATATTGGCCACACTCGACAGGCAATACGCAGCAGAGGTTGAGGACATCCTTACCGGTCCAGCCGATTATGAGAAACTCAAATCCGAGCTTATCAAACGATTATCAGTGTCACGAGAGAACAAGGTTAAACAACTGTTGATGCACGAGCAGCTCGGTGACCGAAAACCGTCACAGTTTCTCCGTCACCTGCAACATCTCGCCGGACCTGGTATACCGACCGATTTTTTGAAGACGATTTGGATGAGCCGTCTACCCACTGGTATGCAACCTATCATCGCCTGCCAACCGTCGTTGAGCTTAGATACCCTAGCAGAGCTAGCCGACCGTGTTAACGACATCGCATCACCAACCCAGCAAGTTGCAGCCGCGAGTTCCGCACCAATTGAAGAGCTCACACGTCAGGTGGCAGAGTTGACCAGACAAGTAAGCGCCTTGTCCACCCAAGTCAATCGCCACCCACGGTCGCGAGAACGACGTCAACCTAATCAGCGCAGTCGTTCCCCATCACAACGGTCGCACTCTAATTACAGACGTCACCCGGTCTGCTGGTACCATTACAAGCATGGTGACCAAGCCCGCAAATGCGTCAAGCCCTGCGACTACAAGGCGACGGGAAACACTCCGGGCAGTCGGTAATGGCGACGAACGACTGCCACAGCTCACCAGGTCGCCTCTTCATCACGGACCGCACCACGAAGACCCAATTTTTAATAGACACTGGCAGTGATATTTGTGTTTATCCTGTATCTGCGCTCCGTGAGCGCCGTTGTAAAACGAATTACCATTTAAGTGCTGCCAATGGTTCGACTATCGATACATACGGTTACATTCAGCTAAATCTAAACCTTGGCCTACGTCGTAATTTTCCATGGCGCTTTGTTATTGCTGATGTGACCAAAGCTATTATCGGTGTAGATTTTCTTTCATTTTATCGCCTTATAGTTGATGTCAGTAAACAGAAGCTGATCGATAGTCTAACCAATGTGAGCATGGTGACTTCTTTATTTAAGCCTGATTGTTTAGTTTCTAGTGCGAATGTGGTGTGTAGTGTTATGCCGATACTCTTTCACGCATCGATGAACTGCAGATACCCGTCGATCTTGAGGAAATGGCCAAGCTCCAAACCACAGACCCAGAGCTTGCAGCTCACCTGGAAGGCGAAACATCACTTCGTCTGATAAAGACGAGCGTGCCTGGTAGCCGTACGGAACTATACTGCGACGTCAGTACACCGGCGCCCAGACCTTTCGTCCCACAGCAACTGCGTCAGCAGGTGTTCAATTGTCTCCATTCATTGAGCCACCCAGGACCCAACGCTTCAGCCAAACTCGTTGCCCAACGCTTTGTCTGGCCGTTAATGCGCAAGAACTGCCGTGAGTGGGCTAAGGCATGTTTGAACTGTCAACGTTCAAAGGTAAGTAGACACGTCTCATCACCTTTAGGTACGCTGGACTTACCTTCTGCGCGTTTCAAACATGTCCATATAGACCTGATCGGCCCATTGCCCCCTGCTGGTGATTATCGGTACTGCCTCACAGCCGTCGATCGCTTCACGCGATGGCCGGAAGCTGTGCCACTTACCGATATCACCGCCGAAACTGTAGCCAAAGCGTTTGTCTCCTGTTGGGTGTCTCGATACGGCTGTCCAACCAACGTCGTTACTGACCGTGGTGCACAATTTCAATCGGCACTTTTCCAGCAGTTGTCCAAGTCCATAGGATTTGACCACCGCCGGACCACCGCATATCACCCACAATGTAACGGCTTGGTGGAACGCTTCAGCACGTATGAAATCTTTCGCCGAGAACATACGCCCAGTCCCAACTCAGCACCACACGAAAAATAAAATATTCGTATTTAAGGAACTCGCCACTTGCAGCCACGTATTTCTAAGGGAAGACGCGCTCCGTGGCTCACTCCAACCGGCCTATACAGGCCCACACGAAGTCCTAAAAAGAGGTGCTAAGTACTTTAAAATTAGCGTCAAAAATAAAGACGTGACAGTAAGCATAGACCGCCTTAAGCCAGCCTACTTACTGTCCGACGACACACATGTATCATTACAAGACGCTCCATCACCTAATCAATCATCTTCACACGATTCACTTACACAACCCCACAATCACAACTCTCCAGCGACAAAAAGCACTAGGTCTGGAAGGAAAGTACACTTTCCTGACTTTTATCGCCCTTAACCAGGTCTCTGGAGGGGAGTGATGTGGGTTACAAAAAATATTTTTAATCATAAAATTCATTTCAACATATTTACAATATTAAACATATCTATTTACATTATATAACACTAAACACTTACACTAAAATATTTATTTATAATATAAAGTACAGTTTATTTCAATATAATACCTAATACATTCATACATCACACTTGCAAAACATTATTCACATAAAAACACTAAAACATTAATAAAATTAATTACACAAGCAAACCCGCGCGATACTCGTAGTATGCGGCGAGCGTTGTATACCGATGCGCTATAGCTACGCGCGCGCACCGCGCACCGCTCGGAAGTTCGTTCGACTCCCGCGCACTGCGAATGCTCGCCAGTCGAGAGAACATCGTCTGACGCATAACCCGTGCCCCTCGCCGCGCCGCCGATGCCTACGCGCTCGGTCACGTAATTAGAAACTTAACGTTTTATTGTGCGCGTTCATCTTCTTGTGTTTTGTGCTATTGTACTGTGACTTCTACTGTGTAAATTCGTCTCTTTATGTACTCCTTCTTCATGTTCTGTGTTGTGTAAAATAAACAATATTAATAGTGATTTGGACTTGCTCACTTTAACTCCACACATACACAAATAACCGGAAGTGGCCCAAGCACTTCCATATTATGCATTATTTATAGGCGTTATCCTTACACATGCTATATATTATTATTAGTCCCCCTAGCCGATTTCGACTATAGTGACCAGTCACAACGACTAACCGACTGCACGGGACATACACTTCTGGACACATCTATTGGCCCACCTTGTATTTTCAGTTTCGTTTAGTCCTAGCTAAAATTTTATATTAGGTCGAGCAAAAAGTTTTTATGCAGTTTTGATCCTGGCACATTCACAATTTCATTCAATAGTCTTTTTTTGAATTTCGAACACAGAATTTAAAGAAACAAACGACAATTTGGAGCCTGTTTGTTGATATCAAACAATCGAATACTAAGAAAACTTGGTTTGATTGGTTTACTTGGATTTAATTCTTGAAAAAGTGATTGATATCTTTGGTTTTGCAATAAACATTACTTATTCTTAATATTAAGATGAGGTTCTATCAATAATCTATGGATACTTCACCTGAAGTCGCCGCCCAAGCTGTGGCACTTATTCAGGCCGGACACAGACAAAGAAACGTGAGTGCTCAACTTAATTTAAGTCGATCTGCGGTCCGAAATGTTTATCGGAGGTACCTAGAGACTGGCGGCTTTGTTCGTCGCCAAGGAAGGCCACGATCTCGGGTCACAACTGAAAGGCAGGATCGCTTCATCGTGATGACCAGCTTGAGAAATTGTCACCTTACCTCCATTGAGATACAAAACCAACTTCGCGACTTCCACGCAGTATTTGTGAGCGCTCGAACTGTTCGGAGAAGGTTAAAAGAACGCGATATGGTACCACACAAGCCAGCTAATGGGCCCAAACTAACGCGAGCCCACCGAACAGCAAGCCTTAATTTCGCACGCAGTCATTTAAATTGGACACAGCAAGATTGGTGCCGTGTACTCTTTTCTGATGAGTCTAAAATTGTGTTACATGGCAATGATGGAAGGAAGAAGGTCTACGGACGTAAGGGAGAGCGTTTCGCACAATTCTGGTTTGAAGAGAGGGTTACTTATGGCGGTGGCTCGTGGACTGTCTGGGGCGGTATATCCGCGAGCGGCAAAACTCAACTTGAGGTTGTTACAGGACCACGGCTGCCAACATTAAATGCTGAAAGGTACATTCGTGAGTGCTTAGAACCTCACGTGATACCATACGCGGACTATGTGGGCCCAAATTTCCTTTTTATGCATGATAATGCAAGAACCCATGCGGCCGGCATCATGAGGGAATATCTTCGGGATGTGAACGTCACAGTTATACGAGTAGACTGGCCAGCCAGAAGTCCAGACATGAACCCCATTGAGCACATGTGGGACGAGCTAAAAAGACGTGTTAGGGCTCGTCAGCCAGTTACCCAGACGATGCAGGAGTTGAAAACTGCCATACAAGAGGCATGGGAGATGATTCCTCAAAATTTCATAGAGCGGTTGATAAACTCTATGCCTAATCGTATGAGAGCTGTGGTAGATGCCCTTGGAGGCAACACGCGTTATTAAATTAAACCTTTATTTCATAAAACATGTTTTTTATTAAAAAAGCAATTGCCTTTAACTAGGCGCATATCCGACTTGTTAGGCGTAGCTCCATGTCGTATGGTATTCTGAATTCAAATTTTAAACAATACGATCGAAAAAGATGGTAAAATGTATCAGGTTTAAAACTGCATCAACAGTTTTTGTTCAATCTAGCAATCATATTTCGGTAGGGGCCATCGAAACCTAAACTCTAAGGTGGGCCAATAGATGTGTCCAGAAGTGTATTATAGTGCACAAGTGTGTGCGCAAACACAGGTGCACTCTCTATTCCTTTCACTCTCATAGCCCGGACGGACAGCAATCTGACACGACTGGAGAGAAATCAGGCGCAGGACCAACAGCTTTACGTGCTTTTCCGAGGCACGGGAGTGAAACACCGCCAACTTCCAAACTCCGGGCTACCCTAAAAATTTATGAATAGAAAACTCAGGTATTTTTTGTGACCCGAACCCAAATTTTGGGATCAAACCCGGGACGTCTGGCGCAGCCGTCGCTTTAAAGTGCGACCCTCTTACCGCTGCGCCACCGAGGCAATTACTCGTAAACGCACGACGACCCATGCTATACGCACATACTAAAACTTAATCAAAAAGATATCAAAACATACTCCATCTCAGGTACCCACAACATTCAATCACATCGTCAACCTCGTACACACTTGTAAGCGTACGCCAAGGCAATGTGTTTACATTCATAAAACTAAGACGGAACAGCCAATCCGGGTTTACGGCCGTGTCGGATAGACAAACACACATTACGGGAATACGTTGGCCGGTGATTCGCACGTAGGTGCTTCGCTTGTTGTGATAGGTAAGGTTTGGTGTTTGATATTTCCTGTGTACACTTATTTGATTTGCGGTATGATTATTTTACAGTCTGCTGTCAATACATAATAAATAATACTATAACGTTACAAGATCTCTCTTGCAACATTGATAAGGTCGCGCAGTTGCAAAATTCAACAGGCTCGCCAATGTGTCGGTTGCCGAGTGGCATAGGCATATTCCCGGAAAGCGTAAGACACGGGGTTCGATTCCTCGTCTGACACAGTTGCTTTTTTTTAAGTGCAATTTATATTATATAACCTTACTAGAATATGAAAGATATACCATTTGTGTATGCCAAAATATGTGTCAGAGAAAAGTGTAGGTACTCTCTGACACGCTGCAGTAGCTTAAGCTGGAAAATCCTTACAAGTTTATCCTCTTGATCTTGCTGGCTTAATTATTATTTTATTTTATTTATTTATTCATACTTTATTGCATAACCATTTTTTTACAAAAGGTGGAATTAATGAAATATGTCATTCTCTACCAGTTATAACTTTGAGCTAAGCAGAAATAATTGTGGGCGGTGTGATAAATAACAGAAAATGTTACTGTTACAAAAAACCGGCCAAGTGCGAGTCGGACTCGCGCACTGAGGGTTCCGTGCCAACTTTAACTGAATTTGGGAATCCACTTACTACCACTTAGTAAAATCCACAATATTTTGTTGACAGCAAATATAACTTTGTTTTTCATAGTATTTGTATGAAGTACAAAGTTATGTTTGCGGTTTTTGAAAATGTACTATATCTCAAAAAATTCTCGTTCGATTCCGTCTGAACCAATTTATGTTGAAAGTATTTGTTAAGATCTACATTATAATTTTTTTCAAAATTTACACTCGCTTAGTTTAGAAGTTAGATGGGGGGGGGGGGGGCATTTTACCGTATTAAAACGTTATAACGTTAAACGTTATACTTTAAAAGAAAATGGTTTTAGGAACCTCGGAGTCATTTTAAAAGACCTATCTATAGACACCTCACAGGTAAAGGTTTGACTAAATTTTTTTTTTTTGGTTTTACTTTCATGTATGGGAGCACCTCCTTAAATGACATATTTTTTATTTTTTGTTTGTAGAATCGTAAAGCGGTTAACGGGATACATACTTCTACCAAATTTCAACAGTGTGATGCTTATAGTTACAGAATAAAATGTCTGTGACATACGGACGGACAGACAGACAGACAGACTTGACGAAACTATAAGGGTTCCGTTTTTTGCCATTCGGCTACGGAACCCTAAAAAGGTACATACCTACATTCTATTTTTCTTTTGCATGACAAATGAAACTATCTTGTAATCTTTACAACTGTTTCTGGGGTTTACTGAAAACTTTCTTAACTTGTATCAACGGGGTGGTCCAAGCTTGCAACCTCTCCGATCGATTAACGACTCGCTGCGCCCGCGCACACAACGCTTTGATTCGCCAACGATTGATAGCTGAACAGTGCTCCTTGTTGAAGTTAACGCAAACAACTTCAAAAAACCACTCAAAAGTGGCGTATTTTTATTAGAGCTTGGAAAGCTTTCCATTGGTTTTTTATTGAAATAATATTAGTATTTTAAGTACTCGTATGTTTGTGGAGTAAGTATCTTAATGAGAGAGATTTTATTTATGAAGGACAACTAATAAAGTATACACCATACATTTACATACGTAAAATTAAAACGAAATAATACATTGTTGCCTTACTTATAGGCTGCCACGATATTCACAAAAATACTGCTGAAAACAGACATATAGCTTAAGTTAATTTGAAGAACCAGTAAACAAAATGGTTTGAAACATAAAAAACAACCTGTCAATTTAAAATGAATGCATAAGTGAGGACTTCAATTTACGTAGCAAATATGACAAATCAACACTGGAGGTAGCCACATTATTTTGTACTTTCTACATTGTATAAGAATTGCTATATAGATCTGGGGTGGAAATGTGTAAAGCAATCGTATTCATTTAACAGTTCATAACGTACAATATGATCTGTCAAACGCTTTGTTCTTTGCCGTTTGACAGTTAATATCATAAGAACTGTCAAACGAATACGATCGCTTTACACAATTCCACCTCTGAATCCGATAAAATTATTGATATTATTTGACACATTGTATTTATTTCGTATGTAAACATCTGTTAGTGAAAATCTTTAGATTAACTTATTTGCAAAAACTGCACTGATGCTGAAAACAGTTTTAGAACCCCCATCCAAAACACTTGAACGATGATTTAGTCTAGGAAGTAAATTCACTCTATTTACTCTGCCATTTAAACATTACTTCATTATGATTTCTGCGTCCCAAATCCATTTAATGCATCCTGCCACGCTCCTGCGCATGTTAATAGTAATTTACAACTTTCGGACGCCTTAAAATGTCGCTAATAGTTCTATGAAGCGAATATTAACACAACATAGTTAGCAATTGCGTAAGTCGTATGAATGGACCACTGTTGGCGCATCTGGATCCATATTTTGTTGATGCGATCTATTTATAGAGCGGTGAGGATAATCAGGCACATCATGAAGAATTATTAAGTATGATTCACGCTGCTACTTGCCGGAGCCGGACCGTGCCAGAGCCGGGAAAAAAACCCACCGACAGCCCGGGCCCAGGCGAAGAACGGTCAGGCATGAGTCACTTCATACAAAATGTATACAATAATGTCTGATCGTGCGCCGGCTGGAGCCCGGCCCGGCGCCGGCACGGTGTAGCGTAAACCAGCCTTTATAGTGAAAAGAACAAGAAATATAAAGCTGGCACTGAAAGTTAGAGTATAAGAACTGTATTGCTAAAAGAATGGTATTTAAAAACCGGAAGCTCACTAAAATAAATAAAGTCTTGCAGAAAAACAACGCTAACATCACTATGTAAAAGGTAAAATGAAATAATTATAAACGGTAATAAAATGATGAAAACAAGAGCGTCACTTAATTCTTAGTATTAATAAATTTCGAACAAAACTCATGATTTCATTGAAGAAATGATGACGTACCAACAAGTCCCACAACCATCACTATGGTCAGTGGTTCGGTAAATGGAACAAATATTCGCTTCCACGTAAAGCCATACACGTTTCCGACTCTTGCGCACTTCCGCAAGAAACTAATCCCCTTTTACTAACCACAAGGTACCGACCAGGTTAAGTGTCAAAGCCAAGAAACGATTTCCTTCTTCCCATCTGTAGGACTCTTTAGTATAGGATTATTGTCCTATTTAGTCTTATTCAAGCATTAATAAAAATATATATCTTTTGCAAAGTCCCGCACCTACCACATACAATTTTAATGCCATACATTGTAGAGCTTAGTTCCTCGCATGACTAAGCGGCCAGTAACGCTGATACGGTGAGTTATTTCTTTGTGCATTACTCCTTTGTGAGTATTTCTGATGGCAGGTGCACTAGGGCTGTGCAGGAAATGTGTACCTGCGTGTAGAAACCTAATAGGAATGAGGGGCAGAATGTATATGTTAAAAAAGCGTGCCTTCGCAAGTCCGAAAAATTCTATGGCAGTGAGTTCTGGTAACAACTTCTACGTTTAAAAACAGCAACTGCAAGAATTGAATGACAACTTAAATTGTTGCAAAATCATTGCGAGATTATCAAATCAAATGTAGTATTTTTTGTGAAACACGGGTAAACACAATATGAATTTATGGGACACGCTTGAGGAATTTTATTGGAACAAATCTGTATTCGTGAAACCTAGCTCGATTATGTTTCTATGTGAATAAGGTTAGCAAAAACTTCTTAATAAAGGTCGGAAAGGCCGGTCGGCCGGAATAACGATATTTTTCTCTCGTACATAGATAGCATTGTTTCAATTGCTTTCCAGGAGGCCTAAAATGCACGTCTTGATACCGTTTATCGTGTCGATAAAATAATTTTATGTCCTAAACAACATGTTTTGTGAGAAAACATGTTGTATTTTGTTTATATTATGCGTGTAGTTTTCACTTGTAAGGCAATTTTAGTTACTTTATAAACAAGTGAATACATTAAAATTAGTAAGAACCTTGTTGAATATGATTAAAAAGACGGTTAAAACTTATCGATTGCTGCGATAAATGGTAAATAGGTGCATCGTTGGCCCGCTACGCGCTGGTTATCTGAAATCTCCTACCTCGTCCATATAAAACACAGCCCTATTTAGCCTTGTATGTCAGTCCTTACGTCTACCGCCCCCCCATCTGAATCACCGGATATTTTAAACAGTTGCCGAGTTAGGTGCGAGAGCTCTTTGTCGTCCGGCTCTCTTTCGTATAATTTAGGATTCTTTATGGTCGTTGCGAGATGATTTATGCGACGAAATGACATAAGTGACAAAGGCGGAATATGGAGAGTGATAATTGTGTTTTTGTCGCGTTCACTCGTGTTGCGACTGTCCCAGAGATTTATTAGCTTTGATGTCTGATGTTGATCTGGAGTGGGTTTATCGAGACGCAAGGACCAGCTTGCCATCTGGTTTAGCTTTATAAATATTTACTTCAGTATCATTAAATGAATGAGTAACTATAATACGAGTAAAGCGCTGGTTGTGTACGCTGACTTAGATATAATTATGCGTCTACATATCGATAAATACTGTCTATTTGCCGAAATTACAAAAGTTTCAAGGAGCCAAGTTTGACGCATTTTATCGTAGAAATCAACGTTTATTTCCATCACCAAATTAACTACCTATCGGGCATTTGAAGAACGGAAATATATTTCTGGACATTAGAGTTGTGACGTTAAACGTAATGTGAAAAGAGAATTATGAACAGGTTTGAATGATGCATAAATCTAAGTAAATTTGCTGTAACGTAATATTTCACACCTGAACCCTAATTACACAACATTCATTCTAGCTCAAATGTCTCTTTTAACACAAATTCTAATAGCAAATGTCCACCTGTCATTCCTGGGGCCAAACGTCATTATGTAATCGAAAATTTTACGTCAGTTCCATCCATGTCCATTCCTATTGCAGCTTTGCTTCTGGCTGTTATATCGTAGCTTTCTGCAGAAGCATCAGTGGTTTGTGCTCAAATCTGAGAAGTAGTTTCGTCTTTTTTGTAAACGCGTGGTGCTAATGTTACATTAGTGTACGTTTTCGCACATCTGTCCGTCTGTCACCCGGTGTGACGGCACGATGATGTTCGTTCCGGAACCAGTTTACTATTACAGGTTTTCCCGGTATCGGTGTAAGATTGAACTGTTTAACTTTGGTGAAACCCAGCGGGGGATTTGTTTTGAAGTTTGTACCTTTGCGGTAACGTGACGGATAACAGTTTTGACTCTGTCCATTAGTTACAAGTTGATTTTGTATTTTGTTTGTGTGTACTCGCAAAATTTCATCCTATCCTAGTCCGTCGTTTACATGACGAGATTTGCAATATTTAAGTTGAAGTAGTAGTAGAAGTACGAACGAAACGTTTCATTCGTTACATTATCATGGCATATGGTGCATCATACTTCACACATACCACACAAACATGAATTTAAAACGTTTCAGCTGGCATCATTTCCTCATATGAGCAGCCTCCTTACCCCACACAAGTCATAAACCAAATTGGAAACAAATAGTCACCCTAAAATAAGTCTTGAACCAGGTGACCAATTAGGTACCGACTCCCGCGCACCACGGCGACATCAAAGGCGAACGGTGGGGCGTGGCCGATCGCTTCCCGTGGTTATGTTTAGAGCACAGGTAACAAGAATGCGCCTTTGAAACGCAACACTTCCGCTCGTAACGGCATCTTAATGGTCAGGGATTAGGCGGTGCGCAGACTGTGCGTTGGTGGTTTGTATTGAAACTGGTATGCTGGTTATTTGACCTGTATACCTAAATTAACTTGCCCATAACTAAGTACAGCTTGAGCTCTGGTAGGTAATAAAATAAGTACATGTACTTAGAATTGACTATGAACCATAATGATACCCGAACAATATTGTTGTTTCTGCAGCCTCAGAATCAGCCTCAGAATTAGGACATTTATATACGTGCTGTTAGCGCCAATTTCTGTGTACCTCAGTCACTCGGTACTCACTCAGCAGGGCCCACTGAAAACTAGCGCCAGGTTCTCCACGAGACCTCACTTATGCTGAGTGAGGCTCCTTTTGGTTATAGGCGTCACACACACACACACACACACACACTCACACATTAGTTGGTCTGTTATTGTAAGGTACAACACATGGACAATGCTACTTTTATTTATACTTTTCTGTGTAATCTTTGTATTTTGTTTTTTATTATTTGTAATATTGTGAATGTGTTTTCGTCATGTAAACCAATAAAAGTTTTTTCTTTCTTTCTTTCTTAATTTTCGTAGTATTTAAAGAGAGAAGAGTTTACCTGTAGAAATACCTTATCAATCTCTGACACAAGACTTCTAGGCGTACTCAGTGAAACGGTTTGGTAGAGTAAAAATATTTACATCGTAAAAGAAGAAAAACTCCTTTGTTTATTAATAAAAAAAAATAATGTAGTGTCATTCATAACTTGGTACGAGTAAGTGCAATGTTTGTAGTAGGATAACAAAGTTGTTGGTTTCATATTTTCTGCCATTTGCACCACCAAAGAGCAAACGTCAATCGTAAATCTAAAACCCTTTATAAACAATGATTACTAGATTCTAGACTATTACCACTATCTAGCCACTTCTCAAACCCACCTCTTAAAATAAGTATCGCCGAGTCGCTGCCAATATTTTGTCCATTTTACACAGATCATGATCCGGCCTACGCCACGTGCCTCCTTCCATCACTCACTGACATTTATGTCCCTCAGACGTATAAAACAGGTAAGTTAAAGCCCTTCCTGTAACTGTCAACGTCACTCCAGCACTAACCGGTTGGGTTAACGAGTAGTTTCTGATTGGAAGCTTCCTCTAGCTAAAAAGATCATGATTTACTACTGTGGTTAGGTTTAACTGCCTGCAAATAAATAAATAAATATTGGACACCAATCGCATCCATTGCTCTGATCCTAAAGTACTTGTTTTATGGAAATCAGACACAACAGTGGTACCGCAACACCCAGACCCGAGACAGTATAGAAAATTTTGATTTCTACATTGACCCGACCGGGAATCGAACCCGGGACCTCAGAGCGGCGACGCCTTGAAACCAGCATGCTTAGCTACTACACCACGGAGGTCGTCAATGCATAGATAGAAAATGTATAGATAATAGGCTAAAGAAAGGGCGAAACACTGAAATTGGATTATTATGTTTAAGAGTACATTATGGGTATTATATTTTGATATCTTGATATTATGAATCCATATTTCCCTTGGTCCCGACACAAATATATTTTTTGGTGAGTTTGTTTCGGATCGGATTATCAGGAGAAGCTCATATGAAAGAAAAATAAGCGGGTGGACCGATTTTCATCGTTTATACTTTGTCAGATTTGTCATCGTCCGGAATAAGATAATAACTTTTATTAAAATGACGGGGCAAGGGTAGGAAGGGCCGAGGGCAAAACAAAGTTTGCTGGGACCGCTAGTTAAATCATAATTTGTTACTAACGCGTCTTAGATAAGGTTCTTCAATACTTTCTTATAATTTACATTTCAGTGGACAGCTTATTTTAGATCTCATCATTGCAAATTCCCTTTCAGTAAGCCGCGTCTAACGAATTCAACCAACAGACGTCAAAATCAACTGAAATAAATCTCTACCACTTAAAATTCTACCCTTGGGAGGTACCTCGGGAAAATAATGAGCCCTTATACTTTGTTTTTAACACAAACGCGAGTGGCGCTAGCGTCGCGGATTCTTTGAAATTGAACTCTATCTGGTTAAAACAAGGTTTAGATTGTTGTGACGAAAAACGCGAGTGTTTTATTTGTACCGGAGTATAGGTCCTAAATCTTGAGGAGCATCTAGTTTTAATGGTATTTAAATTAGGTTTTTATTTACTCGGCGTGGCGGATTTGATGTCACTCCTGTGACGGAGTGTTGCGGTTTCGTCGGGTAGGTAGTTAATAGGATAGTGACTTGGGAGTTTCGGGATAAGGTATTTACAAGAATCTGTACCGATTATGATATGTTCGACACAGTTCAAGAATTTAGTTGATAATTAACAATAAACAATACTTTAATGTAATAATCTATACTAATGTGATAAAGCTGATGAGTTTTTTTTTTGATTGTTTGAAAGCGCTAATTTCAATAACTACTGGACATATTTGAAAAAGTATTTTTGTGTTGGATAGCTTATTTATTAAGGAAAGCTTTAGTTAGGCTATCAAAAAATACGCTGTGATGGTAGGGAAGGAAGCAAACTCAAAACGCTCAGACGAAGTCACGGGAGACGACTGCCATGGTATTTTAAAAACAAGCATCTCATGAAGAACCCATTTCGAGGGCCTACCAATCTCTATCATGACTCTACCATGTCACATACTACTGAACTTGCTAATAACATTTTAATGAAGTGATCCGAACGCCATGGCACTAAACGGAATAGTGAAACTTACATCTCATTCGAAGCTCACATTCAATATTCCGAACTTCAATTACCATAGTTTTCCAGGCGACTAGACTCTCAACCTATCCAGTTTACACAATATCCAATAAAGATTTACAATTTACAATCAAGTTTACACGCGCTCGTAAAGATCGCCTTCCGTGTTCCACCACTTATGGCTACCGGTGGCCCACCCAGGTTATGCTTGTCTGTTGCAATATGTGTTTGCAGTGATCGGATATGTTCATATTTTGGGAGATACCTAGTGAAGAGATGAAGAACCAGGATGCATATTTTTACTGCTTTTGAAATAGTAACCAAAAATAAGTCATCATTAAAATAATTTTACGTAATCTGTGTCAAACCTTAATCACAAGTACACTGATGGACTTGTAAATCTTTATGTGTATTATACTAATAAATATATAATTTGACGACCTCCGTCTGTGTAGTAGCTAAGCACGCTGGGTTTCAAGTCGTCGCCGCTCCGAGGTTCCGGGTTCGATTGCCGGTCGGATCAATGTAGAAATCAACATTTTCTATATTATCTCAGGTCTGGGCGTTATGTCTGATTTTCATAACACAAGTGCATTAGCTTCTTACTTTAGGATCAAAGGAATGAATTCAATGAATGAATGGATACAAAGCTGCAAAAAATACTTAGGTACACCAATTAGTTTAACATTTATGAAATAAGTTACTGATCCAAATGGCAATACAATTAAAAATGCCTTACAAACCAACCTATCTTAAAAATATGCTCAAACAACGTACTGATCTGAAATTATCATAGAGGGATTTACGTAATGCGAACACCGGAAATTGGGTCAGAGAGGGCCACTTATCCGGCGGAAGTGGCCGCCCAGAGCGACGTATTTCCGCTCCTGACTGCGCCACACCTCGGTCATTATCCAGAGGATTTTTGGGAATAGTTTTTATGAAAGAAGATAAATGCATAATTTTACTTCTCTCAAACACTTCTTAATATCAATGATACGTCTAAGTATTAAACTGCCTCAGTGGCGCAGCGGTAAGAGGGTCGCACGAGGGTTTGTTCGATCCCCGGGCCCCGAAAATAAGAACCTAGGTTTTTCTGTTCAGAAATTCTGGGTTTGGCCCAGAGTTTGGAGTTTGGCGGTATTTTACTCATGTGCCTCAGAAATCACGTTAAGCCGTTAGGCCTACGCCTTAGGGCCTACTACGAAAAACGAAAATCGTATCGCGGATCCGAATAATTTATAGTATGCAATCCTTAATACGAAATGCTCCAATTTGCCAAACGATAGTCATGTTGACGAATTTAGATTTTCGTAGTACCCTGTACTATCTCTGATCGTGTCAGATTGCTGTTGCTGTGCAGTGAAAGAAATAGAGAGTGCACCAGTGTTTGCACACACACTTTTGCACTATAATATGTCCCGCGCAGTCAGTTTGTCGTTGTGACTGGCCTCCATAGTCGAAATTGGCTAGGCGATTTATTATTTTTACACCTATAAGTACGAGTTCATAATGCACGCAAAGAATAAGGTCGGATACAATACAAGACAATGGTCACCTTCTGACGCACTCGGGTAGTAAGCATGTTTTTTTTAAGCAAGGCTTTGCTGCAGTTGCGTATTTGAAGGCAACTTTAAAATGCATGAATTTAATAATAAAATCTCCAAAAACCTTAATTTATTTGTTAAAAACAAACTTTACACTTTACCTCTAGTTTATTATTAATTTATATTACACTTTTAAAAGACGCAAGATAGTTTACTAGAGTAAGTCCTTGTCACAATATCCGGCCACATCTGAAGATATTGATTCATAAACTACCGTCGTGTCTGGCTACTTTGATCCCGACGTCTCAATAATGTTAGTTATAAACATTTTTAAACATCCACTTCCCTAATAGAAGTCAATTAGTCACCCAGAATTTTGAGGTGAAATTATTTGTGGCAAAATAATGGAAGAGGGAAAACTTTCTAGCACATTTGTAACATCCAAAGAAAATGCATTGGTGCATGAAACAAAAATACATAAAAAAATAGACCTTACCTTCAATACTTAAATTTCAATTTTTCTTTTAACATGGTTGAAGGTAATTCAATACTTAAATTTCAATTTTTCTTTTAACATGGTATTTTTTTATTCCATAGGAATTCTGTCCATATACATCTTGCATTCCCGAATTCTCAGGACTACAAACTGAATACTTCCAAGCAAATATCCATTAGTGTGCCACAATGACACATTAATACTTTAACTGCGCGCGCGCCGGTGAGCCGCCTGCTCCCTCTTTGATCTTTTACGGCTAGATTATAGCACTAATCGGCACAGACAGTCCATATAATCATATCAGAATTATTAGCCAATAAACTGCAAGCGAACCTGCCTCGTAAATGATGATCAGAAACTGACAAAGTGGGGATGAATTTATTAAACCGAGAGGATGTTGTAAAGCACTTTGAACTGGGGATTAGTTTGTAGAGGATTATGATGGTATTTGTTTGTTGTTTATAAGACGTACGATCAAAGGTAGGTTGCGATGGTCTGATTGTAAATACGCTGTGCGATGCAAACGAGGTATTTTCGTCTGACCAAATTCTAATATGTCTTTTTTGGCATCTACCATGAGATCTTAGAACGTAATTCCAAATCCACTATCATGATTTACCATTAAATAAGGTATACCAAGCTTTGCCAAAAGAGAGAATACCTAGCTTTCAAAGATTATGAGTTTCTTTAAAACAGTGACACTTCTATGACAAAGTCATATTATTTAATCTTTGCCCTTAACTTTACAGCGTGTGACAGCCAGCGTCAAACCTTGAAATTGCAAGTGGCAATTATCTCCACAGTTTATTGTTTCGTTTGATATTGTACCGAGCTTTGCGGAGAATCCTCGTTTTACGCTTACGAGGTGTTTTGCCCCTTCATTCACGATCTTTAGAGGTGATTTGTATGAAACTAGACAGGTCAAAGAACAAGTGGTTTGCTTTATAATTTAGGAGCTAATTCTCAAAACCGCATTTATGTGAAGTTGTAAAGAATTTATTCAATGCCGTCGATATTTGCATTTGTGGGCCTGGACAGTAGCACTTTGTATTTTGATCACGTCTTATCCAAAATGTTTATGAAAAGTCAAGACGAGTTTCTACTTAAACATTACAAATAAACTTCGTATCTATTAGATTGTTTAAGATGTGGAGATAGAAGCGAACATTTTGAAAATTATAAGATATCCTCAAACACACAAAAGTGTATTTACTGGAATGACGTGCTTACAAATACTCCAAATAAACAAAAGCTTCTTTAAGCTTCAATCGCAACTTCAGTCTCAATCTTTGACATCAAATGAGACTCAAAACCCAATATATCTAAAAGTATAAGGCTCTACCGTTACTTTGCTTTTAGCTTTATAATTTTGCTAAAATATTCCTAACGAGGTTGACGCTGAAATATGACAGCGATCAGTTTGTATCAACCCTTTATTTGGGCAGTGAGCCTGTTATTAGCAGCCAATGACTTTGTTATTAGGGCACCTTCGCAATTTCGGTGGTGGAAATAAAATGAAAATTTATTGGAGGGTGGCGCATCTATTAATTTATGTTAGCAAAAGGCTTGTAGCAGAATGGCTTTTCTGTAATCTAAATATCATACCTACAAACAAAAAGAATCGGAAAGAATTTTCAATTCAACTTCATGTTGTCTGGTTTGTCTATCTTAATATTAATTAATTATTTATTTCCAATAAAAAGAAAACAATACAAAAAAATATGATTGAACTACTAAGACCCCTTACACAATGCGACTTTTTGCATCTGTTCATTGCGACTCACGCAATGAACAGATTATATAGCACATATTAGCATCGATGCAGTCGCGCAAAATTCAGTATATATAATTTGATAATTTCCAGCTTCTGCATCGCAACTGTATCGATGGTTAAAGTAGCGCAGTGTGTAAAGGTTGACATTTTGCGACTGTATCGATACTAACGCGCGACTGCATCGCTGCTAAAAGTCGCAGTGTGTAAAGGGTCTTAGGTTGATGCTGCTACAACTCGCATCGATACTGATTATAAATATTGGTTAACTATTTGCAAAAATATACTAAATAAAGGATTAAATTAAATGTTTCAATCGTGTATCAATCAATCTCAATCAATTGTACCCTTATCAGATATTTGTGGACTTCTATTCACTTTTAAACGCGTTCGTTGGGTGTTTTTTATCTTTCCAAGAATTCACTTTTTTTTAAGTTGGACTATTTCAAAATGCTTTTTAAAAGCCAACCAATTACTTTTCAACTGGCAACCAACACCTATAATTAAAACGTAATAACTCCTCCCACTAACACTTGATCTTTACCTCGGCACGTGAGCGGCATACTACGCGAGTATGGCGTACCAGCGTGCCATACTGCGCGGGTATGACGGCGCGGAGCTGGCACGGCGCGCGCGCAGCATTGCTGCCACGGTCCTATTTGTCGGAAGAGCTGATTTGGCTCAGGTGACGATTGGGCTGTGGGTTAGAATGGTAGTTCATGATTTTGTTGGGAGACAACAAACATGCGTAAAGTGTGAGATTGCCGTTAAAGTCAACCTAAGTAAGAAAATAAATAATATACAAAAATCTATACCTATTAGAACAGTACAAGAGAATAGAAATAATTTAACTCTGTGGCACGGTAGTACCTGCCCCATATTATGGATTGAGACGTAATAACTCATCGCGACCAGTAATTAACGAACTCGTTTTGATTACTGTTCGTATTCAGATAGCGGCTAGATTTATTTGGACATCAGATGAAATGTAAGCCCGTTGCCTTTCTTTTTATCTTGTGTCATTAGAATTTGCCATAAGTGTGTTGGATAATATTTGGCTTTAAACAGCAGGTACCACTTTGTACCAAGTTACAAAATGTTTCCGCTTGGTACAAACCGTTGATTAAATTAATCGGTTATTTTCGAGAACTTTCAATCCAGCGATTGAAGTCTGAAGCAAAGGAGATGTCCCATCCCAGGACTGTACCATGTACGTAGTACCAAAAAATCGGTAAAAAATTGCTATTTCCATTAAAAATACAATAAAAATGTTTTAGTCCGTAGTTTAGTGGCTTAAAAATAAAATCAAACACCTTATTTCTTTGTAAAGATGGCAACTGTAGTTTTTTCATTACTGGGATTTACATACCAGTAAAAAAAAACTGTCAATGTCAACTGTCATGATCAGTGCTGCCCTAGGTATTGATTTTCGTTCGTTCAGTTTGTTCGTTGCGTTTAAAGTATTTTGAGTTCTTTATAATAACAACCTCGGCTTTTTTATAACAACCTCGCTTTCTTTTGGATTTGGTAACTTTTTCTCAAAAGTAAACTGACAGAAAAACGTCATTCAAGTGTCAAAGATGGCGTCCTTCGCCATATTGTACTGAGTTGCAATAATGTGGTTTATTTTATTGTTTCAGCCAAAAAACTAAGGCTCTCCATAGAAATTAGTCTTATTAAAACTGTACTACACATATTCGCCTATAATTAGGTATAGCGTACATGGACCTGGCCGAGGCTTCATACATTTTTGGGACATCTCCTTTTGTTACATTTCGCGTCGACAATTTCAATTTTCTGATGTTCATCAAACATCATTTTTACTTACGTAGCTATCTTTAATAAATCTTAAAAAAAAACAAAGTATTTTTTAAGCTTTACTGAAAAGTTCTTCTCAAGCAATAAATACATGAAAACACCAATTTAGTCTCAGTGTTGTCAACATGAAATGTCAACAATTTTGCTTCAGACTACACCCGTAACTTTTATCGTGTGGTTTTTCGAGTTTGACCATTGAACTGAAAAAACTACCGCACGAAGGTAATCGAAATGCTCAGAAATTTTGATCCTGATAGGTATAGGAAAAACTGCTCTTTCTTCAAAAAAGTCTGAAAATTCGGTTGGTCTTTTTATACGAAATGCACGAGAATCGACCTCCTGCTATCATGCAACGGATATTTGTTACTTGTAATTCTGATTTTAAATTATTTGTCAACAAAAATATCCATCTAAAGTATCACAATGTGAACTGGCCTCTATGAAGGGCGGTTATAATGAGCGGCGCCGTGTCGACAAACCGACTAATTACAAGGTAATCCGCAATGATACTCCCTACTTTGTCCACTGACACTGTTAAATTAAATTCAAATCTAGCCTCACTTCTAATGTTTCCATTTGGTAGACGAAACAAGGATAAAACTGAAATTTTGACTACATGTCATGTACAAAATTTAAATTTGTTTACTTTCACCGACTTTAAATTGCTTTATACAAAAACCAGTAAAGTGAAATGAAATGCATTACGGTTAAAGCATTTCGCGACGACAATCGCTTGCACGGACAACTCAAAAAAAAGAGCATCACTTAAAACAAAAGACAAACGACTGCAGCTGTTAAGGTGCGAATGACCTCGACCTCTATTACGTTAATAAAAAACTACGATGAATTGACTGTACTCTCTAAAAATGCTAGAATCGAACGCTGATTGCAACAAATAGCTTGTATTTATTTATTTAAACTTTATTGCACTGTAAAATGTACAATTGGCGGACTTAATGCCTTATGGCATTCCCTACCAGTCAACCACCTAGTAATGCAGAGAGTTTAATTAGTGGCGGAATATTAATAATAAGTGAGACTTGTACTGTAATTGTACTGCTATTGCATTAAATAAAGGTTCAGGCTTAAAACTTTCACGCTGCTTGAACCTTAAACCTTTTCAGCTGAAAACCTGAAAAAAATCTGCATTTTCCAACCCCGAGATTAATCATTGAAATAGACAAAGAAAAAATAGGTGCGCGGAAACAAAAGAGCGCGGACGCCTCAATCTGTCACGGAGTGTCAACTGTCAGCTGTCAACTGTCACTGTCACCTGTCAGACGCCGCCGGTGATTGCGGCGACACCTCGGCCCGCACCTGGGGAAATGTTAAATTAAAAGCGGGAAACCCATTGTGTTTTTGTTTCGCGATGCAAATGTTTGTGGCGTTATTTTAGGAGTTTTGTCCGGAATGCGGTTTGAGGGGTGAAATATAAAACTCGTGTGCAACATTTTAGATTTTTGGACGGCGTTTCTGTTTTTGCTGACGTCAATCAATCTCAAATGAACATAGGTATTTGCGTGCAATTACTAGACTTCCTGAGTTTCATGTCGGCAAAATAAAATTCTTCCAATACAAGAGATTTACACTTATAATCATCTTACTTACTAAACACTACTACAATACTTCAGCCTTATATAAAATAACTTAAACAGTCTAATAAACCTATTTTAGCTATTAGACTGTTTGTCACTTTCTGTCAAATGATGACAGCGCAAAGAAAGAACGAGACAAAACAGAGTTATAGTTAAAACAGGTTAATTAGACTGTTTTGGTTATTATAAATGAGGGGGCAAGTATTTAATTATATAAGTTTGGGATGGCACAGTCCAGCACATCAGGCTACCCACTTTTGTTGCAAACTAGCCCTTATTACAACTGAATAAGATACCGCAGTGTTAATCTTGACGTGCTGTTGTCCGTACCAACTCCAGCAAGCATGCGTAGTTTTAATATTTATAGTGATGATCTCTTTAAATATTTAATTTAAATATTAACATGTTATAAACAGATTTTATTAAGGATTACAATTAAAGCAATATTGCATTCCATATAAATCTATCCTCCGTGACACCAACAGGTGGTCGTGGCTTGATATACGAAACGTCACGTCAAAATATTATCCTCTTTTTAATGTTTATAAAAACTAAATTATTTGTAAGCAACCATGATAAAGCAATGAAACAAATTAGCTCAAAACACGATGTTTTAAAGGCAATTAAAAGGAGTTATGTTCGGTTGCGGTTTTTCGAGTTAATCTATAGTTATTACGCTAGGAGAGATTAGCTTACGCGCTGTGTTGTCGCGAGGACGCAATATAAACACCTTTCGAGGTGGTTGCCAACATTTTTTGGCACGCGCCACCTTTTTTGGGTACCGTGGAATGATTATAAAGCCAAAAGTTTGGTATGGTAAACTAGGCAGTGAGTGTCCTTGTACCTTGTCCATTTTGTTTGTGAATTTGTTTCTCTTATATAGAAAGCAAATGTGTAAGCTTTTGAGTAAGGTTTTTTTAGGCAGTTTATTTTGTTTTATTTTTTGATATCTAATAGTTATATCTATACAACTACTGAACGAATTTTGATGAAACTTATAATGTCATAAGTTGAAATATACCTAATTCAATTAAAGAAGAATCATGGCGATATGACTCCCGTTTCCGAGAAGTCTGTGGACCAACATACAAATATTCAGGCATGTATACACTTACGAAATTCAGCACACGTATTTCGAAGCTTAACTAGATCAACATACCCAAAACTAATCGAACTCCAACGATATCATATACATATTGAATGGACTATCTACTTTTTTTTAAAATCAGTTGTAAAAATAAAATCCTGTCATACGAATATGAACACCATCAGTAAATTATATTGTAAAAAACTTTGTATTGTAAAAGTTTCTTCATTAATGAAAATTTAAAATGAAAATGTATACTGAACCTTGAGCTGTAATAAAATTCAGTATCGGTCGTATTTTGGTTTGAAATAAACGATATTTCACAGGTAATCTGCGCTGAGACAACAGCTGTTCGGCTCAAATGACGATTTATTCGTTTTTTTGTAGCACATAAAGCTGAGGCTACACCGACCGAGTTCTAAAACTAAAATATTTTGAGCTATATATTATTTTGTTTGTTTATTGGCATGTTAATTTTACTAAAAAAGTAGAACAGAGGACATTTAACTCTAATTATTGACATCTTACTCAATGACGCATGCAGCATATAGCAACACATCTTCATCATGGGTCATAGTTAGTGTGTTCTAAAATTTTTAGGAAAACCGACAATCTTAACCGAAATAACTTATTTTATTTTCTCCATCATTTACAATTCAAACCTAACCTAACCATAAACGCTATAAAATAAAAGTAAAACTAACATCCCACTGCTAGGTAAAAGCCTCACCTCAAATATGAGGTAAGTAGTATGAGGTATTATACTCCACCAGGCGGGCTCAGTACAGATTGGCGGAGAGTTGTTTGCAAGGCTAGCGACGAACCATGCCGTCAGATTTTATTAACCTTTAACTGGTGACATGGTTTTCGTGTTACTTAACTGGTGACGAGCGGTCTGAGAGACCGCTGTCGTATCTGGTCTATAGCATTGAAATTAAGTATGGTAGCATACCACAGTGCTTAAAGACAAATTAGTAATATATTAAATGATCAAATTAAACATAATAGTATACTCAAAATATTTATTTTTATTAGGAACTTTCCACCACAACATATTTAGTCTCTACAGTTAAAAAAATTAATGGAAGTTTAACAATTAGTGGCTGAAAAAAAAATCAACATATTGTAACAAAAATACTTTTTTTTTTCCATAAAGTTAAGATAATAATCATCTAAAAAAATAATAATGCACTATTCATAAGTATCTTTTCACAAAATTTACAGTGGTCAAACTTTAGTATTTTCATTGGCAGTCAGGGCATAACTGTTTCGCACACTGCAAACACACGTGATTTCTACGCGAATTACATTGGTAATTTGATTTACAATTTAACTTAGGAGGACAACTGGCACAGGTTTTGCGTGTTTTTTGCATGTTCTCGGGCTTTTGTGGTTCAGGTGGCCAATCAGAACCCAATACGAGCCAAGTTGATTAGTACATCGCGCGGAATATGAGTATTATAAACTCTACGCTTCATGTGCTGTAAAACCGCTTATTTAACCGCCAATATTTTGATCTTGGGCACCATCAGCTTGATAGAAACCATGTGCATTCACTGTACTTACTCGTATATCCAACATCCGATAAAATATCACCATAGGCCATCTTCGCGTTCGAAGACTGCAGGTGTACTTGTCACTCTCACTTTCTGGAGATTGATTTTCCTGAATCGACTCCTGCCTCGTAGCTTGGGGCATTACCGGTTCTTCGAATTCAGGGGCACTTTCTTATTTTTCAGAGTTCTTCTTCTGTTTCACTTTGCTCCGGGATGTTATTTTCGGTAATTTCTTTAGCTTCCGATCCACTTGAGTCTTGTAAAGTCATTATTCAATTTGTCAATCAAATTTAGAATTTGCGGCCATAAGAATCTGTTTACTAGTGCTTGGCACTACATTCCTAGCCCCCGTATCCATAAGCTTCTTTTTCGGAGGTTTGATATTATTCATTGCAAAGAAATACGAAAAAAACAATACAGCAAAAATATGTTTAAAAGTTACGTAAGTGGTGACATAGGGTCTGAGAGGCCGCTGCCGAACTTTACATCTATGTTACTTACCGATTTGGGCCTGTCCGACGCAATTATCTCCCGCATCGGCGTAGACGCAACTAAAATCGAAGCTACTCAGGCGCTTAAGCAAAGGAAGCGTGGGGAAGGGGGTGAAATGAAGTTTTACTGATGCTGCTCGGCCTGTGAGACCGCTTGTCACCAGTTAAAGGTTAAGCTGCCCATAGAGCCTCTGACTAGGCTTAACGACTAAAATCCACTGATATACGAGACCAACTGCTTAACGTGCCTTCCTAAACACGGAGGTGTTCGTGACATACGTCACTTATATGGTCGCAATGGCCCATTCAAACATGACCGCGCCGTAAGTTGCTTAACTTCGATATCACAACCAAATGGCCGCCACCATTACGCTACGAGCACCAAATTAAACGCTGATCGATTGGAAAACAATGTGAGAACTACCGTATCAATCGAGGTATTAACATGATCTAGTAATGTATCGAAACCAAATTTACTCAGATCAATTTTATCTTTTGAAGGTGCCTTGGTAACGGGGATTTAGTGTGTCCTCATCTTTATTTATACTGTCGTTGTCTTGTCTCCAAGATGCTATGCACGTGTCCATTGTCTGACTATGTTGATTGCATTCCTCTGTTTTTTGCTTTTAAATCTTTTAGTGACGCTTTAAAAGAATTTTGTCAACGATTTTTTTCTACATACTTGTGTAAGATATTGGCTTGTTTACATTGTAAAGTGTACACTCGTAGCAACAAAATTTAATTGTGAAAGTATTTCGGCTATTTGCCGTTTCGATGCAAATCGTATCCAAGTGTGATCCAATGTAAGATAGGTAACGTTGTTTTTCCGTTCTACATTTCATTTGCTAGTCTCTCTTTTAGAGTTACTTTAGCGTATTATCGCTAGCGTATAGCTATTAAATAAGAAACCAAATATTGTGCCAACCTTTTTCTAATCGAGCTACCGAGCCCTGTCTGTCAGTCAGTCTCTTATGGATACGTACGCGTTACGTCAGTGCCATCTACCCGTTTGTATTGCAACAACTTTAGCGTATTTTATTCTTCCTGGTTCCAAATTATAGGTTCGTAAGCGAAGCTTATCCCCCGAACTGCGGCGCAGACATTGGTCCTGCGCCTGATTTTCTCCCATTGTGTCAGATTGCAGTCCCATCGGGCTATGCGAGTGTTAGGAATAGAGAGCGCACCTGTGCTTACGCACACGTTCTTGCGCTATAATATATCTCGCGCAATCGGTTAGTTGTTGTGTTTGGCCACCGTAGTAGAATTCGACTAAAGGGACTATAATGTATTTGTTAGTCCTATAGTTTTCGACCACCATAATACGTCACAGGTGCACCCTTATCTTCTCTTGCTGGAGCTCCAGATCACTTGAGGTTCGTGAGAAATAGATTGTGACCTATGTTAGTTTTATAAAATCAATGTAGGCAGAAGTAGTAAAATTAACAAAAATTAGGTTCATGAACATGTTTCATCACAAAAAAGTTGCACTGTACGCACTGGTGACTAAATTCTGTAATAGTTTTAGCATACTTACACCGATTTTATTTTTTTATATTACTTATTTTTATATAAGATTACGATTCAGACCTTTATTAGTTTTACTTTATCTTAGTAAGTCTTACCTTATCTTTGTTTGTGTATGTATTAAAATAAAAAAGACTACTCTAAATGTCGTGTTTTTACACACATACTGTGTAAAAACACGACATTTAGAGTATAATCAGTACTCCGAATGTCGTGTTTTTAATATAAAATCAAATATGTCATCAAGTAGTGGTAAAAATAATACATTATATAACGTAGATGCAAGACAGAGATCTTCAATCACTGATTATAAGTATCAAAAGATCAATTTGCGTTTACATGACACGCGGGACTCGGCCCACCTTGGCTCGTGTGGCTGCCGCGACCAAATTTAACTTTTTTGCTTAAGGGCAAGCCTCAAATTATTTATTATTTACAAGCTTCTTTTATTTAATAGGATTGTATGTTGCTGTTTCAGAAAAAATAGGTAGGTAGACATTAAGTCTGCCAATTGTACAATTTACAGAACAATTAAGTTGGAATAAATATGTAAATAAGTACAATAAACTACTACTACTACTAGTGCTTGTTTGAACCGGCATTCCAGATAAGCGTGAGTCGTCTTGTACAACTTTGACTAGCAGTCCTGCGCGACTGTGTCCGCGCGCTTTGAGTTTGTTCTGTGTTGTTTTGTGCCAAAAGCCTTCCTCAATTCAATAAGCTATCCAACAGAAAAATAATTTTTCAAATCCGTCTAGTTCCTGAGATTAGCGCGTTCAAACAAACAAACTCTTTAGCTTTATAATATTAGTATAGATCACGCAGAAATATTTCGAAAATATAATCAAATCTAAGAAAAAATCGAGCATCGAATAATCGCATTACCTTGTTTATATTGTTTTGGTTAATTCTTTATACTTTTTTTATTTCGAAGCTTATCTCGAAATTCTTTTTTGTCTTCCCTTTAACACGGGCTTGAAAACCAAGTCCCACGGGCGTAATATTTTTTATCCCCGCTTCCAATTCAGACGGTAAATTGCTATCCGATAGCCAGGTTATGGCGGGGGTGGCAATTAGACACCTCCGCTTCGTGTTAGCTTGATGATATTTTATTTTATACCTCCACGGATCGGCATCACATAAAAATGGATATTTGGAGCTGACACTATAGATCTCAATTAATGATTTCATACTAGTATTTTTTTCCTATACTTATTGTTTTCTTGACTTTCCGAAAAACGATTTTTATCGAACAGAAATTGATTTCTATCATTATGATTGGCTACGCTCAGGCTACTGGAACTCTAATTTTCAATCACTCGAGTCAATATTTCGAGTACTTCCTTTTTGAAAATCAAAAAAAAAACAAAGCAAGTCACGTTAAACATCGACACGAGTACTTAGGAAATCGAATAATCTTTTTTTTTATCATCCTTTTGTGGATTTCATTCGAATATTAAACACTCACCTATGAAAATCACACACCATATTGAGGCGAGTGATTCGAAAATAGGGGAGGGGTCCTAAGGTAGGTAAACAGTTTTTGTATTCGTAAATTAAATCACAAAACATTATTTTTCAAACAAAAAATATAAACCTAATAATTTTCAGTTAACACGCCGTTGTTTTCAGACTAACGGTTTGGTCGAGGTCTATTTCCAATCTGGGTTTAAATGTTGGGAAAAAACTTGCAAAAATAAATCTAGACCATCAATAATTACCGGGCGTGTTACCGTCGTGCGCAGTTACCGAACAAATGCCAAGTCTAAAAATGTCGACTAAACTCAGGCAGGCCAAACTATTCAAAAGTTGTCACTTCGCCACTTTGCGACGGTTTGTTTTGGCACCCCTGGCGCCACGGTAGTGATGCCAACGACATACATTTTTATCGATATCCACAAAGTATTCACATCAATCATTGTCTATTATGACGATGACGGGTCTATGGCGCAGTGCGGAGACTAATTATAGCTAATCTGGTAAGGTGAGAGATATATCGGTCGTTAACTAGGTATGCTGTGACATCAATTAGGTAGGTAAGCGACTGATGAACTTATAACTGAGGTATGAATGGCAGATACATATTCATTTGTCACGCTTATTATTTCGAAGAAAGCAAATATGATAGATGAATAGAACATGGCAGTCTTCAGTGTAGCGAGTTATCTAAATAAAAATGACATGTGAGTCAGAAAGCAATCCAATATGCAAACATTAAGTGCGTCGGTACATTAAAGCGACAGCAGCGGATGCCCACACATAAAAAACAGCAGCGCTGCTGCCACGCGACTGCCGTGTGCAGTATATGTATGATTTTATCAGCAGCACGACTATCGCGCGACCGTCGCGCTGTTAAAGTCGCCTAAATGTGAAATCGCTAATAGACTTCTTAATCCCTTGTGTAACGAATTGAAATAGATATCTTGCAGTTATTAAAGAAGAAGAGGCACTATTATGTTTTATAACTTGATTTATAGTTTTCATTTTTGTTAAACAAGTAGATAAATATTTTTCGAGATGGATTCGAGACTTCAAACGATACAGCAATTCATTTTATCGACATCATCTATAGTTTTCTCCGACACATGCCCGACCCTAGCCCCTAATGACCGCCGCATCCAGGTGAGCCGTCCGCACTTCATCATGCGCCGGATTTCCGCCAAAATGCGCGCTAAAATGCCGTGTAATACGGACAGATAACGTCGAACTAATTAGCTGGACACTGGCAACACTGCTAGCAGGTGTGTGGCGACGCGATGCCAATGTTTTTGTGGCAAAAAATGAGAAGTGAATGGGACTGAAATAAAGGTGTGCTCATTGTTTTTTTTTTAAATCTATTTACATGAATGGCCAAGTTTTCACCTCGTTCAGAATAAATGAAGTTCTGATTAAATATAGGTAAGATATTTTCTAATGATAATCCATCCGAACCAAATGAGCTTAGGCGTGGTTATGTTAAAGTAATAAATAATAAATAAATTCTTTGGACATTCCCACACCTCGCCATCTAGTCCCAAAGTAAGCTACTCAAAGCTTGTGTTATGGGTGCCAGACAACGGATGTAATACTTTTTGTTTGTGAATACATTAATGATATAGATAAAAAACACCCAGACCAATACAAACAGACATGTTCATGCACACAAATGTTTGTATTGTGCGGGGATCAACCTCGCAACGCGCTGCGTAGTAGGTGATTTCTCGACCACTACACCAGATGGGTCATCAAATACAATACAATTAACTAAATATCAATAAAACTTTTAAAAAACACATGAAAGTAATTTGTAAAGTACCTTTCCTTTTAATAAACTATCGTTATTTCGTTTTGTTTTCCAATATCCTGATGCTTGCTGGTCATGTATCTTCGCTTGTGCTTAGGTTTTCAAGTGAACTCTTAAACGTGCTCGTAAAATGACAGTGTTTATTGTAAATCTACGCCTCAAGTTCCCTAGATAAGCTATCTATCTCTTTAGATAAGATATCTCATATCACTTTACCTGAGTGAGGCGGGGTCAGACTTGTTTGTTGCACCTGCCCGCCCCGTTAGAAGCCTGATCAGGTGTTCTGCGCGCTGATTGGCTCGCGGGCAAGGTAAGACAGGTGTCTTGCATCACGACCAATCAGGTGCGAGTGTTACTTTTGCAGGTAATAAAGAAATTGTGAACCTTTTTAAACTGAGAACCAATTTTTCTATGAATCTGTTTATTTAAAGCAGATTGATCCAGAATCAAAATATTATTTATTTTAACGATAATTATTTGTGTAGAAATAGTAAATTGTAGTCATGTTTTTTTGCTTGAAAACAAATTTGTAAATAAGCTTTTTTATTTGAATTTCATAATTGTGTATGATTTTTTGACTCATATTCATACTTATATCATCTACGTTTATTAATCTCGACTACATAAGCAAATGTTTTATAAAAAAAAGTAAAATAAATAACAAGAAACACATTATTACATTACAAAAAGTTTCAATGGTTTACATGAAAAAGAACAGCAAAATGTTGGCCCGGTGTACCCCTGGTGGGACTCGAACCCACAATCCCCGGCTTAGGAGGCCGATGCCTTATCCATTAGGCCACAGGGGCTACAAGTCAGAATGACGAAATTACGAATTACATTCTCACGCATGAAATTTTGCTCTGAACGTTTTCAAGTTTTGTGAAGGAAATCATCATTCTTATATACTGTAGAAAATTTTCAGGACCCTATTTAACATTTTTTTATTCTACTAAGGGCCGATTTTTCACGGTCAGATAAATCTAATTAAACTGATAAATTATAAAGCGACGGATTTAAAAAAAATGTCAGATACTTATGATTGCTGACAAGTGACGTTTCCAAATGAGCCATATTGTATTTTGTTCGACCAATATTTCTAATCTGACTTTTGAAAAATCTGCCCTTAAATGATAAACTAGGGACCGATCTATTAGTAAGTTACTGATTTAATTACCTTGGTACTTAATTTTTTCAATGGTTTTCAAATGAGGGGTCTAGAAAAAGAGATGGACAAAAAAATACGACTTGACAAGAATATTGAAAATATTTCTTGTTGAACGGTTTGATTATATTTAACATATAGGTACCTACATTAAAAATATGATTTTATTTTATCCATAAATAGTGGGGTTATACAGATATGATGCACTAAATGGGCCCCGCAACGTGGTCCATGCGAAATGATGTTATTCTGTTTCTAGAAGCTAAAGTATGTTTTATAACATAACACACCCCTTAATGAATGAGCTATCTAAAATTTGTTTTTCCAATTAAGACTATTCGTACCTGATATTATATCAACCAAACAAACTATATCAAATCATAGTATATAAATTAGGTGTCTAATATAATAAGTCATAGTCAAAAAAACCTATACATAATATAATAATGATGAAATATATAAAATAATTATTTATAATTTATTGAAATATATAATATGTAAATACGTTTTCTTTGGTCTGCATAGCAACTTATGTCTATACACTGTCAATACCACAATCGTTTTTACAATACCTAAGTAAACCCATTTTGTTATAATAATTGTACCATTATACTCATTAAGCCTATACCTACATATTAAGAATCGTGTCGATTCTAGTTCTTTTTTTCTATGGGGGTTAAGCCTTAGGTTATCTCCTTTGTAATTGAGTGATTTTAATATTAACTCAAAATCTATCCCTAAACTTGATTTCACGTGCCCGGAAGTGACATTAGGGAGGGTTTTCTCCGCTTCCTCTGTTCAACAGCCATGGAGACTTGAGTATGCAGACTCCTCGCTAATGTACCGTGTTTATGACATGCGTGTCTATGGACACCATGATGTTAAGTGGGTTTTGAGGCCCTGTTATGTACCTTTGTCACGTAAATCTACTAGCATACTCAAGAAAGCTACTAAGATGTTTGAGCGATACATTATTAATAATATATTCTTAACGAAACCAATCATTAGCCTTCAAAATTGTGATTTTCATAGTATCGCAATATTTGAATAAAAATAAACTAAGCGATCAAAAATAAACTAAGCATCGATTGACAGTGTGGGAAGATCCCACACTTTCAATCGATGAAATTTCATTCCATTTTCGTAATTAACCCAACTTAAAATCCCAGGGCCCCTATTTTTGAATCACTTGCGTCAAGATGGCGTATCATATGCATTGATTAATCTACGATTTTCCAATGAAAAATAGTCCACACCGTAGTGATAAAAATAAAGATAACTGTATTTTGTGAGTACCTACGTTCTTATTTCGTGTGATTTTCATTGATTTTTAATTCGCTTTCATTTAAAAATTACACACCATTTTCATGCGAGTGATTTAAAAATAGCCAGGCCAACCAACTCAGTTTTTGCCCACTTCGCAAACAAGTTATGCAAGAAGAATACACCTCCTATAAATGTGTCTTCTCGAAGCATATGTAAACAAAAGCATAAAAGTTTACGTTACGCTAAAATAATATCCAAATTAAAATACACACCAAACAATATTCGCAAACATTCGGAATCCCACCTCGATCTGCGCATACCGCTGCTATTTTAATTTTATCACCCTCATAAAACGGTTAGTAATTCTAACACGTGTACTGAGATAACAATTAATACGCGGCTGGAGGTACTCGGCTATCGGAACTGAAATAGAAGGCTATTATTACAATAATAGTCTAGACACTATTACAAAACGCGAGGAAGGATGCACGGTGAATGTAGGTGATGTCGAAGATATATTTGAATTTTCGTATATTTGATGTTTTTAGGGTTCCGTAGCCAATGGTTATGGTCAATAATGGAACCCTTATAGTTTCGTCAAGTCTGTCTTTCCGTCAGTATGTCACAGCCACTTTATTCTGTAACTATAAGCATCACACTGTTGAAATTTGGTAGGAAAATTTGACAATTATTACACAAAAGTAATTTCCCATATATGAAACTAAAACCGATTTTTTTTTTAGTCCAACCTATCCGTGTGTGGTGTGGTGTCTATGGATAAGTCTTTTAAAATGAAATAGAGGTTTCACAAACAATTTTCTTTTAAAGTCTAACGTTTCGCTTCCAAATTGGTAAAATGGGCCCCCCCTGAAACTTCTAAACTTAGTGTAAATTTTGTAAAAATATATAATGTAGATCTTAACAAATACTTTCAACGAAAATTGGTTTGGACGGGATTAAACGATTATTTTTGAGATATAGTACATTTTCAAAAACCGCAAACATATCTTTGTTCTTCATACAAACACTATGAAAAACAAAGTTATATTTGCTGTCAACAAAATATTATGTTATTTTATCTAAGTGGAAGTAAGTGTATTCCCTTATTCAGTGAAAATTGTCACGGAACCCTCAGTGCGCGATTCCGACTCGCACTAGGCCGGTTTTATTATTGTTGATATTGCATAAAGATAACATGCTAGGAAGAAGGTAGAGAATCGAGTTGGAAGTCGTTATTCTGAATTAAAACGTTCCTTAGTGTTACAATCCCGCAAAGCGTGTCATGCTTAGGAGATCAAAGTCAAAGTCGAAGTGTTTATTGTCGTGTTAAGTGTTACATAGGTTTTAAAGTTATATTGAGCGCTATTAATGACCCTGTCTGGTACTGCAACTTATGTAATTACATAGGTTTTTATTCATATTCGAATATAATTACAAAGTTCTCCTGGAGGTAACTTGCTGATTCCGCAGAGCTTATTTAATTATACTTATTTAATTTGGCATATATTAAAAATATAGAATAAAATATTATTTCACAGATTAGATAAAATAAAGATAATTAACTACGATCACACGTACCTAGATTTCTTAATAACTGTAACATGATTGTACTAGTCGAAACTCTACGAATACCTAATTCTGACTAAAGCTAAATTTTGCTTCACGATAATAAAAATTTACTGCTTGCTTTTTTCCAATAAATATTAGACGTAACGGATCTAAACGCGAATAAAAAACCCGTCATGTATTAGACCCTTTACACACTGCGACTTTTAGCATCGATGCAGTAGCGCGTTTTGAAAACGTGCTTTAGCATCGCAACTCACGCAATAAACAGATTTAATTTAGCATCGATGCAGAAGCGCGACTGTATCGATGCTAACACGCGACAGTATCGATGCAGTTGCCAAAATACAGTACATAATTTTTAAATTTTCAGCTTCTGCATCGCGACTGCATCGATGCTAAAAGTAGCGCAGTGTGTAAAGGTTGACAGTTTGCGACTGCATCGAAGTTGCATCGCGACTGCATCGATGCTAAAAGTAGCGCAGTGTGTAAAGGTTGACAGTTTGCGACTGCATCGAAGTTGCATCGTGACTGCATCACTGCTAAAGGCCGCTGTGTGTAACAGGTTTAATACTTATTACAATGCAACGCGGAAGTATTAAATCTTATTATCAGAAATCAGAAATCAGAAACATTTATTTGCTTCAACATGGTAATACAAAGATATTTCATGTTTTAAGTAGCTCATGTTTGACTAATTTTGTAATGCAAATTAAAATTGGAACACAAAATTCAAGTTATTCAAAAAAAAAAGGTATCTAAGTAAATTCATGATACATATTCAAATTCTTACATGTCTTATGATATAGTATTATGTGATAAATTATACGTTAATTATCTTTTTTCCGTTTTGTAAAACCTTTTAATTGTGTCTATTTCAGGATAACAACATACATACTTGTCTTGGCATAAAGCTTCGTTTACACAAGATATTAATAATTAGCCCACCGGTGCCGGTGATCTGAGCGAGTGAGGTGGGAAATGAGTCGCCGTTTCCAAGTACAGGCGCTAATAAGTTCTGAGTAGCGCCACAGTCGGCCGCCTGCGCGGGCGCAGCGTATGAATTAATTAGCACGGATCATCGATCAGCTGATGACCGGATCCGGTCAATGTAGACTGGGCTTGTATTTAAATGTCATGTAATAGGGTTATGCATTTGCGTTAAAATCGAATATGTTTGTATAGTGTGATTTTCAATTCGCTTTAAATCTAAAGTTCAAACGAAATAATGAAGTAATGGGTTGTTTAGCTAGAATACTCTTACACTTTTTAGGGTTGTATCGAATGACAAAAAACGGCACCCTTATAGTTTCGTCAAGTTTGTCTGTCTTTCTGTATGTCTGTCTGTCCGTCCGTATGTCACAGCCACTTAATTCTGTAACCATAAGCATCACACTGTTGAAATTTAGTAGGAATATAAATAAATCATTTAAATAAATTATTTATTCAATTTCAAAAGAACAATAATAACAAATCAAAGAGCTTACAAATTAACATCTAGGTACAGTAGTTCTTTTGCCTGAACTAGGTTTGACCTGTATCTCAGGCTAAAAAGAGCTAACACATAAGAATATGGGGATCTTAATAAATTAACAAAATATTGAAACTACAAACAAACGAAGGTAAATTAGTTTAAAAAATATTTAGGTATAAATACAAATTACGGCGATAATATTATGCTACATTGCGAACCATTGTATGTTATCAATAACTCAAAGCGTCAGCAAATTTTTTAACTAGGTTAAATTAGATTATACATAGATCACGTGAAGTTTGTTTATGTAACAAGTGTATTTAGTATTCAGCAAAATTCTTTACTGAATCGGGGCTAAGGTAAAAGTTAGTAGGATGATCTTAATGACTAAAAATAGTTAAGTTAGTACAATATTTTTTCATAAGATGCATGATTTTTAGAAAATAGGAGTAGCTAGCAATAAGAAATAATTACGTAATATTATGTGCCTTCATAATTTATAGAGTTTATATACCGGGCTTTGGCGGCTTTTTTGGCAGGGCATTCTGCATTTCCCGTTGTATGTGCGTTTGGCTTATTAAAGCGCGTGCATGTGGCACATTTTGATGGCTCGGCAGTCTTTGCACATTCCTTCATTGTATGGCCTACTTCCCCGCAGTGGCCGCAAGTGTTGGACTCCTCTCGGCATGATTTGGCTGCGTGGCCATACTGCTGACATTTGTAACACCTTGTGACCAATGTAAAGTCTCTCACGGGACACGAAGACCAGTTTACATAAACTCTTTCATTTATTATAAGGGCCTTACGTATTTGAGCGGGGACTTGTATCACGTAATTACAGGTCTCGGTACCCTTTTTTCCTGACTTGTGGCTTAATTTGATTGCTGATAAAAAGTTATCCAAAGTCGTGTCTTGAAGTTTATCCGCTAAGTTTTGATGGTAAATGCAGCTAAAAACTTCAGTCTCTTCCATTGATATCGGCACTCCAATCACAACAATCCTGGGCTGAAGTTTATGGTGCTCATCCAAAGTGAACCCTGAGTTGGTCAATTGCGGTGACTCTTAAGCTTTTCAATATCTTCCTTCGAGTCTGTGCTGATGATGACACCACCGTTCTTCGTTTTGCGCAAACCTCTCACATGCAGCTTCATTTCTTCAGGCCTGATGATTTTTTGAACGAGTCTCTTCGTATTTTCGCTCGACTTTCTTTTATCAGTGGGATATATAGCGACTGAACTAATAGTCGTAGGCTGAATAAAGTTATTAGAATTCTTTCTAACCATATCGGCAAAGGAAGCCGTTTCTTGTGCGGGTTTTGACGACTGTTCAATAGTCTGTTTAAGGTCTTGCAGCTGTTTCGTGAGGTCATGATTTTCTTTCAGTGCACTTAGATTGTCATGAGCTTGGATGGTTTTTTGCTTGACGGATTGGTATTGCACGGCTAATTGAGAAGTACCATGGCTCACTTTCCTGCACAGGTTATGAATCCTTACCTTTTGATCCGAATTTAACTTCCCTTCTGAGGCAATAGTGCACACTTCGTTCAGGCACTGTTCTATGCTTTTCATCCAGTTCTGGAGCTCTGGAGTAGACACATACTCGATAGGTGTTTCTGATTGTAGGGCGGGCGGTGGTTGCGAGGGTGTGGGCGGCGGGCTGCGGCGCGTTAGTCCACTTTTATTAAAAGGACTGCTTTCTACTGACATTTTAGTGAAAAACGCACTTTACTTGTACATAGTAAATGCACACAGACCAAACTGAGTTGACATAGATTTAGCGTGGCGTGAAACTGGGTCACAATTTAGCAGACTATTGTTAATTTATTATTAAATAAAATTGGCACGTCCGATCACATGCTTGATCTCGACTCGAATCCATATCGAATATGTATCCTGTTTACAACTCTTATACACATAATAAAAAATAATGATATTTAAGGGGGGCGCTCTTACACATGAAACTAAAACAAAAAATTTTTTTAGTCATATCTATGCGTGTAGGGTGTCTATGGATAGGTCTTCTAAATGACATGGAGGATCCTTAATTCATTTTCTTTTAAAGTCTAACGTTTCATAGCTAGATGCTTCTAAAGTGGTAAAATGAGGGTCCCCCTAATCTAACTTCTAAGCTAAGCGAGTTTAAATTTTGTAAAACATATATATTGTAGATCTTAACAAATACTTTCAACGACAATTGGTTTGCACGGGATCGAACGAGAAGTTTTTGGGATATAGCAGATTTCCAACAACCGCAAATATTACTTTATTCTTCATACAAACACTATGAAAAACAAAGTTATATTTGCCTTCAACATAATATTGTAGTATTTAAGCTAAGTGGAAGTAACTGGATTCCCTAATTCCGTTAAAGATGGCACGGAACCCTCAATGCGGGAGTCCGACTCGCACTTGGCTGGTTTTTAATACATCCCGTTAAATTCCATTTGCGTGTCCTTGCATAAGAATCATAACATAAGGCAAATTCTCTAACAAAATGGCGGTTGCAATTTATTAAAAAACCTCTCAATTCCCACTTCGAGGTAGACAGTCCTCATCTGATTAGCATACAAACGCCACTCGGGGACGAGGGTAGGTGAAAAAAAACTCAATCGGCACGCGATTAACTGGCCTAAGAAGGGTGTTCACACGTAACCACTGGTTAGGATAGGAACTGTGCCGTCTTCCTATCAAATGTTATCAGCTTCACATTGAGTAGACAATATATTACATTCTTTGCCAATTTAATGAAGCTTGGGTTAATTATTAATTATTAAAAGAAATATTATTTATAAAAGAAATATTATATTATTATTATGTTAACTGGCCTAAGAAGTGTCTTCACACGTTACCACTGGTTAGGATAGAAACTGTGCCGTCTACATATCAAATGTTATCAGATTCTTATGGAGTGGAGAATATACATTATTTGCCACTTTAAAGAAGCTTGGGTTTATTATTAATTATATAAGGAAATATAATATGCTTTTTCATGTTAAGTAATTCAAAAACACTTTGCCTTCTTTCCGCAAGGAAATAGTTCCGTTTTTGAATAAATAAATATCCTTTCCTTTCCTTTGGACATTCCCACACATCGCCATCTAGTCCTAAAGTAAGCTACTCAAAGCTTGTGTTATGGGTGCCAGACAACGGATATAATACTTAAATACTTTTTGTTTGTAAATACATACTTGATATACATAGAAAACACCCAGACCAATACAAACAGACATGTTCATGCACACAAATGTTTGTATTGTGCGGGGATCGAACCCCCAACCCGCTGCGTAGTAGGCGATTTCTCCAGACCACTACACCAGACGGGTCGTCTGGTGTAGTGGTCGAGAAACGTTTTATGTTTTTTTCGCACATATTAGTTTTTTTTCTTTTTGTATGTTATTTATAAAATTAACATGTAAAATAAATACACCGTATATGGTAGCTTTCAAAGCGACTGAGAGTTCAATCTTGCCACCAATATTCTTTTTCAGAAATTATAGTTACTCTACTACCTTGTCCCCCGTGTCCCCTAAGACGCGGAATGATGACCCCCCGTGGGGAAGAAAAGTGACAAGTGTTTACCTTGTCCTGAAATGAGAATCATTCACTTGCCTTTTTATATTTGTTCAAATTGTACCTTACCCGGTTATAAAGGTATTGTTGGTAGTTGATAATCATATTTATCATGATTAAACAAACATTGGAAGCACTCAAAGAAAAGTCCTTAAATCGATTATACTCGTACATCACTATGAAATAAGAAAAATAAGAGGTAATTGATCATGGAGTCGGAATCACCCGATGATGCAGTGGATAGAGTGGAATTACAAGTATACAACAAGTATACAAACATACATACAGTTACGAAATTATGCACACGTGTTTGGAAGCCTTAACTAGCTTAGATCAACATACTAAAATATTTTCAAATTCAAACAATATCACTCTACATACACACTGAATTGTTTACCTCCTTTTTGAAGTCGGCAAAAAGAGAAGAAAATGGAAGACCTCGAGCGGAGCCCTATCACGTAATTTCACATTGCGGCCTTCAGTTGTTAACAAAAAATATCATCAAACAAAATAATAACTCAACCGTTATTATTTTTTATTAATTATTCCCAACATCACTTCTCTACATCACACAGAAACAGAAAACTAATTTATTCGCATACAAATGTTTTAAAGCGACTTATACAAAGGTAGATCAGAAATAACAAATGATGTTCATTAAACTGTTCGTTTTTAACGTGGCCGCTATAAAGAGTAAAATATAAGTCGTAAAACTACGTGTGTCTCGTTTCAGAGAGAGAACAAAGAAAATATGCGTGTGATATTCGAACTAGTCCAATTAAATTACTAGATAATAAATAAACGTCGGTAAAAAATTGATTATTACCGTGTCTGAAAAAAAAACGTAAGTTACTGATACACTGTAAGTAGCTGGTAGAATAGTATAACCGTTACAAGCTGAGATAGAGTGATATGCAATTGACTTTTTATCTTATTACTAGCGGTCCCCCGCGACTTCGTCCGCGCGTTTTGAGTTTGCTCCCTCCCCTCCCGTCGCAGCGTCACGTTTTTATCCTAAAGCCTTTCTCAATAAATAAGCTATCCAACACAGAAATATTTTTTCAAATCGGTCCAGCAGTTCCTGAGATAAGCGCGTTCAAACAAACAAACTCTTCAGCTTTATAATATTATTAGCGCAAGCGCACGTTGTACTTAAGCTGCAAACATTATTTTGGTGCGGAGTTATGTTAAAACTGTGATAGCTTCTAAGATATTTATTGAAATCAAATGATATAAAGGGAAACTTGGTTCTAAATTAAATGCTCGTGATGATGAATGTATTTATTTTGATAAGAATAAATATCTGTGTGTATACTACACCTCTAAAAATAATGCATTATTTTTTTACAAATTTATTAACATAAAAAAGGTTGTAGTAACTCAACCATAAAAGATAGACATATGCTGTCGCGGACTTTATTATAGTACTTTTAATGCTGAACAATCCTGTCATACATGATTTTTGTGTAACTCAAGCGGTTTCCGCAGCGTATGCAGCGGAAGCTCTCAAAAGGAATATCTTTCTCCCGTTTTCGCAACATTTTTCATTTCTGCTATGGTCTTATGAGTCGTATCTTTATGTTATATAGCCTAAAGCCTTCCTCGATAAATGGACTATCCAACGTAAAAAAAATTTTTCAAATCGGGCCAGTAGTTTTTGAGATTAGCGCGTTCAAACAAACAAACAAACAAACAAACAAACTCTTCAGCTTTATAATATTAGTATAGATTATTACTGACTTCGAAAAAAGGAGGTTATCAAATCGACCTATATGTATATGTTCGTGTCAGATTTAAGACAAATTTATTATGTTGACCTCTTAATACTTACTAGCACGAGTGTTTTTTTTAAGTCCATGTGTTTGGATGTTTGTCTCAGGATTTCTCGAAAATAAGAAGTATTAGCGAATTGATTCTTTTTTAGTTCAATTAGGTAAAGATCTGAAGGGTAGGTTAGGGCTGAGCTGTAGGCTACTAACGGGGTCACAGGTGGCGGATAGTGAACGGCCACCAGATATGGTGGTTAGCTGCGAATATGTAGAATAAGCAGTCCCCGACCACACAGCGGCAGGATACCAGAATGTAGTGGGGAGTTCAGTGGGATGAACTTCTCTACAAAAAGCTACGATATTCCTTGACGATCCTGTGCCATGGCGAGTCAACGCCGCCATCAAATAAGCGTTCCCCTGGTGTTGTGCAGCAGCAATATCAGTACTGGCAAAAGGCCGAAGATATAGGATCAAGAAGGGCTTTTGACTGGATATTAAGAGGCGGGACAAACCGGTTCTTAAACTGCGGTGTGGAAGGCAAGAGGGAAACCACCACACTATCTTCCCTAATTTTGGAGTTTTATGAATATGGACAACAATGATAAAGTAGTTCTTGACAACGGGCTTCCACGATGTAATATGCCGTGGCGGTCCGAGTCCGGCAGGGTCAGGAGCAAGGCTGATTCGGTCGTCATCCAGCGAAATCCTTGTAAAGTTGGCACATGGAATGTGAGGACGATGCTAGAGCCGGGGAAATTAGAAGAAGTAAAGATGGAAATGGACAGACTCAAAATTGATATACTGGGATTAGCTGAAGTAAGATGGGGAGGAAGTGGAGATTTTTGGAGTGATGAATATAGAGTTATATATACGGGAGAGAAACAAGGATCTAATGGCACCGCTATAATATTAAATAAAAAATGGGGTTTAAACATAGAAAATACCATACACCTTAGTGACCGATTAACAGCAGTTAAGATAAAAGCTAAACCATTTGATATTACTTTATTGCAAGTTTATATGCCTACGAGTGGCCACCCAGATGAAGAGATAGAAGAGATATATGACAGCATAGATTCAATTTTAGATACAGTTAAAGATACAGATAGTTTGATTATTATGGGTGACTTCAATGCGGTGGTCGGTGAAGGAAAGGAAGAAATCTCAGTAGGAAGTTTTGGGTTGGGAAAAAGAAATGAGAGAGGGGACAGACTAGTACAATTTTGTAAAGAAAATGATTTGATTATTACAAATACAATGTTTAAGCAACCAAAAAGAAGACTCTATACGTGGAAAATGCCGGGAGATATTGCTAGATACCAGATTGACTACATAATAATTAAAAGTAAATTTCTGAAACAGATAAGTCTGTGTAAGACTTTACCTGGGGCCGATTTAAATTCTGATCACAACCTTCTTATAAGTTTACACAATTTTGAAACTAAGCAACTAAAAAGAAAACACAAACCAAAGAACTTGGATCTCAATAAACTTAAGGATATAAATAGTGATAGTAAAGTGCAATATAGTAATAAAGTGGGTCATAAGTTAGAGCAAATTATTGATAGATGTAAGAATAACATTCCAAATATTAATATTGATGAAAGGTGGACTGAAATCAAAAACATAATGGTCAAAAGCGCAGAAGAGACAATAAAGAAAGAGAAGCTAATTCCGAGGAAAAACTGGCTTAGCCCAGAAATTATAGCATTAATGCTTGAGAGAAGAGAATTAAGAAACAAGACGGATGATGTCAAGGCAAAGGAGTACAGAATATTAACAAACAAAATAACACGACTGTGCAGGGAAGCGAAAGAAAAACATACGGAAGAGAAATGCAATAAAATAGAGTTTATGATGAAACGGGGGGAAATGGAAAAAGCCTACAATATAATTAAACAAATGGATAAGAAACATAAGAGACGAAGTACAGCTATATTAGATAAAGAAGGAAAAATACTAATGGACTCTAAAAAAATTGTTAAAAGATGGATAGAGTATATAGAAGAGCTTTATTCAGGAGAAGGGATGTTAGAAAGCTATATAGAAAAAGAAGAAGATGTAGATACCTTGGAACTGGGACCTCTGATATTAAAAGAAGAATTCGAAACAGCTTTGAATTGTATTCAAAACGGGAAAACAGCAGGAGTTGATAATATTTACATTGAGATGGTCAAATATGCGGCTTGCAATCTGTTGAAAGAGGAAATTTTTAATTTAATTCAAGAAATGTATAAAACAGGCAAAATACCTCAAGATTTTAGTTTAAGCAAGACTGTTACACTACCGAAAAAAGCAAACACACTCAAATGCGAAGAACATAGAACACTAAGTATTATTTCACAGGCAAGTAAAATTTTAATAAAAATAATTCAGAACAGAATTAGACCACTAACAGAGAGCTTTTTGGGACCGGATCAATATGGGTTTCGGCAAGAGAAGGGAACCAGAGAAGCGATACTAGCTTTGAGATTGGTAATAGACAGGAGACTGGATTTTGACATGGACACACATATAGCTTTTATCGACTTAGAAAAGGCGTTCGATAAGGTCAATTGGAAAATAATGATGGAAGTACTCAAAGAAGCTGGATTGGATTATAGAGACAGAAGGATTATTTTTGAATTATATAAAAACCAAGAAACGGTAATAGAAGTAGGAGAGGAAAACAGAAAGGCAAAAATAAGACAGGGAGTTAGGCAGGGATGTCCACTTTCACCGCTAATTTTTAATTTATTCATAGAATGTGCGATACGCAGAATAAAGGAATCAAAAAAGGGGGGCGTCAAAATTAATGGGGACGTATTTAAATTCATTCGTTTTGCCGACGATATTGCAGCCATTGCAGAAAACAGATTGGAGTTGGAAGAACTGGTTACAGAAATGGACACTATTTTTAAAGAATTTGGTCTCAAAATTAACATACATAAAACAAAAACACTAATTGCTTCTAAAAAGGAAAAATATAGCCCTATCTCAATAAATAACACAAAAATAGAACAGGTTAAAACCTTCAAATATCTAGGTAGCTTGATAACTAGTGACTCCAGATGTACACCAGATATAAAAGCAAGGATAGCGATGGCGAGACAAGCTTATAATGCAAAAAAACACCTGCTCAAGGCCAGAATATCAATCAAAGTTCGCAAAAAACTTGTTAAAGTGTACATTTGGAGTATAGCACTTTATGGATGTGAAGCGTGGACATTGACAAAGAGGGACAGAGAGAGACTGGAAGCCTTCGAGATGTGGTGCTGGAGGAGAATGGAGCGTATCAGTTGGACGGAGAAGAAAACAAATGAAGAAATTTTGTCTATGGTTAGGGAAAAAAGGAGATTGATGGAAACAATCGAGTGTAGGAGGGGACGAATGTTGGGCCACCTGATTCGACACGACAATTTTATTAAAACGATAATTGAAGGAAGAATAGAAGGAAAAAGGAAGCGAGGAAGACCAAGAATAAGCTACATGCAGCAAATAAAGGAAAAGTTAAATGTCGGGTCGTATCAGGAGGTTAAGAGAAAGGCGGAAAGCAGAGAGGAATGGAAAAAACTCCACCGACAAGAGCCTAGCTCTTAAATTGGATGATGAGGTAAAGATCGATTAAGGTACAGTGTACGTTTCATCAAAATTAGTCCAATAAAAATAATAATAAAAATCCACATTTATAAAATATAAAAATACCGCATTCTTCTATTTAGGAGATACACTTTTTTTAGAGTCGGTCATCATGCGTGTGTAGACTGTTGGTGTAGGTACTAGTAGTATTATATTATCTGGGGTTAGGTTAACTTGACGTCATGCACCGGATACGAAAATAATCGTATCTCCTAAATAAAAGACGAATGCGGTATTCTAATATTTTAGGCAGTTTTTTGAAGGCAGTTTAATTTTATGTAAATCTTACAGTGACATTGGTCATGTTCTAAATATTCGGTTTGTGGTTCGGTGTGTGGAATTTAGTGGCAGTTGAACTTTGAGTATCTATAAATTTGCTAAGAATTAACTGTTGTTATTCCACTTTCTAAGTTTGGTCAGTTTCATCTTAAGTTGCACTCCAAATTTTGAAAACCTAGATGCCTTAGAGCTTTTGCACGCTGCGACTTTAAGCAGCGATGCAGTCGCAACATGTCAACCTTTACACACATGCGCTACTTTTAGCATCGCTACAGTCACGATGGTAACGCGCGTTATTATCAATGCAATCGCGATGCAGAAGCTGTACACTGAAAAATCATGTACTGCTGTATATTAGCCACTGCATCGGTACTAACGCGCGTTAGCATCGATGCCAATTTAAATTTGTTAAGCGCGAGTTGCGATGCTGTCGTACGTTTCCCAAATGCACGACTGCATCGATGCTAAAAGTCGCAGTGTGTAAGGATTCTTACCTACCGTTCTTAATAGGTATCTATGTGTATTTGGGTCAAGATGCAGAAAACAAACAAAATAAGATTTATTCTCCGTTACAAAAACATACCGCGAAAGGAGCGCGTCCAGTCACAGATTAAAAATATTTTTTCTTTCTCTAAAACAATATGGCGCCCAGGTATGCGGCCAGCTGTTTGTCTACATCACGAAGAACGGAGCGTGTCGTATGGATTAGTAACATGGGTGAATTCGATGTGAATCACTCGCAACGGAACGTGGCACTGTCGAACTAGTTAATCTGATGAGATCACTAACTTAAACTCAGTAAAGTAGGAAGAGACGAAAAGCTACGGTTTCGACTTACTAATTAAAGTGATCATATTTTAATTGTTTTTACACTCGAATACAATCATAAAAGTAGGACGCTATCATTATTTCTTGAAAAACAAATTTTTAAAATCGTTTAAATTTTTAAATAAAGAAAATATCATTCTTTAAAACAGCATCCTGACGATTTTAAAAGTGATCTACGTCATCGGCTTTGCCTCATTTAATTCAATGCTCAATCCTTTTTTTCCTAATCTTAACCTTAATAAAACATAAAAATTAGAAGAAAATAATTACCTTCATCTCTAAGTTGCTTAAAAACTACCGAATAAAAATCCAAAATGTTTTCTACAAAAATGCTTCATTTATTGTGTTGAAGCGACCCTTTGAATATTGACACTTAAACTGAAGTGACCATATAGGTATGTACCTAATACCATAGTAAGTTTCAAATGTCATCTAATTCCCGTGACGTGTCCGACTTACTAAAAAAAGACATTTAAAAATCATCTTGGACATTTTTGAAGACATCTCTCTAACTAACTATTCTATTTCACTTCCACTTCGCCAAAACACGTAAACGACTAACCGTTTCACCTGTAGACAATTTCACACCTATTAGCCCATCGCGTATGGTTCAAAGTCAAATGTCAACGTTCACTGCAATGTATTTGTCATGTCTAAACTGGGTGGATTTTTAATAACACGCGTGTTGAAGTTATGGCCACACCGAATGTGTTGGGTTCAGGTGGTTTTGCAAGTCACTTTGTGGGTGATTTGTGTCTGAACTTGCTAGTTTTGAGCCGGTCTATTTTGTTTTCGAACATGAGATAGAAGGACGTTTTTGGGGTATTATTTCACTGTTGACATTTGGCTTATATTTAAAAAGTTAGTACAGGGGCCTGTCTTCAATCACTCGCTTGAATATGGCGTGTGAGTTTCGTTTGAAAACGATTTAAAAATCATTGAAAATAACGTGAAATATAGACGTTAGTACTCACAGAATCCAGTTATCTTTTTTTGAATCACTCTCTAGTGGAATCATACTAATTCTGATTGGAAAATCAGCCCTTAATCAGTGAATATCACATGCCATCTTGAGGCAAGTGATTAAAAAATAGGGGCCCAGAATTTTTTAATTTATTTTCTATCTCATCTTACATTTCTTGGTCATACAAAATGTTGTCTCATAAAAACTTAAGTGAAGAAAATTGTTTATCAGCTATCAATTTCTATACTCCCTTTTCTTCAAGAGGAGGTTTGTATCTAACAGCACCACTACTGACACTTTAAGTTTTCGTCTCCAGTCTCTTTAATTATTATTCAATAACATTTTACACATAAAACCCAATTAGGTAAGTACCTAAATGCTACTCACGCTTGCCCGCTTTCCTCACGACATTGAGCACGTCGGTCCTAAAATAGACGTGTCTATTCCACCGGCGTGCGCGCAGGTAACTCTGATACCCAACACTTCCGCTTCGTATGAAATTAACGTATTTTACACGAGACGACACGATATTGGTACGACGCGTAATTTGTGGTGGAAGATGTAAGATATTTAACCGTTGGTAACTCGTATTTAACCAATAATTGAGTTAGCTATCGATCAGGAAACCGGGCCTTAGTGTTATTAGAATCATAGTTCTATTGGTGAAAAGAAACAAGAGGCCTTAGCTTGTTAAATTTGTAGTTTTTAAATTATATTTTATTAAATTATGTCTATATTGACGTTCATAAGTGGCATATTGTGTCCTAAATGAATAAACAATATTTGAATTTGAATTTGAATTTTGAATTTGAATATCACTACTTCGTTTTCCGAAAATTTCATGCTTCTGCTACTCAAGAGCATAGCATGCAATGCAAACCTTTGCCAATTTGCAACTATTATTTTTAATTGGTCTTAAACTAAATACAAATATTCTGAGACTATAACGAGCTATTTTAATGACTTCCTAATCAAACTCTACCTTTGATTACCTTGATCATTTGTTATTTGTATTTTATGAATTTACATGTGCCAGAAAGATGAAGCCACGTATTAGAAAAACAATAACTATACGGAAGTCTAAATAATCGAAAGTCGTAAAGTGTAAACGCGACAAACCGAAATAGCCGGGGCATGCCCACCTCGTTATTTTCCGGCTTTATTACAAGAATATGCCGATACGCACCTCACTGACACGTTGATGAGACACCACCAGTTTTGATCAAGACCGCGATAAACTATAATAATGATTTTATCCAAGAAACGGGCAGACGAAATCTTTGCGACTTGAAAACACTGAAATAAACACTCAATTTTCCCAGAAGGTGGAATCTTTATAAAAACAAATTACAACAACAATAAAATAAAGGTTCTTGCGAAATACAAATTAAAGAAATTTATGGCAATAATCTGGCCGAAACTAGCACTTATATTATGTTGCGGATGCAATACAAAATTTTGTTAAATGATTGAAAAAATGTTTTAGAATATTTTTATAAATTGACTGAACTAATCTACTAATCCTACAAAAACAGAACGCTGCGCAGTCAACGACAAAGGATAAGAAGCGACATTTATATAGTTTGTATCGAATGTGTTTCTTCAATATAATGTTTATTCTAATATTTTAACGTTCCCAAATATAGATCACAAATCCACCTAACGCAAATCACCTCTAAAAGAAAGTTACGACTCGGGAAGCGAACCTTGGACCATTGGGCACGATCGTCTGATATAAAGATAAAATATAACATTCTGGAATGCTATTGGCGATATAGTTAGTAAAGAAAAATGTTGTGATTTCAGAAGATTCAATCTAAATGGATATCAAATTAGGCTGAGGGAAGAAATTGGACACAGACAGAAATTTCAAAGATTTTCATTAATTCAAAGATAGATTTTACAAAAATAACGTCCGTATCTTAACAGTAACTGCGTGTTGGCTTCGGCTCCATGTACGTTTAGAAAGAAAGAAGAAAGTAAACGTTTTTTTTCGACCGAAAATTATTAATAAGTAACAAAACAATATATATTAAGCTTCTCAGGCCGAAAAAGGCACCCGCTCAGCATTGGTCGTGGCGGTTTAAAATGTCTGTGCCTCATACAACCTGATGATTTCTTACTTTACAAAAGTTGAAAGGGTAGTTTGGTTTATTTTATACGACATCTAATCTTTCGACATGCAAAAGCAAACCGATTACACCTCCATACTGACCAAATGGAACCCTAAAAAGACGCGTGCCATAGACTGAAATACGGCGCGAGCGGCGCGCGGCTAAATCACGCGCGTCCATCGCTGACATCAGGAAGCCGTACGTCAGCGTGACAAATCGGCGCCGGCCCACTGCGCTCTATAATGTTTTTATGAAAACTGCTTTATTGTTAGCGATAGGTGAAGGTTTGTTGCGATGACAGGGATAGTGGTCGGATCAAAGAGGTCTGTTAGCAATGATGTCGGGACAACGGTGACGAAAAATGATTTCGTTGGTTTCGTTTCCGTCGAAAATAATACCGTGCCGAATGTGAAAGGTAAGGAGAGAGATACAGACTTTTAAAATCATAAATGTATTATTTACTTGACTCGAGAACGTTCACAAACAAACTGCTTTTCTAATTCATTATTTATTTACACTAACGGTCCGCCGCGACTTTGTCCACAACGTCTCTCACAGCCTCACAGCGTGATGTTTACAGCATAAAGTCTTGCTCAATAAATAAGGTATCTAACACAAAAATATTTTTTCAAGTCAGTTCAGTAGTTCTTGAGATTAGCACGTTCAAACAAACAAACAAGTTCTTAAATCTATAACATTAGTTTAGATTATCTAGATATATTGTGCCAGAATATTTTCCACTACAGTAACATAGTACAGTTAATGTTCCGCAACTGACCGCGGAGACAAACAAACACGTTCCGTTTGACACATCATAGAGATGTCAAGCAGACATCAAAGTATTCCGCGGGTTCCCGGATTCTAATTGCCACTTCTATAAGTACCAAAGACATCCGCTCACGGGCTATTTGTCATGTGTCAAGCTCACCTTAATTACAGCGGCCCCTGCACCTTGATTAAATGCTCGGGCTATAAATACGGGCCCATGACGACGGACTTCTTACGGTTAATTTATAAGTGAGATGTAGACTACAGGATGTTAAGGTTAGAGCCGTGATTAGTCTATGTAATGGGTATTTGGTAATAGATTTCTCTTTATGGCTGTACCAACGAAACAAAAGAGTAAAGAGATGATCGAGTATTAATATAAAATAAAAGCAAAAATAATTTCTTTCAGAGTTATTAACTCCTTAAGGGTTAGTAACAATGACACTCATTAGCTATGGTTAGTAGTTTAAGATACACAGGCTCAAAAAGTCAGCTGATTGTGAGGCATTCCGAGAGGCCTACCTCCTCACACAAAATACCTGTAGCTCGGAATGCCTTCTAAATAAGGCTTTATCCACCCTACTAGCTATCATCTTCAGGATTTTGTTACTGCTCTCCATCGCTCTGCGCACTATGGAAAGCGTCTTCTTGCACAAAAAAATCATCTACAGCAGCGAATGCAATAAGAGATGCGCTGCAGAAACGTGGAAACTGCAAGACCCTGTAGATGCTATATTATATTGAACACGCAAGGCCCCATATGATCTCAGCATGACATTGGACTACAATCCACAGGTGTAGAAACTCTGGCAATATGCTCTGAAGAGCGTGAGTTTAACATCAGATGGTACACCGTTTGAACCTGTGTGCCAACATGTTGCCTCTGACCGATAGTGCCCTACGCTCTCTCTCAATATCCTCCTCATCCCTCAGGCTCTCCGTCACAATGTGGCCAAGATACCTAAACTGTGCGACACGTTTCAGAGCCATTTCATTTAAGTTAACTGAAGGTACACTTGCTGTATTGTATCAGTGCTATCTACACTTCTATACTATTATAGAATAAAGCTGAAGAGTTTGTTTGTTTAAACGCGCTAATCTCAGGAACCCCTTGATCGATTTGAAATATTTGTCTTGTGTTGGACAGGAGCAAACTCAAAACGAGCGTACAAAGTCGCGGAGGACAGATATATTTCATACTATTACCGTAGCTACTGCGCTGCATGTCTGGTAGTTTTGATCATCAAAGTACGTTTTATATGTAACAACATCTGAAAACAATCTGCTCCTGAAAGGAAGTAGAATTAAATTGTCCAATACCAAGTCACTTTGTTGCAAGATCGGGTTAATATTTTAGAAGTAGCGAGTACATGTTTGTAGATTACCTGACAGTTTACCTAATGGTAAGCTTATTTGTGATTCAAAAGCAAACATATGACGTTATTTACGGAAAGTGTTAAGAAGGTACTTTGTTCTTTACGTGGCTCTTACTAAATAGTTTATAGAGCGGCAAGCGTCGGGCTTTAAGGTGCAAAATATGATCCTTTAGGCGTTGAACCGTTCTAATAAATGGTTATTTTGCTTACTTACAACACGGCGACAATGTTGCAGTACAGAAATAACTAGTGATTTACTGCCACAGGTTAATTGAGAGATCGCGATTCGAAATTAGAATTTAATGGTTTGAACAGCTATTTAAGTTTAGTGGTTTGATAATGGGAAATGAAATAAAATCTTAACAGGTGTTTGGAATCAAAATAGCAAGGATTTTTTTAAATCATCTTCGCTTATTCATATGAACTTTCCATCTATAATTAATTACAAACCAGCATACACTTATTTTGTCACACAGGAACAATACTAGATATATCGATAAACAAAGAAACACCTCATATCAATTAACTAAGTCGGGAAGAGTGTAAAAATGTTGTATCTGTAGGTAATACATTCCTACGTACACTTTAAACTATGTCAGCAACTCCCGTACAGCATATCTTTACCCAATAGATTTTAAAATTATATATAAATAGTTTATGTTTGTACTTCGAAGTCTTTGTTACAAATCTACGACCGCTAAATCATTATAATCCAAGATCACCTGGCTGATGGAAATAGACCAGTACTACTTTCTTCTAAAGCCCATTCGGTGTGAGATCGCAATTTATAGAGCTCGTAAAACGATGCCCGCTTTTAAGTCCTCGTATGAAACAGCGAGGTTTTGACGTGTAATAGTGTTGTACTTGTTTGCTTAATTGAATACAATGTCGATAAAAGTAAATAATTGTCCCAAAAGCCGTGATCAGGCCCATCCCTTACATACGTGACAATTGTAGGTACCTAGAGTCTGACCTCAAACTCAGTGAGAGTCTGGTGAATCTATGCAATAACAAAGCTGGAGAGTTTGTTTGAACGCGCTAATCTCAGAAACTACTTGAAAAAGTAGTTGTGTTGGGTGGCTTATTTATCTACGAAGGCAAAAACATCGCAAGGCTACGGGAGGGAAGGGAGCAAACTCAAAACGCGCAGATGAAGCCTTGGTAGACCACTAGTGTCTTTATAAAATGGTGGTGTATTTTTGCGTCCACCATTTTTAGAGTTCAGTAGCCGAATGACAAGTTTGTCTGTTTGTCTTACCACCTTCATTGCTGATAGTCTTTTCTACCCATTTAGTCGTAACTTTTGATAGTTACCTACCGTTATGCATGCAAACTATAGTAAAAGGTGGACTGCTATCCTCGACCGGATTTTGTACTGCCAGAAGTTTTATAGGGATAAAAAATTTAAGGTAGATAACCATTTCCTATCTCTAGTAAGGTGAAACCACAGATAGAATGAATATAGGGAATGTCCGTTAATTAGCACGTTATCGCTACCCAGCCAGTAGGCAAAGCTCCTAACCAACTTAACGCATCATTCTTTGTTTGCCGGTCAGATTCTGTTCAGTCGCGGTGTCGTATCGCTTAATCCTATCGATAGTTTTCATCGATATATTCTCAACTATACCCCAGACCAGTTACCAGCCAGTACAGCTCATCATTCAGTAGCCCCACTTCAAAGGACACTCGCCACACTTACGGGCGTCATTGTTTATTTGCGCGACTATGTTGCGATCGGTTTGACGCAGATTCCGTTTTACGATGACATGAGACGACAGACGCGTCTTTAAGTTTGTATGTTGATCTTAGTAGACTGTATATTCAAAATCTTGTTGATGTATTGATTTTTGTGGTACTGAAGTAACGATAGTTTTATTTGCTAGATATAAAATATCAGATGAATGGTTTTCACTATGATTCCAAGCTTGTTTAATTTTTTTATACCTTTTACCGACTTAAAATAGAGGTAATCAATTCAATGTGTATGTATGTGATATCGTTTGAATTTTATAATATTGAAGCATGGTAATCCAAACACGTGTGCAAAATTTCGTAAGTGTATGTGTCCACAGATTTCTTAAAAACGAGAAATCATAGCGAGATGATTATTTTTTAGTTCAATCAGGTATATTTCGACTTAGGGTACAGTGTAAGTTTCATTAAAATCTGTCCAGTAGTTTTTTGAGATACTCATATTAAATGAAAATCATGAAATAATAAAAAAACGTCTTAATAAAATCTGTATAAAAAGCATAAAATAACACATTTGCTCTCTGCCTAGCTGAAACATTCACAGTATACCTAGTCTTGCCATAAATATGTGTAGTTTGTTTAAGAGTCGATTTTTATCAACGTCAGATAAGACTTTTCGACGGAATAAGTTTATAACGATCGATTTTAAGATGTTATTACCATAGATGGTTGCTGTCAAATAGGTGACATATGCAAAAAAGGCGTTTTGAGTCATATTCGACGAATATTCCTCTATTGTTAGTAAAATAAACTTTAATTACGTACACTTACTTATACTTACTTACGATCACATTAAGTGAAATTAGAGATTATAGTATTTAATAGCTGCCACGATTTGAGTTCCCATTATTAAAAATTTCCTGTTGTTCCTAAATTACAAAATAAACATCACATTGCACAAAACCTGCAAACACCTGGTTAGAAGTCTATAGTCTTGTCATGGAACATATTGCGCACGCATAAACAGCGATGGATCTCAATGAATACTGTTGCTCGAGTGATTCATGGCTCGAGCATTAATCCAACGGATATTTCGTTACATTGTCATACAGCAGATATTAATGAGTATACCAACTTAGTACAGTCGCCAGCACATCAGGACCCACTTCTGTTGAAAACTAGCTCTTATAACAACTGCATAAGATACCGCAGTGTTTAGTTTGAAGACCTGTCTTTAGGTACTTAACAGGCATCAGGCGTTAGGTCTACGGTTAACCAAAGGTAGAAAGAAAGAAAGAAAGAAATATTTATTTGCATTAAACATGGTATACAAAGATGTTAAGATCTCATATTCAGCCAATAAATTATGACATGTAAATTAAATTCATTTGTAACATTCATTTAACAATAAATAAATAAAATATAATTCTTAAAGCTTTTATGTATCACTTTGCTTCTAGGTTCAGCTTTACCATTCAATAGTAATTCAATTGTAATTGGCACGTCTGCGAGAAGAGTGAACACTACACTTACTTTTAAGTGTTATCTTAATGTACTGTGTTCTTGGTAAATAAACGCTAGAATTTGGGTTTTGGAATTTAAAATTTACTATACAGATATACAAAACAGATGAATCTTTTGATAGAAATTTCCCACAACTAATACAAAAGTGATACTAAAGTACGAGTGACTTACTGACCTTATTTTTGACTGGATGTTTTAAGCTGATGCCACGTTTAACTGTATTGCAAAATGTAGCTAGATCTTGGTCAAGTATGTTTAATGTACTTACGTGAAAATAATTATAAGTGCTTTCATTTGACTGGTAGGATAATATTGTTTTTAATCATTAGGCTTTGTAAAGTCCGTTTGTTTTTACTTTTTTAATATTGTAAACAATCTTGACATTCCTTTTTTTTTCCAAAATAATTTATTGTAAATTAAGATAAACACAAAACTACATAAGTAATTCATCTTGTAGCATTGAGATAGTATATATGATATACTGAGAAATTTAAATCAAATGGTAAATTAATTTTATTCACTGATATAAGATAAGATAACTCTTTATTGCACATGAGAAAGGTTCATAACAAATTCATTTCGACGACTGTATAATTTTCGTAGTCTTTTCGCTATAACCGATCTCTTCCAGACAACCTTTGGGTAAAGAAAAAATGAGCTTATAGGAAGGGGTATTATTTGCATAAAAAATCAAGAGAAATTGTGAAATTAATTATATATTATATAAACATACATATATAAATAAATACAACTATAAATATAACAATCAAAATTCATAATTATAAATAGAACAAATTAATTTAATATATACCAACACAACATAAACTATATACATAATAAATTATAAATACATAAACCAATGTGAAATGAAAGAAATTTACCGATACACCAGATATATTTATTTTGAAGAGAGAAGATGTTTTTTCAGGCGATTTTTTAAAACAGTTATTGAAGTTGACTGCTTAATAGCAAGGGGTAAGGAGTCTCGCATTCGTACTGATTGAACTGTAAAATAATTAGAATAATAGCTCGTTGTGTGGCAAAACTTAAAAGATTTTTCGCATTATTCGACTAGCAAATATAAACGGACTTTAGGTGTACTTCACACCTCACAGCCTGATCCAATTAAACCTGTTTACTGCTAAAACTTTACTCATCCCTCAAATCAAATATGAGCAGGCATTTTCATCTAGAGGGGGGGGGGGGGGGGCTGTCAGAATAACAATAGGACTGCGAGGGCGCGGACAATGCGAGCCGGTGGTCGAAACAACCGCAGTCTTTGTTGGGAAATATGGACAGAGATTATGCGTTTTCATTCACAGAGTGGATACAATTTCCTAAAACCTAAACTATTCTACGTACATATTTGTGTAAAAAGCTTTTCTACCTACATATTTGTGTAAAAAGCTGCCTGTAGCTCAGTAGGAGGTCTACGCTGTAAGGTAAAGTCTTGTTGTCAAGAATGTATGTATATAAATAATGAATGTATAAAAATGTAATGTACTCGTATAGGAAGAAATGTGAAAAAGCGTGCCTATAAAAATATAATAAGATACTTGCGTCTTTGAAAGCTCTAAGGCCAAGCCTCTTCAAAAGACAATTATATGCATAGCTTTTAGATAGTCTTATTGTTATTTTTAATCTTTTGTCAAATAATTATCATTGTTATTTTATTAAATTACAAAAAAAATACAAAATATTTTAAATGCCATAATAGTGGCGAGCCATACATGCCTATTTTTTGTAGAGCTAAATATCCATCCAAATGAGTGCCGTGTTTGCTCTTACATAAATTACTTGCATTGAATCAAATTATTGACAGCCGGTTCACGTAGTAAATAGTGCTCACCCAAGGAATCAATGGATTAAATACATATAGGACACCAGTCACATACTAGGTGCATTGCTCTGATCCCAAGGTATGTAGCTATCGCATGAAATAATATGTTATCATGTTTACATAAGTTGACTACGGCTGTACGGGTGCTATGCTGATACGAAATATGTCAAAAATATGATTATTGTGGGTTATCCATTACAGATAGGCATGTGCTTATTTACGGCTTCACCTAGGAACCTCGAAAATGATCAGTGTTTCAAACAGACAGATAAACGTTCCTCAAAAAACGGCAATCAAAATATAATAGGTAGTTTGAAAAAATATACCATGCATACATACATATAGATAGCAGGAAGCGACTTTGTTTTATACGAGTACAATGTAGTCATGTTGGTTAGGCAGAAATGTAAAGTGGTAGTGTTCTTTGTACACATCTTTTGTGTCATACTCTTTGGTGCTCAGACAGACGTGGATGAAGGTGCCTCGGTGTGAATGAAACGTACCTTTCAGCACAATGCGAGCTTTAATATTGCGATTTACCCTAAACATTGTATTGTACCTTTGAGCCGCCTTTCAAATGACCCTTCTAAGATTTTAACACTTATGAGATTTACTAGGATTTCTGAAGATAAGCGTTTGGAGAGAGGTTTCTCCGCTTATTATTATACAAAACATAAAAAATATGGTGTCTAAAATATTTGTTTCAAAAATTCATGTTTTAAATATTACATAACTTTTGGAATTCTAATAATGATTGATATTAACATATCATCGGATGATATCAAAGTTATATATACGGCAAAGTATTTGTAATTCTTTAACACTAGGCTATATGATTAGCGACGAGATGAGATCTACTATTTATTTATTTAAATACTTTATTGCACAAATCATAGTTTACAAAGGTAGACTAAATGATAAAAACATTCTCTGCCAGTCAAACCTTTAGGTCATGCAGAGAGATGGCAATGGGTGCAGCGAAAAGAAAAACAAAGAAAATTCACTACTACTATTCTTCTCTTAGTCCAGTTGATTTTAAATCACAGTTTGACTAACAATTAACAACTTAGTCACTGTTGGTATTTCCTAAGTGATGAACAGAGTTATAAAAAAAAAAAATATAGTTCGTTCATTTGAAAATTTCCAACGCCAAGTCATGGCCACCTTCGCCCACTACTCCATAAGGTTCCCACACACATGTTCCATGCATGATGTAACCATTAATTTAGCATCCGTAAGTCGACTCCAACATTTCCCCATCGCGATTATTACAGTAATAACAAACAACCGCTATGTTTGCTTTCTTAACACATTTTTCAGTCAGACGATCGGTTACGGCACGTGATAGATATGAGGTGAGGATTATAAATAAATATTGCATGATGTATTGCTATATAATAAACTATTCGTCAGACAAAACAGCAGATAGATTTAACCTATTTCAAAAAATATTGGTTATTTGCGTCCGAACGTTTTGATATTGCCTCCTTTCCTCCCGTCGCTTATGTGATGTCGTGATAGCTGTCATTTAGCTTCAAACTTTCTTCGATAATCAAGCTATTCAACCCAAAAATATTCTTCAAATCGATCTAGTAGTACCTGAGATAAGCGCGTTTAAATAAATAAACAAACAAACTCTTTAGCTTTATAACATTAGTATAGATATTTTTTACCATCATTGAGCTATTACAGAGGACTCCTTACGAAAAAACGTATGCGAATTGATAGGAGAGAATAAGTAGTTAGTGTAAGACAAACACTTGGATAAATGTGTTCTGTAGACTAGCACTAGCTAGTTTCAAACCAGAAATCTTAGTCCTCTGACATGGGATTTGTTAACGTCTATAGCCAATGCCAGGCAAGCTGATTATTAATTGTTTAATTTAAGAACATAAAATAAGAAATCGAGTTCGGGCTTTATTCCAACCAGCAACCCCTGACAAACCGGGCAAATTGTTTTGTTGAAGTCCTGTACTGACGTACTGACTGACTACTGTTTGTACTGACGACCTCCGTGGTGTAGTGGCTAAGCACGCTGGTTTCAAGGCGTCGCCGCTCCAAGGTCCCGGGTTCGATTCCCGGTCGGATCAATATAGAAATCAAAAATTTTCTATATTGTCTCGGGTGTGGGTGTTGTGGTACCACCATTGTGTCTGTTTTCCATAACACAAGTGCAATAACTTACTTTGGGATCAGAGCAATGTATGTGATTGGTGTCCAATATTTATTTATTTATTTTCTAGACACTTTTCTCCTCGCCTGTACCGGTGAGAAGAGAAAGCTATCGGGCGGTGCGCGAGCGCAGCGGGCCGTAAATTGACGCTGATTGCTACAATTGGCACCAATGGGGCCCGCGCCGAACGGGTTAATGCTTCATTTCGTTAAATACGTAGAGTGGAGACTTTGCCTGTTGGTAACTAATGTATTTGTGAGATGGGACGTAATTACAGGTCTGGAAACGAAGATCCTAGGTTTTTTATGAATGATGATTTTTATTAATGAACGATGGTTACTTTGTTTGGCTTCACCATTGCTTACGCTTTAACAAATAGACTTAAGAGTTTCGTGAGCAGGCGGAACGCAGCGCCTACATTTGCGGTCAAATAAGCTTGCGATAACTTTTTTCAGCCTTTAAACTTTTTTGGAATTAGACATTTTTGGTCTCATTAATTTTATACGTCCCAAACGAAACTTGTTCGATTTAGTTTCTCAAATAAAGTGAATATGTTCTTAAGTTAACTTAAACATATAGCTTATATTCTTTAAAAATCGGTCAAGGTGTGAAAAACGTTATCACTTTTTGTATGGAAGCTCGCGCGCAAGCTATTCTCTCAATACAAAAGTTTTAGTTTCTACATGTTAAAGTTTACTCCCTATTGGACAAACGGTTAAGCATTTGTAACTTTTGCATTGCAATAATAATTAAACCATAAGTCATAAGCTCTTCTTCTTGATAAATTTTCTTGACAATGCCTAGCATCTGCATCAGAAGGTATACTCATTAATACGCGATATAACCTTTTAATTTTAAAATACTTCAGCTGATGATATTCCAAAAGGACATCAACAAATCCCTCTAATCATAGGTTCCCATTTTTAACTCCTAAAATAAAACGTGCCCTTACTTCAAAAATAAAACGTGACCCAATAGTCAAAGTCCACAAAGTTCAAGGCGCAGAGGTAAACGTACCTTCATTCGTCAATTGCTGCATCCGAGGTCCTCGACCGCCGTTACCCCACTATAAAGGTGTCTGTACCTCAATTGGACGCGAATTATGAATGAAATGTGAAAGGGCAGTGAATTGGAGGATATGAATGAGTGAGACCGACAGACATTAAAATGATGCAAGGTTTTGTGTGGAGACAGTACCTTGCTGTGCGAATTCCAGTCAGATTTATTTGCTCACTCGGTCAGATTAACTAACAACTTTACATTATTTGTCTAGACTTTTTATATTATTTCTTTATTAAACTTGTATCGTTCATTTCAGTTGATTTACTGTATCCACTATCCCTTAACCATAGTCATTGTACCCGGTCAGTGTCTGCGAGCAAATTTGAAGTAGGTACCTAAAGTAAATAACTATTTTGGTGATAGAACATTAAAGAAATGGTTACCATACCTATTGAATAGTTTGCCTGGGGAAATACGCGGGAACATGATACAAATGTTTTTAAAAGAGAACTTTTAACGTATTTTTAGCTAACTTAGCTTAGTATTTAAGTTTTGATTTGGTATGTTAGAGACGTGATACCACAAACAAACTGTGTAAATAGTTTTGTTGGACTACTGTATATTTCACTGTAAAGCGCTGTTTGTCCAATAAAAAAATAATATAATATAAATATATCCCAGATACTGACAGAAAGAAGCAGAACTTTTTCTGCAACCGTTTAGAATTCTCCTAGTTTAGATTTTGTAGTAATCTGTCAAAAATCGTAGACTAGTATATGTAAATCACTTGTTCACTAGCCTGTACCACCAATCAACGGCAGGTCTACCACCTTTTATTGTCGCTTTCATGCGGCCGGTGTCCGGTTGCCTTAGCAATTGCCTGGCTAGTTCAAAAACGGCCCTAAGCCTATCGCTGCCAATCAAATCTCAACCTAAACACGTTAACTTTCAAGTCCACATTAGAGCGCAAGATGTTCAGGGAGCAAGGTTAATAAATCGCTGGTTTGTTCTACGAATTTAGTCTAAACACTTTCAATTTAAGTTGCAATAAAAACAAATAGAGAAGACAGATGGGAGATGCGTTGCGGTTTCTCAAGTGGTAATGGTGGAGGTAAATTAATAATAGGATTCGGTCAAGAAGTAAGAATGAAATTATGATGCATAGTCATATAATTGTTATGGCGTTCATGAAAACTCAGAAATCATATCATACTTAGTAAAAGTAATTTAGTTTATTATACCTAGTCTAATTTTCAATGTGGCATCTTACACAACTATAAATTAAAATCTCTAATCGCAACTAAAATGTATAAAGATGAAAGAGGATATTAAAATTTTGCAAAAATGCGCAAATTTTTGGTTTCTTTTTACATCTTTATGAATATAAAATATGACACTGTGATTGTTAAAAATATTCAAGATAAGTTCACGGTATCTAGTTCTGGTTTTAACTATAAAAACTTATAACGGTTTATTGGCTTTGCGATAAACAACAAAATAAATAAGGCTTATCGTGTTATTTCATACGCAACAAGAAATGCGCTAAAATCAGGACTTTCATCAGTACATATTTTTCCTGTAGGTAACATAAACCAATCAAAATAAGTATTAAAATATGTATTTTTATTGTTACTAACACTATAGTACGGATTGGATGAAATCTGAAAAAAAAAATTATTATTATATTATTATTAAAAAAAGCATTTTGTATCTTGAAAAACCAAAAAGTATCTATTACGTAGCGAGAGTACTCAATGGTGAGATGGCACTAATATATCTAACTCTATCAATGTTTATAAGTTTTTATTCTTACCTACTAATGAAATTGGCATGTTTTTGTCGCAAAAACTTCGTCATTACTCTGTGATGCCACTCGAAACTTGTTCCATAGTAAAATTAAGGCCACCATAAAAGCCCCGTGTCCATTCGTCCGGCATTACTATAATTCATAAGTGGGATGTAATGCGAACTCGATGGTAAAATGGAAGTTAGGATTAGGTTGTGTTGTGTAATGGCTGCTATAGGGTGTGAGCAGAGTGATGATCGGCAGCGATTTTCTGTGATTTCATTTGGTTCATGATTTCTCACTTAGTTTTCCTAAATTACGGTTAGAATTTACTAGCTAGGATATTATGATCATATAGTCTGTGGCAATTAAGTATTTTTTTTTCTTTAACGCAAATATTGTTTTTTAATACGTTTTAAAATTACTCGCTTAACGAAAACGATTTTATCAATAAGAGTTTCATTCACATTATGTTAACTGTTTCCGGCGCTAATGAATCGTAACTATTCTTATTGTTTGCAGTGGAATTAAAGACTTATTTATTTTTTAAAACTTCATGCACAAAACATAAAATTGTACAATTTTGTACATTGGGCCTAATGCCAAAAGCATTCTCTACCAGTCAACCATAGGTCGGAATAGAGAAAAATACAGGCGGTGTAAATAAAGTAATGACAACCTTCGTAGAATAGTGGCTAAGCACGCGGGGTTTCAAGGCGTCGCTGCTCCTGTCAAGGTCCCGGGTTCAAATCCCGGTCGGGTCAATACAGAAATATATTTTTTCTATATTGTCTCGGATCTGGGTGCTGTGGTTCGACTGTTGTGTATGATTTTCATAACACAAGTGCATTAACTACTTACTTTGGGATCAGAGCAATGAATGTGATTGGTGCACTAAACGATAAAGTGACTTGAAAAATATTTATGAAAATTATTTAAATACAGTATTAGTGGAATTAGACCAAATAAAACAAAACCCATGTAACATGATCGTGTCCTAAATCCGTCGCGGTAATAGGCGAAGTTAGTTTTTATTCGAACGGCCCAGGCCGCAGGTCTGACGTCGGCCATGTTACAACTTGCCCGATTTATGGCAAATTTTATTAGTTTTCAGAGTGACTATAGGTACGCCGGACCAAATAATATTTGGGGCTAGAAAGTATTCAGTGCCCAACTTTTGTAGTTACCGAAAAATGATAGACTGGATTTGTCTATAAAAATTTGCTACTGTTTACTTTACGCCTGCATTCAGGGAACCAATTTTTAAATCACTCGCATCAAGATGCAGACTGCATATTAATGAATATAAATTTTGTGTGTAGTAACGTATGTATTTGACATGATTTTCATTAATTTATATTCGTTTTCGAACGAAAATCAGACGTATGACGTCTCAAGCATGTGATTCCAAAATTGGGCCTCCAGATTACTTTTTAAAAATATTTTGTGGTTTTTATTACAGCTGTTCAAAGATTTGTTAATAATGATCTCACATGGTAATTACAAAGCTAAAACTGAGACGTTTCAAGAAAATATAAAACATGTTTTATGATTGCTTAAAAGGGTTCACTAGCAAAAAAAAACTTTGTTTACAAAAGAATTTCTTGTTGAACTCAGACTATAATCATGACTTCGCAAATTATCTCCCCCAAAAAGGGGAGAAGTTTTTTTCACCCGACTGAGACGTACCAAAACAAGATCTCCATCAGGCGGTGATATATCATTGTGATTATTCACCGGAAGTGGCCCACGGCGAAGGTACGTTTGGACCGGAAGGGCGAAGGGCGCCCCCGCCCACGTCTTAATTTCCGGTCAAAACGCATCTCTGATCTTACGATTATGGCGCCATCTCCTTTGGATGTGAAAGTGAGAAGGAAAATAATTCGGTAAATACCCTGAGGGTAAATATACTTTCGTGGTGAAAATATACAGGCAATGTCAATAATACGCAAAATGAGACCTTTATTTAAAATCTTTGGACCATAAAAATGAAATATGACACAATGAGTGTTCAAAACATTCTAAATCTTTGGATCAGTCGTAAGAAAAAGCACACGCGTTAGTTGACGACAATAATGAGGACCTCCGTGGTGAAGTGGCTAAGCACGCTGGTTTCAAGGCGTCGCCGCTTCGAGGTCCCGGCGTCGATTCCCGGTCGGGTCAATATAGTCATCAAAATTGTCTATATTTTCTTGGGTCTGGATGTACCACCGCTGTGTCTGATTTCCATAACACAAGTGCATAAGCTACTTTCTTTGGGATCAAAGCAATGTAAGTAATTGGTGTCCAATATTACTATAGTCCTTACTAGTTAAATGAAACCTGCAATCATTTCTTGCGAATTTCAACAAGCAGACTCAAACAAATTAAGTTGAATTAAAGTGTGTCAATTATATGCACGAAAATTGTTATGTCAACGCTACCATGATACGTATTATTATCATTAAGCATATGCCTATAACTAATAATCCAAAATAAAAATCGGAAGAGCCTAATTTCACCGCAAAATAACTATTTATCCATAACTTCGTGTGTTTCCCGTTTGTTAACTGTATTCTGATAAGTTTTGCAGCGATTTAATTATGCATTATCGTGTTCGCTGAACTAATAAGGGAATTTATACAGCAAAGTACTAATTAGCACTGATTTGTTGTTATACGTGCATAATATTTAGGTGTTGTTACGGAAATCCCAGGAGTGGAACTCGAATGTAATCACGTAGCATTTAGGTTTTTACAACTTTCATTTTACTTCATTTGTAAATTGCTGTAAAAATGCTGAGCTTGACACATGATACTAAAACTCTGTAATTGTCAGTCTATTTAGACACTGCGACTTTTGGCATCGATGCAGTCGCGCGTTTTAAAAACGCGCTTTAGCATCCCGCCTTGAACCGATTTAATTTAGCATCGATGCAGTCGCCGACATTCAGTACATAAGTTATCAATGTCCAGCTTCTGTACCGCGACTGCATCGATGCTAAAAGTAGCGCAAGTGTGTAAAGTTTGACATTTTGCGACTGCATCGAGACTACATCGCTGTTAAAAGTCAAAGAGTGTTAAGGGTGTAAAACCTACTTAAAGCGTACATTATTATTTTGTTACAATAATGCTGAAAGTCGGGAGAGTAAGTACATAAAAAAATATATTGACAAAGTTAAAACTAGAACCCCAGATCAGCACATTGCTTTTGCTACATCTACATGCATTAATACAAAATAAACACGCGCACTCTAAAGCCCCATCTGCGTCACAGTATCAAGAATAAACATAATTTGCGGTGGAATTCAAAACCTTCGGGCGAGTAGTTACGATCACCTTACTCCCACCTTCCCCCCTCTTCACGGGGGAGAGTGGGAGGGGCAGATATTGGAATATTTTTCATACAAACACGTCTCTACGTGGACACTTCTACTTGATACAATATTGCTACAAGCGTGGTCGGTTTACATGGGTAGGAAAATGTTTTCTTAACGTAACTGGCTTTTTCATATTTCATTCTAAGGTTGAACTGCATTTGCTGATACCTTAGAACCTGTTTATACATATAGCGATGTAGTTTGGCGCTATTCTGGTGATCTTACAGACACTTAGTTTTTAGATTAAATTTTTCGATTTGATTAGAATAATACTGGTTACAGGTTTATGAGAAGTTTCAATTTTTTCCATACATTTCTGTTGAATTTTGAGATAACTTTACCTAGGTACACTGTGGTTTTAAAAACCCGGGTACCGTGGCCATGAGTTTACGACGGTTTTCTCGCTAGCGATGACGTAAAAAAAGTCTATGGAAAATTGCCGCTAGCGGTCACTGACAGAATTTAAATTTTTCCATAGAAAAGGTGACGTCGTCGCTAGCAAGTAAAACCGTCGTCGCTAGCGAGTAAACTCATGGTAACGGTGCTGAGGTGTAGCCTTTCTTCATGAAGTAAACGCGGTCTTTCCAAGAATCATCATAAATCATAAATCGTTCATTTGCTCAAAACATGGTATAATTTGATATGACAGACAGTACACATATAAGCTTCTCATATTTCGCTAATAAAATAGCATGAAAATTGTTCGTTGTTGTGCATCTTTCTAGATATCAGTAATGTATCTTAATGCTTTAACACCCGAGCGATCACAGGAGAACGCATAACAATAGAATATCTATTGTGTCTCGTTCACATACGCTTGAGGGATTAATGTTTTACTTACACGAAATCTCCATGTAATCCCTTCCTAGGCCGTAGGTGGTCGCGTCACTGTCCTCCGCCGGTCAAACTTTATATATTTTATATGTTCGGGCACGGCCCTGTTCGCATTTATTATTCCCTGCCCTGCGCCGGGCCTGGCTCTAGAAAAACAGACCCCGTAAGGCGGGCGCTTTCAAAGATTCGATGAAGTTCGGTGAAACTTGCTTGAGTAGTGTGCGGTGGATGTTTTTATTTCATTTCATAGCGGTCTTTTATAAAACGCGAGCTTGATAAAACTACTACTGATCAGCGAAATACTATTGATAGATTTTATTCTTAAAGTCTACATCTTACTGTTTATTGCACAAGCTTTTTCAACGAAATTAGAAAAAACCGCCAAGTGCGAGTTGGACTCGCACTCTAAAGGTTCCGTGCCAACTTTAACTGAATTAGAGATCAACTTACTTTCACTTAGCCAAAAAACCGCATTATTTGGTTGACTAAAAATATAACTTTATTTTTGCATAGTTTTAGGACAAATATATATAAAAAAAAACTCGCTTAGTTAAAAAGTTAGATGACGCATAGTTTTGACAAACAAAATTTTTAGTTTTTTCATGTATCATACATGCCCCCGTTACATATCATATTTTTTTATTTTTTGTATGAGAATTGTAAAGCGGTTGACAGGATACATCTACCTACTAAGTTTCAATTTTGTAATAATAATCGTAATAGTTTCAGAATAAAGTGACTCTGACAAATGGACGGACAGGTAGACAGACTTGACGAAATTATAAGGGTTCAGTTTTTTGCCATTCGGCTACGGAACCCCAAAAATGATGATTAAATCAAAACCTACATGCAAGATGAAAAAATACAAACGAAATGAGATTAATTATTGAAACAGTTTCTGGATTATTTCCCTGCTTCTTTAATAAGTATAATGTAGAATCATATAGAGACGTAGGTGGCGTAAAAGATACAGTATGATTCTCTACGATGAGAAATCAAATACAGGGGGTGTCCGTTTTACGGCGCACCTTCGTCTAATATAGACGTCACGTGGCCTCTCGTAAAATTGTATACGACACGGCCCTCTTATTGCACGGATCAAGATCTTTTTGTACGCAGTAGATATTTTATTCGAAAGTTGGTTAGTTTGTAGTAAAAGTGGAAAAAAATATGGGTATTCATTCACGTTCTGTACCTATGTATTATTTTTGTCTTTTGCTTTAGTAGCGCAGCGGTTACAAGGTCCTACTTTAAAGCAACAGCTGCGTCAGAGGTCCCGGGTTCGATCGAAAATCTGCACCTGGGTTTTTCTGTTCAAAAATTCTCAGCGTAGCCCTGAGTTTGAAATTTGGCGGTGCTTCACCCCCGTGCCTCGGAAAGCACGTAAAGCCGTTGATCCTGCTCCTATGATCTCACTCCGGTCGTGCCAGATTGGTGTCCCAGTGTATAAGAGTAAAAGAAATAGAGAGTGCACCTGTGTTTGCGCACACACGTGTGCTCTATATTATGTCCCGCGCCGACGGTTAGTCTTTGTGAATGGCCACCGTAGTAGAAATCATCTAGGAGGACAATCAAGTGATAATTACACAGATATAGTAATGCATAACCATAGATTATATAATGTAATGCATAATCATAGTCAGAGCGTTAACAGCTATATCTTGAGGTCCTAAAGTCGGTAGGGATAGAAATAAACACCGCGCCGCTATATCAGTTAGTGCGAGCGAGACAGACATGACACTGACAAGACTCAGTTGAAACTCGCCGTTGTAAATACAGTGTGACATGGATCTTTTGGCCTAAATCAAGGGAGATTTTAATGCAAGTAAAAGATTCTACTAGGAGTTATGCGATGCAGTTCTGATAAGTAAGCGGCTCAGCTTTACTGTCAAAATAGCAATTCGCATTGCGATTTCGCATGATATTTATAATATTTTTATAATTAAAGAACATAAATATTAATATTCGCACCATTGTTGTATTAATATAATATTAAAAATATTTGTTTACAGTCGGAATTGAGTTGCCTGGAAATTAAACGGCTAGAGTTGGATCGTAATTCGCCAACAGTTATATTAAAACACCTTGTAACATGGAGATAAAAAGTTTGAAACTCATTTTTCTAATAGAACTGTAGAGACATTCATGAGTATTTATTATTCCGCTATCCATCAGACGTGTACCGCGTCACTTTTATTACTTCACTGTACAGGGTGCGACTTGTAATAATTATTTATTTAAAATTTGGTACACAAACAGACCATTGTCATTTACAGAGCCACAAAGCCAAAATAACATTATTGATGATGCAACACTATAAAATAATATAATCTTAAATTACGAGTAAATTAATAAAAAAAAACACTTATATTTGAAGGGACGGGGTCGAGAACGATCATTTATATTTAAAAAAACCGCTGACAGCTCTCTTAAACCGCGAAAAATTGCCGTTAGAAAGAGCGATGTCTCTACCACTGCGAGCCATTTCATTATATGAACGGCACATCCTCACAATGGAGAAATAATAGTAGAAGCAAAAAGGAGACGGTAACTGCTGGGCCCTAAACGTAACTAGTTGATTTATGGTTTAAAAAAATGGACATATTTTTCCATCCTATAATACCAAAAATCAGCCTATTTCTCTTTATGAAAAGTGAGCATTATGAAAAACAAGATTTTAAGAATTCACTACATTATCGATTAAATGAAATATCGATTTGACTCAATGTGATTACACAATTTAAAAAAAGCATCACTCTTGCTCTATTCGTGGCGATAAACCCAAAAAAAAATACGCTACAATAACTATTTTAGCTCATAAAACATATATTTTCTATTTTGATTGAATTGAATGTAAGTGAATTGAAACATGATTGCTTAATGAAATAAAATCGATTCTTACTTTTTTTTGTCTGTGCACTGATACTGACAGCTGCCGTGTCAAATAATCTATGGATCACTCGTTTCGTTTGTATTTTTCGTCTTGTGCGTGTATGCCTTTTGAGTGTTTTTTCGTCGACCACTGCTTTGTTTTACGGATTCTGACCCTGCCTAACGTGCTGTCGTCTATTTTGTGGCCTAATTGTAACTGCTGACGTTAAAATATCCTTTGCAGTTCGGAAATCAGCTGTTTGTTACATAACCTCACTTTAACTAAACCCCTAATTATTGGGCTCTCAGATTGTCAAAAAACATAGAATTTTCAGTGTAGGTCTACTAAGTATTAAGCTATTAATTGACACCATTTTCATCTTATTACATCCAGGCCCAAATTTGTATGTAATGGTTTCCATCTCCTTTAAAATATAGCCCATAATCTTACCAGTAATGAATTCAAAATCGTTTTAATTTATCATAAAGAAAAATAAATCTAACCAGCAATGTATTGCAAACAAATATGTCCAGTCATAGAACTTGACATTGTCATTTACAACAACTAGTCAGCGATATTGATACACATTGATTAGTGATCATATTTGGATTAGTATATCTCTGAGGTGAAACATTTTCCAGTACTACGACCAGATCAAAGTAGTTACGTATAGTTTGTAAAATAGTTGATTAAATTATTCGCTATTACAGGCCTCACGCTATATGATTAACCGTTTTAAAAATAGAACATTTAAAATCCGAATACAACATTGGCGACATTACCTCGGCTTCGGTTTGAAGGTGGGTCCTGGACAATATTGGTAATAAAACCCAGCGGACCACCACATGACGTGACCACTTGCATTTTTTTAAAATAAAATTTGCATACGTTTAGGTCCCTTTGGTATGATAAAGCGGGGAGAAGAGTCAGTTCACTTAAATATATATATGGTATTTTAGTACATGCAAATGTTGATGATTAGAGCCGGAAAACGATCTTGAAATCTAATCAAATCTTCTATCCTCACAAATTCGTGTGTAAAACGATGTAACTCATTATTTACATTCCTGAAGCACATGTTTTGGCTTACAGTTTAGCATAATACTCATTTATGTATAAAATTTGTTTCTCCTCAACTGTTAACTTTTTTGTGTTTTAATAAAATAAAATAAAATAAAAATAAAAATCAATTTATTACTGCAACACTAGCGAGCAAGTCAAAACTACCAACACCAGGTCGCCTCTTCGTAGCTTACTAGATACGGCGTAGTATTCCGTAGATACGCGCGAGGGTGCGAGAACTACCATTCGTTTTGATTTTTTGGAATGTTGAGAAGAGGTTTTCTTTTATAAAACTTGCATAAAATTTACCAGTATTTTGTTTTGTATCCTAGAACCTTAATTGATTTGCGATTGTGCATAGAACGAGGAGCGTTTGCACTTAGTGCTGGCTGTCTTATCTGAGCTGTGGCTGGACAACATGGCTGCGTCTAAGGAGTGTATAAAGCGGTATTTTTATGCTTTAAACTTGGGGATGTTTAATGAAATTGTTTCGGCTACGTGCGTACTAAACTTTTATTGGGGCTATTCCGGAATTTAATTTGGGAAGTCTAGATTCTAAGATGGGATGAAGATATCCTGGACACTGATTGACTGAATACATTAACAGAAGATAGCATTACTTTGAAAAACCGTGGGGTCGCGTTGTCCTTGTCAATTGCCGATCCTTTCATTACAAATTGACGGTCGTTCATTAATTACGTAACCAATCGTTTAATACACCCATGAAAACCAACGTAAATACTAGTTTCATTTGAAATTCATTTAACACCTCTGAAGCTCAATTTCTTCACCGATCGTAATGGTACAATGTCGTTACCAGCGGTTGAATATCTATTGTGTAGTTTTGAAGAAAAAATACCTTAACTAATGGTCATTAAAATAGCCATTCTGGCGTTTGGTTAATATTTATCTTTATTTTATTATAACAACAAAATCCATAGCTCTCAAATATACCTCAGTATAATATATCTCTCAATATGATATACCAATATTTAGTTTAGCTTGTTTCGTATCTAAAACAATCGTAAACATTTAACCGCTGGTAATGAATCTTTGCCATGACTATCGATGAAGAAATTTGGCCTAAGACTTCTTATAAGTTACTACTGTGAGTAGTATCAGAGATAAAATTAAAGAGTCCCTCTTCACACACGATATTTCCAGTCCCCTTCTTATTAAGAGCATTAATATCCAAATCAAAGGATCATACCCTGTGAAAGCGCTACACCCAAGTTCACACGTCTGTCAAGCGGCATCTTTAAAACAAAACCACATCTTCAACTGGTGTACTACAAAAATAAACTTTAACACAAGGTGATAAGGGACAGGGGTGATGGGTGGGCATCTCCCACGGTTGCTTCTATAAATGGTCTGGTTACGACAATGTGGACGGTGACTTCTTAATGAACGTCGCTTAATCGGTGTGCTGACGTCATTATATGATAGTAGCGACTCAATTAACGTAATTAGAGAAAAAAAAAACAAATTTTTGTTTGGTTCTCTAACTATGGGCCCTATAAAGAAGCTCAAAATCACACAACGAGCGATGCAGAGGATCGAATCAGAAACAAGAAGAAGAAAAACTGATGGCCGTTGGGGCAGGAAATTTCTAGATTGGAGACCCTTCGACCAAGATGCAGCGTAGGACAAGATGGACAGACGACCTTGTAAAGATCGCAGGATCAAACTGGATGCAGACCGCTTATGATCGGTCGCTATGGAAAGCCGTAGGGGAGGCCTGTGTTCAGCAATGGACGTCATTTGGCTGATAATGATGATGATGATCTTAGGTTTAACTTAACTATTGTTAGAGACTAACGGTCCTTCGTGACTTCGTCCGCGCGTTTGTTGTTTTATAGCCTAAAGCAGCGTGATGTTTTATAGCCTAAAGCCTTCTTCGATAAATAAGCTTATCAACACAAAAATATTTTTTCACTATTTACTCATAGAAAATTCCTGATCTGAGGTCGTACTTATAAAGATCTAACTAGGTAAACCCGAGTTAGATAATACCACAAAACAAACCATCACAAGTGACAAAGTTGATATTCATCTTGAGTCAAATCCCTATGATCTCATATCCATCAATACTTTAAAATAAAACCCAGGGCATGTACCTTCATTATTTGTACATGATAAAAAAAGTGTGACTGATACAGCTTAGTAGTGTTAAACACCATTTCAGTTCCCCATCGCTACTTAATTTTTCTTATGTATCAATGGATACGATTTACAAGAGAGCATCTAGATGGGATAATTTTTGCGCAGTAAATGACCAGCATTAAAATATTAACTTTAAGCTTTGTGGTTTGTAATGGCATAATACCTTATACACTTCTTTATCAGAATAGTAAGTAGCAAATATTCACAAGTTAATTCCAATACATAGCTTTTTTCTGTTCTTAAACCGCTTATCTTAATTTAAATTTTTGACCGTCTTTTATTTCATTTTGTTTTATTTTTATTTTTTACAGTCATTTCGCAGGCGGTCCACACGTGGCGCCTCTACCCTTCTCACGTCACCTTCGCGGGTTCCGTATGAAAAATACTGCGAGATTTTCAACTATATACTGGCAATATAAGGTAGATTATTCCCTGGCAAGTTATGAAACATGTTTGCACAGTCAAAAGCGTTAAATTAACAAGAATGAGTCGTGGACACGTTTATGGCAGAACTGAAAACACCTGGGCGTTCGAACTAACGTATTTATTAGATTCTGGGAACATGTTCTTTTTAGATGTGAATTATAGTACGCGATACGATTCGTTTTATTCTCGCGGTAATGGCCAGGAAGTTATTTGGATATGAAATATTAGTGCATAAATATCTGTGGTTAAATTGTGTTTTTGTCGAGTTATTTTTAAAGTTGTGACGTAATCAGCTGACTCAAGTTTTTTTTAATGTAATTTGGATATACATTTTTTTCTCTTGCCTCGAGCGAGGTTAGAATCTACAATAGAGAGAGAACTCACCCAGAAGGAACCCATTTACGCTAATGAGTACCAGAGAGAAATAAATGATTTGTTTAATTATGGTTTAGGATGTTTTTAACACTCACAGTGTCATCCTTTGGAATAAGAAACCAAAAAATGCGCACGAGTGGGACTCGAACCAGCAACTTATTAGGTTTTGGCCCGATTAGCAAGAAGTTGCTGGTTTGAGTCCCGCTCGTGAGAAAATTTTGGTTTCTTATTCCATCTTTATTTATTTATGTTATAAAAAATTGGTTGCCTGTAAAGTCGGTATACGGGCGAAAGTTTTACGTGACAACGACTTTTTATGTCTGTCTCTCTCGTTCTTACGCGTGCCTCTCACTCGCTCTCAGTGCTGCGCGCGCGGCAGGCCGATCATAGTTGAGTGGGAGAGAGACGCAAGGCATTCGGCGGGCCTCTCTCTCGTTCGGTGACTCATCGTAACGTTACCGAGCGTTACACTTTTTCATAAGTGACTCCCAGCCGCAACCTAATTTAAGACGTTGTCACGTCAATAGAAAAAAATCATTAATATATTATAAAATTATGAGCGTATTATTTGTCGCCATTGTTCCAGTAGAACAGAACCCTCCTTTCACTGAATTAAAACATTTTACGCTTGATAGTTAGTAAACTGAAGGAACCAGACCTTCAAATGATGCTAATATCATCATTACACGTGACGTTACTTCAAACAAAACTATAGCGTCCTCACACGCCAGCGTTTTCACAGACGACTTCTGCTCCCATCATCAGCGCTGTCTTAATTATCGTCTTGTGATTAATTAGCTTGTTCTGTGAAAATCACCGCTCTAGATCATGGTGATGAGAACTGTGGGAATATTGTATAAATGATTCTGTCAAAATGTTAAGTGTGTTGAAAAGTTGATGAAATGATCAGTGGTAACATTTTAAAACTATGTTCCCAAAAGAACCGACGCACTTATACTCTGATTTTAATTAAATAGACCAAAAGCTTCAATCGCACTTTTTCTTTTTAAATGTTGCAAGCGTAGTGCAATGTTGTGATAATTCGATTGTGTGCGATTAATTGAACTTGTTATATGAGTTTTCTATAATCAGATTTTATTTGTTTGGATGAATAATACATGTCAAACGTTGCAAAGAGCTATAAACAAACGTAATAAAAACATAAATCAGTTTTTGAATGATTAAAAAATCTGACTTTTCTCTTGCAATAGTAATATCATTATATGATTTTTACCTTACTGTGATTGTACCACTTTCATTTATAATCTACAACAGAAAATGATAATAGTTAAAAGAAACATGATTTTGAAACAGACTGTAATCTTGTAGGTTATATCTAAAAAAACATGCTAATAATAGTTTTACACAACACAAATTCAAAATAAAACTCTTTAATTATTCTTTAATCACATAAACAACGATTGTATAAATATAATTATTTCATTATTAAGAAACATCTCTATTTTGAAATTACGAAAACAAGCCACCCATCAAATGTCATTTTGGACTATCTAATAAAAAATCAAAGTGTAAATGTATCGTTTTCAGTCATTCACTTTCTTTAAATTGATATTTTTGGGCATGAACACAAAGAACAATATAGAGCGTAGGCGTTCTTAGCTGACGTTTACATTCAAGTTTAGTCAGATACTTAAATGTCACAAAAGCTCATCATCTAAGAATTTAGGTGTTTTAATTCCCGTCTAGACTAGCTCACGAATCTGAGTCGGTCCCTCTGCTAAAACTATCGTAAAAGTACGTAAACAACAGGTGTGGATGAGAGACGCTAGCGCCACAATAGAAGCAGAATTAGAAGGTCACAATCACGATTTAGTGAGCTTTTTATTGAGCTTGTAAGATAACACATAAAAATAAAATGCAGTAATAATACCTAACCCACACAAATAATACCACTCGTATATAACATTGTAAGCTGCTTAAATCTTACACAGTACTTTTTATATGCATGTAATTGTCAAGTCTGAATGTTCTATCAAATGGTTATCTGACTGGACATTCAGACTTAGACTATTCAGAGAACCAATGAAATGAATTCCAATTCTGACAGACATACGTCTGATTTTATGAGTCTACTAATCACAATACAAATTGGATCATTACTACGATTCGGTATAATATTTGTGCATAAGACTAATAAAAATGTTGAGCCCATCACCAAATACTTTGATCTTTTACGGACTACATCAATTAACTTAATTTGATAAATATTTATATATCATTTTATTATGAAGTCAGTGAGTTCTTGCAATAAAGCATATCGGCGTTCACTTAGATATGTCAATTTTGCGTAGTGGGCCTATTGGTCCAACTTCTATTGCCCTAGCGCCGTGCGCCGGCGCACACGGCGTCGCGTCGTCGCGCGAAAAACCGCATTTGTCACCGTCACCCCGACACGATTAGACGTCTCGCACGTCGCCTGAAAAATGCCACCGGTGCGCCGTCTTGACGAAAATAAAATGAATTGTGTATCATAGACAGGATTTATTATTTAAAGTAACGACTTTGAGGTAGGAAATGTGTCTTATGTTTGGTTTCTAGATATTACAGAGTTACGTCGTATCAATTTTATCTATAATTATCTTAAGAAATCAGTGATTTGTTAAATAACTATGACATTTTCCGGTGAAGTAAATTGTATGCTCGTGACTATATTTTTTGCAAACTTTAACTAACTATCATAAGACCTTTGACGATCGATCAATCTTAATTTTTTGTTTAGATACAAGTATGTTAGTCAATGTCTTTGATTTACTCCTCGTTTTAAGCTTTAAACTTATCATGTCCATGCTTCTATCAGTCATTTCTACCTATCAATCTCCTCCCACGTTTTAAGTACAGCCGCCGACACAAGCATCGCCAGTGCTTCTCTCGTCACCTGCGCGTCTAGCCTGCGCCCGCGCACTTCACCAATCAAACGGGAAGATCACTCACGACCTGTTCCACTGACAGACGCGGTAATAGTTCCGAAAGTATTGTAAACATTGCGCTTTTTCGAGATGAGGACCGTACAGAGTAGTTTGCTACAGAGAACGATTATATACGATTAAATATTAGTATTTCAGTTTATCAATCAATTAATAAGATAATATACAATGTCAGACTCAAACATCAGCATTCGGTAATGTCATGAATTCATTAATACTATATTAACATTTGGAAATCAGCCATTCCAGGAATTTTTTGGTCATAAGACTTATATTTCCTACCTTCAGTTGTTTGGCGATTTTATCAAATATTTTTACACACATGCAGTAGCAGTTTTTTTGGCACAATCGAGGTATTTGCACTGAAGTCAAACACAAGTCTGTCACATTTCTTGTGTTTCGAGCGTAGACACCACTGACCTTTTTAAATAGATTTGAGTGTTGTCTAACAAACTTGTAAACCCACAATACGTTTACTCTAGGGACAGTTCGTATCTTGAAAGCTTGAAAGCTATCTCAACAAGCAAACGCTCATCTTTGATTGACTACTATCTCCCTTTACATGTAAAGTCACACGCTTGTACGTTGACAACTGTAGTTTTTGCGCATAAAGCTTGAATGGTGAGAGAGAATAAGCTTCTTCTGAAGCAATTACTCTGTATTCCTCTACTCTGTACGCTCACGCAAGGCACGTCCTCACTATCAGCGGTGCGCATTAGCGTCGCCCGCGCATCCATCGTGTTTACGCGCCGAGTGAGCGATGGATGAAGTACCGCTTATAAACCGATGTCTTGCAAACATTCGTGGTGTACTTTTGAAGGTAGCTAAAAATAGCGAACTTGTTTTGGATAACTCGAATCATGTATGGAAAAGTTTATGCAAAAGTAAAATGCACTTCAAACTATGTTATAAATATAAAATACCGTACCTTTTTTTATTGTGTATGATTATATAGGGTTTTGACGTTGGGTAAGTCGGTATTTAGTGTACAAAATGATTTCAATAGTAGGTGAATACAGAGACTGGCACACAGAATAACGTATTTCATAAATGGCTTATTTGTGTTTTTGCTTTGTTAGTTCAGTTAGTTTGTTAGCAATTTAATCATACATTTTCTTAATCTTACTACTTACATGGCTGCTAACCTGTTGTCGGTCTACTACGGGCTTTACTCTGGGGTAAACCCCGTAGAATTCCTAAGGATCTCATGGATGAGCTCACTCTCTCTGGAGAGAGTGTGAATGAACTCCATGAGCTCATCTTACAGCCCCATTCTACCATCAATCGTCTAGGCGCGCCGTAGGATACGAGGGTCAAACTGAAAGTTCTTAGAAAATCAAAAACTGATTACATTAGCCAGTTATTAGTTTTATTATATCTTTTCAAAATATTGTCCATTGACGTCAATACACCGCTGCATGCGATGGAACCACTGGGAAAAGCACTTTGCCCACTCGTCCTTAGGGGTCTCTTCAATGGCATCGCGATACGCAGCCACCGCTTCTTCAGCATTCATAAACCGCTTTCCTTTAAGTTTTTCTTTAATTTTTGGAAATAAATAAAAATCACAAGGCGCGAGGTCGGGGCTATACGGCGGGTGACCCAGTAATTCAACGTTTGATGTCGCCAAATAGTCGATCGTTCGCTTGGCGGTGTGCGACGAGGCGTTGTCGTGGTGAAGGAGGATCCTACTGCGAGGTCGTTTCTCTCGAACTTTTTCCAAGACAAGTGGCAAACAATTGGTAGTGTACCATTCTGCAGAAAGTGTTTTTTGATCCTCTAACACAATTGTTGCGAAATGACCTATCCTTCCAAAGAACGAGGCCACCATTTTTTTTCCCGCACTTCGATCTCTCTTCACTTTAGTTGGCAACTCCTCGAAAGGAAACACCCACTGAGCAGATTGTCTTTTGGTTTCAGGATCATAACAGTAAATCCAGCTTTCGTCACCTGTTAGTATGTCGAACATAGCATTTGAGTCACCTCCGTTAAATCTTTCAATAATTTTACGGCACCAATCCACACGATGGAGTTTTTGAGCCTTAGTCAAATTATGAGGTATCCACCGGGCGCAAAGCTTCCTGACCGCTAAATGTTCGTGGAGGATTTTGTGCACTTGACTCATACCGATGCCTAAGCTTGTCCGAATCTGCTGATAGGTCACTCTTTTGTCAGTCTCTATCATACGCCGCACAACACAGATGTTATTTTCAGTCGTCGCCGTAGAAGGCCGTCCCTCACGTACATCATCAGTGAGATTAGTGCGACCACGTTTAAACTCATTAAACCAGTTGTAAACAGTCGCACGAGATGGGGCTTCATCGTGAAAGGCCAATCGTAGTCTATCATAACTTTCTTGTTGACTTAAATGACATCGAAAGTCATAAAAAATCATTGCACGAAAATTTTCTCGTGTTAAATTCACGTTGACGTGACACAGACAATTTTCAATTTGCCGCCAAATCGTAAAACAAATGACAAATTAATGAAATATATACTCAGTAATATTGGCAAAGAGTTCTATTTTCAAATTTTAGAATATTTTTTTTATTATATTGTTTATAAGTGGCCAGTTCTAAGAACTTTCAGTTTGACCCTCGTACCATCATAACCTTGTTGATGTCCCGCTGATAGAACTAAGCGCTTCTCATGAACTTTTATAATGCGCACGGCAAACGAGTGGAACTCACTGCCCGCGTCGGTGTTTAGATATTAAAAACCGAAACTATTTAAAGTCAGAGTGAACAAGCTTCTGGACGAGGTTGTTTCATCTGCCACTCCGTATTGGCCACACTCGGCTTGGTCTGGAGTAAAGAGCGAACCCGATCTAAAAAAATAAATCGTCTGTCTTGAATATAACAAGTAGTTCTCCTTGCTAATTAGTAATATCGTCTAGAATACGTACCAATTGCCCCAAATACTGGTTATATTTTTTGCTAGCAATAACAATATGAATGAATACCAAACAATACTGATATTAGCTAAATACCAAAACAGTATATTACATGACGCCATAATTCAACAAAATAAATATATTTGCCCCCGGCACTACCCATGCCATATCTTTACGATATTTTTACACGCTCTGTACAGTGCCACAGAATACAAAAAGCATTATAAATATAAATAAATAAATATACGCCAGACAACACACCAATTGTCGTGGTTTCGAAGTAAGGAATTTCCATCCTTGTGTTACGAATACCAGACAACGAATATGACGGGGGCGTCTCCCATAAATACTTAAATACATAATAAACATCCATGACTTGGGTACAAATGTTCGTGCTCATCACACAAACATTTGCCCCTTGCGGGATTCGAACCCGCGACGCCGGCGTAATAGTCAGGAGCGCTAACCAATACACCAAACGCGTCGTATATTATAATTAATGACCCCCTTTTGGGTTTTTTCAATGTGGCGTAAAAACAAAACTGAGTTCATATATTTCTGTCGATATTTTTGATAAAATTGCCTCCAATGCTTCCTTTCTGCTCTGTTTTATAATTCATCTATCGCAGTTCAGTATTTCTGATTATTATATGTTACAGATTAAAAGGTTCTTACAAAATCTAACATTCTATAAATCAAAGTTTGTTATTAAAACAGCTTTATAGAGAATTTGTAAACAATGGTTCCACCGCCATTTCTAGTCTACAACATAACACTTCGCCGCTAAAAAGATTTATGCGTTCTTAGCGTTTATTAGCGGAGATATTTATCAGAGATACTTAAAGATATTGCTAAGCTAACCCACTGCGAAGGAGCGCGTGAAAAAATGCTTCAAACCTCGTAAATCAGTCGCTTAGGTGTTTGCGCAATCTTCTAATACGCAGATATATTTTCGCTACATAGAAAACAGGGAAATGCCTAAGGAAAATCATCTTTGTTCAAGATGAAATATAGCAGATATTTTTTGTCATATTTATCATGACATGAAAATAAGGTGAATTACATAATGTATTACAACTTTTATGTTACTTAACTATATAATTATAATACTTTGACCAAATATTACAATAGAAAAACAATGGTGAAAATAACTTTCCTGTTATAAATGGCGGGTACTACCTAAAATATAATATTGAAATAACATCTTACAACAACGATCTAACAACTAAACAAAAAAACATTTGAGTTTGCCTTGGACTTTTTTAAATGATTCAGTTATGTGTATTACGTCAAGGTTAACACTGCAGTATCTTATGCAGTTGTAATAAAGGCTAGTTTGCAACAAAAGTGGGCAACCTGATGTGCTGGCGACAATCGCAAACTGCGAACCCCTTTTTTTAATGCAACCCAGATCACAGACTCACAGATCTCTAAAATAAAAAGTCAATGTCTTCATTAGCTCTAATTCACCTCGCATTTTCTTCATCTAAATAAAATAGGATCAGCAATAAACAGCGAAATGTGCCGAATAAATTAACATTATCAGCGATTCGGGCGCGTTAAAAATTGGCACAGCGTATTATCGTAAATTCGGTGGCAGCGGTTTACCTTTGCGAACTATTTCGGTGGCGAGAATTCCGGGAGGTCACTGAGCTTCGCTAGGTTTTAGGGTACTGTCATCCGTTTTTGGCATAAAAATAAGTTTTTTTTTAATTCGCATCTTTTTTAATTTGACAAAACAAATTTGTACTTACTTTACGGTAGCTCTATTTTTAATTACTCGCTTAGTTATTGTTGTCAGTTTTGTTCGAAAACAAATAAAAAATCAACGAAAATTACGCAAAACATAGACCTGAGTATTCACTAAATTGAGCTACGTATATTATTTCAATTCCGTCCGTCCAATTACTACAGATTTTATTCAAAAATTGGACTTTAATCAATAAATATCACACACCATCTTGACGCGAGTGATTCAAAAATAGCTCCAGACCTATTTACTCCTATTTAAGATCCTTATTTACCTTATTGCGATCTTCTTATCTTATCTTCAGTGTTAAATTAAATATTCTCAAACTAATCCAAAGCAAATCGTTGTTTTATTTTAAAATTGTATTTTTACAAATTCAAATTCCCCAAATATTACTGTCATGTTAAAGTGATTGTAGGTACGGAACCAAATTGTGATTATGCTACTAACAATATCATTCGGCCTCTTTGTCCCATTACTTGTATATTTCTTGTTGGCGTAATGGCTTTAATTGACAACTTGAGTAGTAGACCAGACACGCCAAGAATTTTTAATGTTTCAAAGAGACACAAAAAAGTACCTAGCAGCTATATATATTGATGTGTGTAAATCGTTTGAGACGTTGCATGCAATTACGTGTAGTAAAATTTAAATAACAGTTATCGTCTTTCACCTAGATATAGTTCAATTATAATATTGTTGTTGTGCATAGTTTTTTTTAGGTCACTCGATCGGTCATTTCTTACTGTATAAAGATTTTAAATAAAAAAAAGTATTATTTTGGTTGTTTGATTGTTAAGTACTGTGCCTTTAAGAATAAAATCAAATAAAAAAATAATAGCCGAGAAACTAACTTACTACTATGAGGTAAAAGATGAAATAACACACATGTGGAAGTTAAGCAAGGCAATGGTAACACCAATAAAGTTATTTCTACTACATGGGTCTTTCTAGCTCAATATAATTCCAGCAATTAGATGTTTAGATCTGCCAGACTTCATGACAGTCAGCACTCTTAATACTTTCAGAATTGTCAGAAAGTTTCTGCAAATTAATAAATAAAATTAAACCGTTTAGAACTGGTATCTTCCTGGTACCGGCCCGTGGGTATCATAGAAACACCGATGTTGCTTAAACATTAAGATGAAAAAGTACAAGTAATGCTAGCTCTGTGGTCGACTAGCCCGGATCGGAGAACATAAAATCACAACATATCAGCAACAATTCATTATACCCTCTAAAGCTTACACACGTACAACTTACGGGTAGCTATTAAATGAGCTCCGAACTAACCACTCACAGCAGATCCCCATCGAATCGCAATCAAATGATTAAATTTCAATTCGGCATTAAAAAAAAGTTCATAAAGCATTAGATTTCAGCGCAACGTTGACGTGCGCGGATACGGTACGTCCGGTGCGCACCGGACGCGCATCAATGGGCCTTTATGCGCTTAAAGACATGCGCTTTTTAGGGTTCTGTAGCAGAATGGCAAAAAACGGTACCCTTTTATTTTCGTCAAGTCTGTCTGTCTGTGTGTCCGTCTGTATGTCACAGCCACTTTATTCTGAAACTATTAGTTTTATTACACAGTTTAAACTTAGTAGGTAGATGTATCCCGTTAAAAACTTTACGATCCTTATACAAAAAAATGTATGTAAGGGGGCTCCCATACATGAAACTAAAACCTGTTTTTTTTTTTGTTAAAGCTATGCGTGTAGGGATAGGATAGGTCTATTAAAATGACATCGAGATTTTTAAAACCATTTTCTGTAAAAGTCTACCGTTTGAGAGATAGACGCTTCCAAAGTGCTGAAATGGGAGTCCCCAATCTAACTTTTAAACAAAACGAGTGTAAATAAAAAATAAAAAACACGATGTAAATCTTGACAAAGACTTTCAACAAAAATTAGTATGAATGAGATCGAACTTGTAGTTTTTGAGAGAGAAGAGCACATTTTCAATAACCGCATACATAACTTGTTGTTCATACAAATACCATGAAAAACAAAGTTACATTTTCTGTCAACAAAATATTGTGGTGTTTTGGCTAAGTGGATGTAAGTGGATCGCTTATTCAGTTAAAGTTGGCACAGAACCCTAAGTGTGCTAGTCCGACTCGCACTTGGCTGGTTTTTACGCTTACTCGTAGCTCGTAGTGTCAGTGCTTTGAGCCTCGGTGTATGATGACGCGAGGTATCGTGTTTGACGACCTGAGTAGTGGTCACTTTTATTTTATTATTGAACTAGCGGTTCCCCATGGCTTCACTCGCGTAAACGTCAGGTCTCGAAAATAACACTAGGAATTGGCTATGTGTAATTCTGATGTATGAGCTTATAGTAAAATTTCATCAAAATCCCTCCAGTAGTTTTTGCGGGAAGAATTAACAAACATACTTCCTTTCTCACTGACTTTCACATTTTAAAATATAAGTGGTAGGATTTCAAGCTAAAAATAAATAAAAAATAGCAGCACTCGATCTGATCTTAACACAAAAATTACTAAAACCGGCGATCAAAGAGATCAAAATCTTGTTTTAAAATCATTTTTTTTTTTTTGCGTAATAAACGGTAAAGTAAAACAAAAGCTTGCCTTAACTTTAATCTGAGTTATGTAAGAGGACTTTTAAAATAAAAAACCTACTCTTAAACGCCGGCTATGTCATCATTCTCACAATTGAACCGTACGGTAAATGACTTTTATTTTAGCAGCATAACACATTAAAATAAAATTGAATTCAATCATACTCTTACTAATCTGTGATTCAATGTAGCTACAATCTTGCGACAAGTTCAACCGTAGCTCAACTTTAGTCCGTCCGCTCGCCACTAGATGGCGCTATAAGCCCGTCTAGTAGTATCTAAGTATGCTGAACCTTTCACTGGAAATATTACGGGATCGGTAAAATATTTCAAGTTATGTTTTACATTCATGACATAATTCTTATATTATTATTGGCACAACGATAATTGTTTCATTTAACTAAGAAGCTAGGTTCATGAAATAATTTTACGGGTACAGAAACATATGTACCTATCCTCCGAGTTGTCATGTCTTAATTATTTCAAAATTTACAAATATTGTTTTAAACGTAAACTTTTATGGTCGCTGACATTAGAATAGTAAAATATTGGATCTAAATATATATCGGAAACCCATAAAATAAGTATTTACATAGTAGTTTCTATTAATTCCCAAAAAAAAGGATTTTCAACATAAACTACCTATGTATATGGAATGTAAAAGTATACATAGTATGATCGTTAAGATACCTATATAACATAAAAAAATAGTTCACATAATGTTTGTAATGTAAAATTTATATCGGCTGTGAATAAAGGAAACCAACATTTCTTATTTATGTTATTGCATACAGTGAACCATTCCTTAAAAGCGCCCAATGACCCCAATATCCATTCTCAGAAACTCACCAAGGCCTTATTAATTACAGCTTCCTTGAAGCACATGTGTTCACCTTTTTACCTTTTTGCAACAGCTTTACGCCATAATCGAAAACAAACTTTAACACAACGAAATAAAGTACATGCCAACGTCGGGTAATTTTTTACCTATTATCCAAATAACCAACCGCAGTCACCCCCTTGACTTTCAGAAGTGAACTCTGTGACCTTGGCATAAGGTGACTGAAAAGGTCAAGATATATTGGGTACAAGATAAAGGTAGCCGCTTACCTGAAAAGGTGTAGCGGTTTAGCATACGGTATGAAAAAGTTTGTTTCGCTACAAAAAACGTATTTTGTTTTTCAATTTTGAATCATAGAGCTAGGAGATAAGTAATTTCAAACGTTTGCGCTCAGTCCGTGTTATATTCATTATTAATATATGTTGTGTGATGGTTGCTTTTTGAGTGAATGAAGCTTTATTTTAACGTTATCAATACACGTGTTACAAGTTGTGTTATTGTTTGTAATTACATGAACTTTCAATGCCTTTCAAAAATAACTTTATTTAATAATAAGAGCATCAGTTTGTTTTCTTTATTATTACAAGTTGTGACGTAGTTTCAGGATAGGTTACCTATTTTTATTTCTCATACTTCGTCTTTAAATAACTTATTACGTTTTTTCACACAAGATTGGATGTATAGTCATTTCAGAAATGAACTGGGTTATTTATTAAATAATGTTTGCGTAACTTTAAACCCGCGTCTAATATTTACGAGTCGGTATTTAAAAGTAAGAATATGGCGTGTTCCACGCAGGTAGTCAATGTAAGCTTAATAAGTACCTAATATAAAACGCAATTTTAAAGCACGGTTAAAAATAAACACTATTTTTCAAATTATTATTAAAGATACCATTTTAAACTCAATCGAAGCAGAAGGTAGAAAACGATGTTCTCGTAAACGTTCACTAGCGATAGCCCCTGACCCCACTTCCTTGGAAGCGTTTATCGTTCTCTTATCTACCTATTTACGTCAACGCGCAGATAACTCACGGCGTTGGTTCAATAACTTTTTAATTAATAATTCTTATCGCGACTCACTTTTTTATAAATGACTTGTTACTTTTAGACCCCAAACACACTGCGACTTTTAGCATCGAGGCAGTCCGTTTTGGAAACGCGCGACAGACTTGCGACTCACGTAATGAACAGATTTTATTTGGGATTCACACAGTCACGCGTAAGCATCGCGACTGTATTGATGCTAAAAGTAGCGCAAGTGTGTAAAGGTTGTCATTTTGCGACTGCATCCACACTGCATCGGTGCTAAAAGTTGCAGTGTGCAAAGCGTCACACACATGTTGATTTGAGATATTCGATTTGTTATTTACGTCACAAGTATCATGCATTAGTAGAACGTGTTATTTTATTTGATTGGTGATTCCATCGTGTTATGGTAGGTACTAGTGAGATAGCAAATTCTCTCAATTTCTCACGCCAATTTTTTTGGATTCAGCATCACACTGTTGAAATTTTGTAGAAAGATGTATCTTGTTAACTGCTTTTCGATTCTTATACACAAAATAATGATATTTAAGGGGCGCTCCCTTACATGAAACTAAAACCGATTTTTTTTTAGTCACACGTATGCGTTTAGGGTTTCTATAGATATATTGTAGATCTTAATAAATACGTTCAACAAAATAATCCTTACCTCCTTTACATCACCACACCAGTGAAAACTTAGGCAGTCACTATTTGATTAGATCAATTTATTTTATCTGTGAGTTTATGTAGGAAACCTCATCGGAACGAAGTATGTATAAGGTACAGAAAGATAGAACGGTTGATTGCTGAATCCATACAACATACAATGTATTTTAGATTTCATTATTTATTTTTTATTTTTCTCGATACCGTTTCAACTGATACAACCAGGGCTTGGAAACCGGTTTTTTTTCTGAACCGGTTTAACGAAAATATAGGTGGAACTTTTTGAAAAAGGTTATGTTCCTTTGAACCGGTTCTTAAACCGGTTTGGAAAAATATGGGTATTTTTCATTAACCGGTTCAACTTTTCATTCAGACAGGACAACCACCTCAACTTCGTTAAGATCTGCGAGCGATAAGTAAATGCGCTTATTGTATTCAATAAAACGTATTCGTTTATTTGTATTCAATAAAACGTATTTTGTTTATTTATCCTATCAGATAAGTACTGTGGTGATTGTTCAACATAATTTTGTAAATGTTCATTATATTATAAAAACAATATAATGGCAAAAAGAATAATTCTGAAGAATCTGATAATTAGTATAACCTCTTTCGAAGAATATTCGGTCAAAAAACAAGTCGCGTTGAGATCATCGCAAGCGTCTAGGAATTAACCGGTTTATTTAGGTTCACAGTATCACTCTTATTTGGTTCAGCTCCGGAACGGAATTTTACGATAAAACCGGTTTAACCGTTATAATTCCGGTAAATCCTGAACCGGTTTCAAGCCTTGGATACAACTGTGAAAAATGTAATTATGTACAATAATCGCTTTGCGATGGAACATAAAAAAGTAATAAAAGTCATTTATTTATGCAAATAGGCCCATTAAGGACACTTTTACACGTCCCAATATATACCCTACCACAGCTTCGGGACAGTTGTGGGCTAGTGCTGAGAAGAAGCCGCGCAACAAACTCAGTCACTATTGTCAATGCCTCTTTTCAAAAGGTTTAGGTTAAGGTGTAGTGATCATACAAGTCCATACATTACTATCTCTTAAATAATCTTCTACCTAGAGATTATGGTCTTAATATTGTCAACCATTGACCTATTTTTATGAGTAAACTGTTTTTTGAATCTTTGTTCAATTCAATATTCTGACAAATTCAGATTTAAAGAAACACTTTGCAATTGCACTTATTAAGTAAGTAATTTTGAAGACTTAAACGTGACTTGTAATGTATTAATGTATCATTAGCATTCATGAACCTAAACTCACAAGTGGGGTATTAATGACATCGAATCTCAAATCATTTGCCTTTATTCAACACCTCTATGGCGCAATCTAAGATAATACACATTAAAGGATGAATACATTTTGGTACAAACAGAATATCATTTGAGCTAAACCTACGAGCTACGCCTCGCTCGATACACCCACACCGACTATCTCTCATAACACCTAAGTATGTACGGTCATCAGCATATCAAGGTAAACACTGCGGTATCTTATCCAGTTGTAATAAGGGCTCGTTTGCAACAAAAGTTTGTAACCTGATGTGCTGGGCACTGTACCTACCGGACAAGACGCCGAGGTATGGCCCGCACGTGTGAGCGCACAAAAAACGCGCCTTAATAACGCGGTGCCGCGGGGGTCTAGCTCGAGCTGGGAGACTATCGATAAGAACGTTACGATGTTTGCTCGGTGCTACCGTTTAAGTATGAGCTTAGACTCTGTTTGGATGTGTAAACTGTTGAAGCTGCTCGGTGTGTTTACGGTAACGTCCATTGTTTTGCTTCCTTACTTGGTAAATTTTATATACGCGGAGACGTAGTCAAATGTTGATGACACGATTATCGCACTGATAAGTAAAGTATTGCGAGTGACCAGGCGACTACTTTAGTACAACGTGCAAAAAATTTAGGATAGGAAATTGAACGGAATTAGGCGGTATAGTCTACAAATCCACTTTTGTCAGTTTAATATGCCCTGATAGTTCTCATATTTATCAGGGCTAAGACAAACTTAAAACGATATGATGTTGTGTGAGATACAACATTAACGCGGGTGAAGCTGCAGGAAACAGATAGTACATAAATAAGTTTTGCATTCATTTGATCCTAACCCTATTTATGTAAATCTGTTTATGAGCAAATCTGATTCTGATCCTGATCATTAGCCTTTATGTATGGGATCAATTGGGCAGGGCTAAGACAATCTTAAAACGATATGATATTGTGTGAGAGCTAGTAGATAAATATTTTTAGCAGCTTATTCATCTGATCCGAGCCCTATTTATGTAAATTTATTTATGAGCATATGCTCATAAATATATTCTAATTCTGATCATAAGGTCTTAGGTTTTGGTTGATGAATTGGGTCACTAACGCTTCAGACGATAACCTCCATCAAAAATACGACCCAACTCCAAGGACGTCATTACAAAATCAATTCTTCGATCATTATCGAGCAGAAATAATGATTTATCGATAGTGTCGCCGCCCTACCGGTCGGTGGGGTTTAATTACGCGCGCGGGCGACAGGTTGTCGCGTGACGTCACCGCGTACTACCCACCGTATCTGGTTACCTATTTACGTCAGCTGTACCTATGTGGGGACATGAGCATCAACACATTCGCAGTAGCACATACTTGTAATGAAATTAGATATGCAGAGTTATACATAGTTATATTATTTTTTTCATATTCAAGACTTGGTGTGTCAATATGAGCCATTTAAACAACAGTTCTGCAATACATATCTTTTATTAAGAAATCAGAAATGTTTATTAAGATAAGTTTACCCATACTGCTTTGAGTATGGATATAGTGATGGAAGAGCGGCCCCTTTCAAACACAGGTATTTGAGGCGTTACCTTTGTTAATAAAATAATCTTTTTTTTTTGGCTTATCACTAAAATACTCTTGTATTCAAAATCATTTTACTTACGTTACTGCACGCCGCGACGGCTCTCTCAGAATGATGGCGGACCGAACAAGTCTCACTTGCACAATGTTATAGAGAAAATCAGCCAGTTACTAAGGGCCGGTTCTACCAACGTCAGATAAGTATAAAACGACCGATTTTCAAAAAAATAAATAAAATAAATAATAAATATTTGACAACATCACATACATTGCTCCGATCCCAAGCTAAGTAGCTAAAGCACTTGTGTTATGGAAAATGGTGAACAGACAACAGAAACAACGGTGGTATAACAACACCCAGACCCGAGACAATATAGAAAAGAGCGTTTTCTACATTGGCCCGACCAAGAATCGAACCTGGAACCTCACGAGATGGCGACGCTTGAAAGCAGCGTGCTAGCAACTCCACCACGGAGGTCATCAAATGATATTTACCTACATTAATGATTGCTGACAAATAGGTACCGTTTTCAAATAATGCGTATTTTACTTTATGCTGCAAACATATTCCTTTTCAGACGATGAAAAAATCAAGCGTAAGACACTTAGGTGGACTTGCATACGATGATTTAACCCAGGGTTACGCTAGCCCTGGATTAAATCTTTATTCTGTCTCTTTCAATGTCAACGATTTAATCTAGGATTAGCGAAATCCTAGGTTAAATCATCAAGCGCTGTGGGCCTTATTGATCGACAACGAATACAATAAGATACTAACTGTAAACGACGTTACAAAATGTAGAGCTTAGAATCGATTAGAAATTATGATAAGATAAGTTTTTTCGTTCAAACGAAGTTCAGTGCACTTTTGTTGCAAACTAGCTCTTATAACAACTGCATAAGATACCACAGTGATTACCTTGACGTGCTGTTTTTCGTACAGTCGCCGTCAAATATATTGGAGCAGACAAAGTGACCAAATACTTCTGAACAGTTCAAAATGTCAATAGTTCCATACACAACAAGTTACCATTAATATCAGAACATCCATTACTTCAGTAGTATATAAGCAGAAGCTAGTCAATAACTTCTATACACACAACTAACCATTAATATCTGAACATACATAACGTCAAATGTATCTACGCAGTTGGTCTTTTAAATATCTGAGCAATCGATGAAATTGCAGAAGGAAGTGCTTTCAACTTAATTATAAATACTATTTAAAAATTTAGAACTCTTTTCATAGTTTATATTATAGTAAGATGACGCTGGCAGTTTGTAACACTTTGCAGTTTTCAGTATTGTCATCACTGTCATGAAAGTGTCATGCAATAAATAAATTCAGGCAAGTGAGTGAGTTCAGATATTATTGGTTAGTTGTGTGTATAGAAGTTATTGACTAACATCTGCTAAGATATAAATGAAGTAATAAATGTTCTGATAATAATGCAAAATTGTAGTGTATGGAACTTATTGATATTTTAAGCTATTCAGAAAAAAAATGACACTTTGTCTGCTCCAATATATCTGACGGCGACTGTACCAAGTACAACGTAAAATGGAACTGTAGTGAGCAGAGTTCATTTAAATTTAGCAATAACACATTTTATCATATCAAAATGTTATTTATCAAATACTGACTACACTTACTACGCTAAGATTTCTTAAAAACTGTGCACAAAACCCTATTTTCCAAGACAAGTTTACAACCGCAGAGCAGATGCGCTCAAAATGCACAAAACTGCATAGTAAATGAACAAGAAAACCGACGAAAACGGAATGGCCCATCGATTCGTATCCAGTGGCTCGAACCACCTTCTCAATATTCACCGTTACATTTCAACTTTCTCATGACATTATCTGTGCGAGATCATTGGCTGCGGTTTTAAAGTGCCGTGAAATTCGAACTTGGATAAATGGAGTGTTTGGCTGAAAACTTATTTTTATCTGCACTTTTGTTGACAAGAATTGAATAAAGTTTTACAAGCGGATTTCAGTTGCTGCTATTCAGCTGAATTCGATTGTAATTGTTATATTGCGTAACTCTAACTGCGACTGCCTCGGTGGCGCAGCGGTTAGAGGGTCGCACTTTAAAGCGACGGCTGCGCTAGAGGTCCCGGGTACGATCCCCGGATCGGATCAAATATTTGTAACTGGGTTTTTTTGTTTAGAAATTCTCGGAATAGCCTGAACTTTGGATGTTGGCGGTGTTTTAGCCCCGAGGGGGAAATCATGTATTGTAAAGCCGTTGGTCCTGCGCCTGATCCCTCTCCGGTCGTGTCATTCTTGCTGTCCCATCTGGCTATGGTAGTGAAAGGAATATAGACTGCACCTGTGTTTGCGCATACACTTGTGTGGGCAAACACAGGTTCGGTAGACGAAATCGTTTAGGGGCATTACTGTTTATTGCTAATGGTAACAAAAAACAGGAAGATGAAGTAAATATTTACCTTTACATACATGTAATATACCTAGTTATTGAAATAATACAGATGCATTTATTAAGGACAGCAAATAATTACCATTATGCAAACTTATTTAATAACTAGCAAAAAAGAAAGAAAAAATATATTATTAAGGTCTTCTAAATACAAGTTAAATCTAAAATATCTTATTAAAAGGAGTCCCTTTTTAAGATTCCGAAGATACTGCTGGCAGCGTACTCCCTTTGAATAGCAAGACTAATTCTTTGTCTGAGGTAGCTGCCAGCTCTTCGGTCTCCTGTGATGACGACTAACCTTTTTGATATCTCCTTAAAAAGCCTTGTAACGCTAGGACCCCACGGATCAAGGGTCTCAACACAATTAATGGGACAAAATCATATTCTGAGCCTAGACCCCTGTATTTGCACGCTTTAGATTTTTCAGCCGCTTCACAAGCTGGACCAGCTATTATTATAGTTATTAAAATTAAATCCAAAAGCAGACCAACTGTTTAAAGGATCAATAAACTAGCGTTTAAAAGTTTTTTTTTAAGATACGACGCATGGCTTGGCAGTTTTCGATCTGACCATAAGAAGATATGACTTAGATATAAAAAACATACTTTAATCTAAAGTCATTCAGATTTTCTTGTGATTAAGGTTGCATTTTTTTATATGAATACAAGCAGATATTTGACCTCGATCGCGATTCGCGCCTGACGTCTGGAGTGGATAAAAGTCTAGGGTGGTGCATATCTGCTTAGTAAATTGAATAAAATTGACGCATTGATCTCATTAGTGTTATCCAGGAAGCCGATTCGATTATAATACCCAAAAAAATCGAATAAAATATCTACACTTAAATAAACCATGGCACGTACAAAATCTTAATGCATAAAAATCGTAACTCTGAGAAATCAAAATCACTTATTACTACTACAAAGAAAATTAACAATTAATAATTAATTTTTGAATAGGTATATATTAAGTTATTTTTTTATGTTGCATGTCTAAGTTTAATTTTTTCTTGTTTGTTATTAATAAAGAGCATTTTTTTACTATCAAGTAAGTTTGTAGATAGATATTAAGCATTCGACAAAAATAAATTGTGATGTAACAAGAAAATTCGATCGCTGAACTTTTTTCATATACGAATTGCACGAGAATTTCCCCCTGATCTGAAGAGTATGATGATGACTCAGGTAAGTTATTCATGTAAGAAAATGACATGCTTTTTAAATATAAAAAATATAAAAAACCTCTTACGAAAGTTGCTACGTGGAAACGTGCTTTAATTTTAGTTTCCGTTTTTCCCCATTTTTATTCCCGCGGAAGCGCAACGGTGGCATTCCCGTGTCTCCCCCGGGAGCGGCGCAATCTAGGCGAGCGAAACCGTAAAATTAGACATAGCTCACGAGCGGTAATAAGCTGCCCGATGCAACTGCGCCGCGAGTGTACACTACGCAACAAATCGTGTAATTACACCGACTTGCGTGGAATTGGAATACCTAGTGGGAAATGTGAAGTCAAAGACTTTAATAAAAGCTATGGATGTGGATAGGATATATCACACGAGCCTTACGAATGTGAAAGATCTTCAAACAGAAATAGGCGTCACATGTTTCAAGTACTTTTATTTTTATAATTAGTATAATAAAATAACTATATTGCATATAATAATACAGTTGGGTCAATATAAAGTAATATAAAAGATACAACTAAAAACTTTAAACTAAAACCTCAAAATGATAATTCAAAACTAGGCGTTTTGAAATCCCACGATACAATTTATGGGATTTATTTTGATACATTAGTATATTTATACACAAAGTCTAAATACCTACTTTTAGAAATAGTAAATATAAGGAAAATTAAAGCTTGAGCTTGAATCCTGCAGAATCATTTGAAGTATAGGCGACATAATTAATTCCTCTTACGTTTAATCCACCTCGCTCAGCTGTTCACATTACATTTTTTTTAACTTCCCCTACCTTTGATTTCTGTACTCCTATATTCAACCATTTGAAATAAACCATGTCGGTAATAACAAAAGTTTGGTAACAAATTATGCACATCGACAAAAACCGAACCGTCGAGCAACAAAAAATAAAACACCTTCCCAACTCCGTAAAACATTAACCGTGTTTTTTTCAAAGGTAACTCTCGTTTCGGATTTCATATTCAGTTTGTAACAAAAAATCTGTTCGGAGTTTCCTCGAGTTGAAATGAATTCGTGCGCGTTCAAAAAATGTAGAGCGTGAGGAAAGAGTTTGAGGTTCCGTAGATATGTAGTATTAGTAGACAAATCACGTTTTTATTTATAAATATTTGAAATATGATTAAGTTGTATAAGGCATGCGTCTTGATAGCCTGAGAAACAGGGTTCAATTGCTTGTCTGCCACAGTTGCAATTTATAATAGTTTGTAGGTATAGTGGAAAAACACTAATAAAAACAAAACAATACTTGATATAGGTACTTAGGTTAACTCTTGACTCTTAACTAGTTCAGATGCGATCTATCGGATTTAGAAAGTTTTCGGATTGAAATTAGCTAAAAAAGCAACCATTCATTTGCATATGCAGATAGTATAACGACATTAATACCTGACAGAGCAATTAACGGGCCATGATAAAAAAAAAATTGAGTTTGGGCTACAGTAACGTAATTATAAAACCCGAATACTCAAAACACGCTCTAAAAAGTACGAAACAAGAAAATAGTCTTTAAGGATAGCCGTGGTCGTATGCCACTTTAATTTTATTTCATCATTATAATAAATCTGTTTTGCTACAGTAGGTGGCATACGACCACGGCTATCCTTTAAGACTATTTTCTTGTTTCGTACTTTTTAGAGCGTGTCTTAAGTAGTGGGGTTTTAGTTTTATAACCTTTATTTTTATTTAACTTATTTTGGAGTTTTGCAAATTTGTGTTACCACCAACCACATACCAACAGAATATCAAGGCCCTTCTAATGGTACTGCAGTGGTCTTTTTCTGATAAGTAGTAAAGGAGCTATGAACGGAAAGATGTGAATTATATGCAATCAGCCCATGAATACAGATAAAGTCCCAAGCAAATGCTAGTAATATGTACATATTCAAAATATACAAGTAAAGCGTTTTCAAATAATACAAACATGGCATATTTTTCTTAACTTTATTTTTCTTACTCTGTATGTTTTGTCCGCTAGAGGGCGCCACATTAGATTTTGTGAAACCCCATATAGCTTATAACCAGCGGACAATTAAGACGCTTCTAATGATATGTCATTTGTCGAATTCTGATAAGTAGTTTAGAAGTTACGAAGGAACAGATGAACATACATACATACATAGCCTGTCAAAATCATAACCCTCCTTTTGCTTTGCCGTAGTCAGGTAAAAATGGACCATTTCATTGGCTTTGTTCTAGGATATTATGAGTTTTGTGCAGTTAATTTTTTTTTGGTTTGATCTTCTAATACCTAATATCGAGACTACGAGATATAGGAACCCTTTTTTACCATACCATTTTGCCAATTTGTCAATACTTAAAAAAATAACAAACCGCCTTCAAAACCAAAATGCACTAAAAAGTCTTAAATAAACTCTTGACCCTTGAAAGTAAAAGAAGCCGTTTTAGGCAAACAAATTCTTTTTGTAGTAAAAAAACCACTATACCCACGTGCCTTTAAAATTTGAAGGTTTCCCTCGATAACACCAAGATCCCTGCATCAGATCCCGATTGCCAACAATTGGACCAACTAAGGTAGGGAAGGTAAGGAAGGTATACCGTCTAGGTAAACTTTTTTTTGGAATTGGTCGACAAATGACTGAGATATGAGGTAAAAAAACATACAGTCGAATTGATAAACTCCTTCTTTTTTTAAGTCGGTTAAAAAGTCCTCAAAACGATAATTTTCACAACCGTTTTCAATATTTCTCTACGAAACCCTGTGGATTCCGGTAAAAGTGGGCTCTACTCTTTTGGCAGGTGCCCAGCAGCGTGTATGTGGACGTACCTTATGATACGTGAACTGTTGTCTTTTTGGGGCGCAAGTGAACGCAGCCTTAGGTATACGGTGACTATAATAACTGCATCAAGAAATAAAATTTTGACAGTAAACTCCCTTTGTGCTACTACCTATTTGCTAAATATTTGCTATTTATAATTTATTTTCCTTAAAAGAATGCTACATACTTATGGAATGTTAAATAATATTAACCACATATAAGATGAGATAAGATAAGATAACTCTTTATTGCACACCAGAAAGGTTAATAATAAATTCATTTCGAGAAAATGTACAATTTAGGCGGTCCTTTCGCTATAAGCGATCTCTTCCAGACAATCTTTGGGTTAAAAAATAATGAGCTTATAGGAAGTGCATGGCATATTACGAGTATAAGACATTATCTTTCAGTTAATGTATAAATTATCATTGTTAGGAGGTCCAATAAATAGATACACTTGTTTCATATCACGCTGAATGAAAACAATTGAAATTTCAAAGGAGATCTTTAGAAAGTGAAAAAATATGGTTAAGAAAACATTATTTTTATCAATACTCGTTTGTAGTAGGGGGCGTGATGATCTCTTTATGATAAACTAGCGGTCCTCCGCAACTTCGTTCGCGCGTTTTGAGTTTGCTCCCTTTTCTCCCATTTTGCAGCGTGATATTTCATAGCCTTAAGTCTTCCCAATAAATGAGCTATCCGAAACAAAAATAACTTTTCAAATCAATTCAGTTGTTTCTCAAACTAGCGCGTACAAACAAATAAACAAATTCTTCAGCTTTATAACATTTAAATTACCTTCAACTTATAGCTATTAACCCCCCCCCCCCCCCCCACAACAAGCCTTGCCCACTAAACAGTACTTTAAAGCCACTTTAATCTCCAATCGCTGTCATATTTAATTCACTGCACCTCCAAGGGACTGACCGTCATGGCTTGTTGATCCGGTCGTTAGGCCTTTGATGACGTCACGGCCTGTTAGCGACCGGAAACAGGCCACAACAGGTCACTCCGAGAGAGGTTCAAATGGAATGGTATATCATGGTGCTTGGGTGCTTAGTAGGTTAAAAGCGGGAAATGGTTAATATTGTAAAAGCAAACGTTAGGAGGTACTGATATGACTAAAGATGCTATATAAATAAATAAATATACGTCAGATGACATACTGCCTCGTCTTGGTTTCGAAGAAAGGAATTTTCTTCCTTGTATTACGAATACCAGACAACGTTATGACGAGGGCGTCTTTCATAAATACTTAAAAACATATAACATTCATGACTTAGATACAAATGTTCGTGCTTATCAAACAAATGTTTGCCCCCTGCGGGATTCGAACCGGCGACGGTAGGTGTCGTAATCAGGAGCCCTAACTGCCGCACCAAACGCGTCGTGTGGAAATGAGATGGTTATTTGTATTGCAACTGTTACACGTTAAAACCAAGGAGCAGCTAATCTGTGTTTTACTCACCAAGAAAAGGTAACCTTTACTAAAAGGCACGATAAAATTTAAGGCAGCAAAAATACTGAAAAGCTACATTTATTACCTGTAAGAGAATTGTATGGATTCGCACCATATCAAAAATCTTGAGAATTCGAGCATATTTTTTTTTAATTGTGCCACTTGAAAGCACGTCGCTGTAAACACTACGGTATCTTATTCAGTTGTAATTTGGGCTAGTTAGCAACAAAAGTGGGTAACCTGATGTTCTGGCCACTGTACAAAAAATATATTTGAGGAAAACTTTTAAAGCTTCCAAATCTTAAAGCATAGCAAATCATACCTCCCCAAAGCTTGTGGAAAAAAGCAAGACGGTAAGTAGGCTATATTGGAATTTATCAACTCTACCATTATGATTACGTATAAGATGAGTTTTAAAGTTTCGTATTTCATGTTTCGGGTTGAACTAATTATAAAGTAATTCACACACCACGATGTGAACAGACCTTAAAGGTGAACGCACATTTATCCGAGCCGAACGTATCGAAGTCAAGGAGGCCTCGCACATAGGTACATATCCGCATCGGACGAATTGACCGCGTCAAAGAAATCACGAGATAGCGCCTTGAGTAACAGCTAAAGGTGAGAGTGAGTATGAAGATTTTATCCGGTGAATCATCCGAGTCGTCCGAGCATTAGCCGCACCGATTCTGATGACGTCATCCGAATTTATCTGTGATTTCTAGGGTTCTTCCAGATTCGGACGATTCGACGCGGATAAGTGTGCGAGGTTTTATGAGATTTAGAGACGAAATTCTAAAAGAGGCATGTAGACCATGTTGCGATACGGTAGCTATTTTTTCCTCTGTATTTGTCGCTGAGCGAACAGAACGGACTGTCACCTGGCTACACCCAGATACTCCAGATACCTACCACAATGGTGCACGAAATTTTTAATTGTCAACGTGTCGTACATAACGTGGCAAAAACGAAATATTTTGTAAAGAGGACGGGGCGTGGCGGTCGGACCGGATGGGACGCAAATGACGTTTGACGTCTCACTTGTTGACATTTGCCATTCCGTCAACTTTTATTTTTATTTTTTTATTGTGTTATTTGCGTACTCACCGGTGCGTTCCGCTTCGCTTTGGCTGCTGTGGCCGCGTGCAGCTAGGAAAGCGCTTGCGTTTTGTTGTTCTTGTTATTTTTATTTTATTTTTATTCTTAGTTAATTGTTTCTTTTTTTTGTTATTTTCTTATGTTTTATATTTTATTTTATTGTTATATTATATTGTATTGTTTTTGTTTCTTGCTGTACCCACAAGGCACCCTCTGAAAATCAGTGTCGTGGCATGCATCTTGCGGCCACGATTCATGCTGAGAGGGTGCCTTTTCGACTCATACTCGATGTTAAACGTATAAGAAGTGTGTGTGTCTGTTTTATTGTTTAGGTGTTTACGTGTAAGTGTTTTTTGTATATGTGTGTGAGTCGAATAAATGTATTTTCTTTCTTTCTTTCTTTCTTTCTTTCTAAAATTTCGTTTCGTTCGGCGAGTTCGGCTCGGATAGGTGAGCGTTCACCTCCCCACATCGCGCCAGAAACCTTCCACCTCCAAACTAGAAAAGTTAACGTAACTCGCAGCGCAAGTTTTTATTTCGCTCGCTCGCTCGTTAAAAGTTCGCTCCGCTCGCTTCCGCGAGCTTTCGCCCAGTTGTTGTTAATGTTAACTTGTTCTGTTTACCTTGGCTGAGCTTTATGGCTTAAGGTACCTAAGCGTATTGTTGGTTTATGTACTCACTGATCTAAGTGTCAATATTATGGAAAGATTATAAATTGGCAATACAAGTTAGGGCTGACTAAACGAGAAAAAAAATGTTTATTGGCACATAAAAAACTATGTAACTCCAACAGATAAACATATTAAGTTTTCATTAAGTGACGACCCGTCTGGTGTAGTGGTCGAGAAATCGCCTACTACGCAGCGGGTGCGGGTTCGATCCCCGCACAATACAAACATTTGTGTGCATGAACATGTCTGTTTGTATTGGTCTGGGTGTTTTCTATGTATATCATGTATGTATTTACAAAAAAAAAGTTACTTACTTTGGGGCTAGATGGCGATGCGTCGGAATGTCCAAAGGATATTTATTTATTTATTATTATTATTATTCATCACTCCATTATTTGTAACATATTTAGAAATCCATGCCTTTATGGCCAGATTAATTAAAATCTTGATAAAATCGTAATTTATCTTAGAACCCACTAATGCAATACATGCTAACTAGAATTAATACCAGAGGCATAGATTTGCTTTCTATCAATATAAGAGTTTTACAAAATTAAATGATACCTATATTGTAAAAACTTAAAAAGCAACTTTGACTGTGTGACAGACAAGGAATCGAACCCCGTGTCTTACGCTATATGGGCGTATGCCTATACCACTTGGCCTCCGGCACATTAGCAAGCCTGTTGAATTTTGCAAGCGCTGACTTTAACGCGTAGGCTGAGGTTGCAAGATCAAGTTCGTTTAGTGACAAAACACTATAAAAACCAAAATGTTGATGTAATTATAAATGATACCTGACAAGTTACTCAAAAAATCAAAATGGCTGCCACAATTCTCCAAAGAAAACTGTTAACACAAGCAATATAACACAACACCCAACATTTAAATTCCGATCCGCAGAGTTGACCGCGGCCGTCACGGCAGCCATTTTTTCCCCCTCCCCCCAATTTGTCTTCAAACTCCAGAAGCTGAACCTCCCCCTCCCGCCTGTAATCAGCGCCACCCCATGTACAGCCTTAGGTGACGGCTTGAGGTAGTCGGTACAGTCAGCTCGGGGAGAAATGGAGTGTTTATTTTAATTTTATTTTTTTGGATAAAAATATACTTTGGACAAATATTATAAATATTATGTTCATGTACGGTCTGCACCGAACAAGGTATGTCACCGCGTCAGTACTTTTACTTGCGTTTGATACATTTAAGTAATTACAATTTATTCATAACATATCACGTCAAGTATGAACTTGTAGTGCAAGAAATAAGCAATATAGATCGTCAAAGATTTAATATTTATTAGAAAGATCCTTCAAGTCTGTTATTTATTTATTTATTAAGTACACAAACAGATTACAGTCTTAACTTGCTTATAACTAAAAGATCTAAATTACCTACAGACGAAACTGTAGTCCAACAACAGTGTACATAACATGATTTTAAAATTCGCAGCGTACCTAGTGTAAAATTTAAAGATTAGTTAAAATGAAATAATATTAGAAACAAAACAATGAAAAGAGAATTATTTAACAAATCAGCAGTTATTCAGTATTCGAGGATGATTGAGAATTACTTGTTAGGTGGCATCAAGGTACAGCTAAATAAATAATATACCAAAATAGAAATACTTCAGAGGTAACCGTATAATATACAGGAAGTTAAGTATGTTTAATACCCACTAAACTAAACTATCAATACCGACCCATTTAATTTGAAAGTCTCGATCGAAATCTGAATTTCTTTTTCAAGAACTTGATGGTCTTCTTAACAAGCTTTAAGGCTCGAATTATGACTAAAGTATTCCCCAAGCGCCAATCCTGATCGTCCCGACTGTAGTCCTAGGTAGTACTTAAGTACTACACGGCTGCAGATGTAGGTGTCGGCGAAGTAGAGCGTAATATTAGTACTTAGCCTAACGCCGCCATTTTCATAATGAAACCCCTAGGTGCCGCGCTTAAGTTTATTTACACAGCTGTTACGTTTTATATTCCGTCTTTTCTTGAGTGATATATTCATAGGTAATTTAGGTTTAAACAGTGATAACAAGGTAGAAAACTTTATCAAACTCTTCTTGAAATAATTGGTTGAAAACAAACCTTACACACTGGTAGAAACTTGTACTGTGTTGTTAGGTTCTGGTCAAAATAAATATAGACCGTGCTGTAAGAATAGAGTACGGGCTGTAAATTCTGCAGAATGTAAGTACGAAAATACAAAACAGCCGTGATAATAATCATTTATTTAACCTTAGCTAAAACAACAGAGACCAAACACACGACAACCAAATAAATTACACTCTAGCTGGCTCGGATAGTCTTTTAAAATACACAAGTAAACACAGCGCTTTATTTAGTCAGAAACGTAACGGCTTGGCACAGATTTGTGCTCCCACCAAAGAAATAAAGAGCCATTCATAAGCTTTAAAATACGTTACTGGAATCGAGTAGGTGGGTTATATTATGTGCGCGGGGTGACCTACTTGCGCTGACCTATTTACTAACGGCCAATACCTGTGTTACCTGTCAGGTGAATACGGCATCTGATTGGAAGACGGTGTGTCGACCAATCAGGGTTACCTGTGTATAGTCAGGTGCGCACAGGTGCGGCTCGCCTACGCCCGGCCACGCCTTTTTATCGAGCTGCGCAGGTAAGCTGCGCGCTGATTGGTCGTTGGAAGGTAGACAGGTATACCTGTGAGTACAGGTGTCGTACCTTGGTAAGGTGCGTAGGACCAGTCTTGGTTGGTGTCGGTGCGTGCGTGGTTGTGTTTCCGTGTTTGTTTCTGTGCGTTTTTTGTGAAAAATTGTGCGCATGTGTAGGTGAAATTGATGTTTCCTTGAGGTGTGCTAAATTTAGCGGAGGTGGGAGCGGGCGCGTCCTTGCGAAGGTCGCTCGGGGTTGCGGCTCGGTATTGGATTTTATGTGAGTAGATAAAAGGTTTCGGTTACATAGTCAGCATCTTTTTAATTATGGAACAGGGTTTTTCTTTGTTCAGAAGAATGAATTTAAAATCTTACTTTCCCACAATACCCTGGGTATTCGAAAAGTCAAAAACTGAGTCATGATTGATAAGGCTTCCATGAGTGTTTAAAATGAAAAGTAAGAATTATTACTTCGCTTACTAGATACTTTGTAGATACTAACCCACAGTATACATTCTAAACATGTTAATTTAACTTAAAGATAATATTAATCATAGAAATAAAACAGGTTTCCTTAAATAGGGAGGTACCAAGCATCTGCTTATGCTAAATAAAGGTACAAAAATATCTACACGATAAACCCACGCAACACCCACAGTATTTCTCAACCACAAGTTCTAAGAAGCTATAAATAAAATCTTTTACAAAGCCTTTTAGTTCGCATAGCCGTATTATATTATCACTCAATCTTCTATCGTAATTAGAGTGGCTTCACCCTCCCTCCCCACCCCCCTGTCCTTTGAAGAGCCGGTTCGTTACCTAGGACTTAGGTAGTACGTTTTAGAGCTTCCTAATTAGGAATGGAATGGCTGTTTTACAATATGAATATAAAAGTGGGTAGAGGAAGTTCTGCGGTCGATACCGGGGTTGGGGAGGTGGGATGGACGTTAAGTTTTTTAATGGTAAGTAAGAGCTAGTTTCTAGTTGATCTTGGTTTGAATTTTAACCTGTTGTCCTGAATATACCTACTAGCTCTTTCACATATTGTATTTCATTCAATGTAGAGCCTACTTAGCTCTACTCGTAGTTCTTAAACGACAAAATCTGTGTTCAAATTTTCAACACGCTAAAAACTAGCGACTCCAAAAGAAAAATTGTTCGCCTAAAATGGACCCTTTCCTGTAAAGGGTCAAGAGTTCATTCAAGACTTTTTAGTGCATGTTGGTTTTGAAATCGGGTTTCTACTTTTTTTTAAATAAATTAATTTGTTCATTTTTCATGATTATAGGAGGGAGGAGGGGGTAGCACCTTATGACTCTGTTCTTTAAGAAGCTACGAGTTACCTATTATAAGTTCTGTCATTATAATCACTGAACTCCTAAGCGTCTAGGAGTTACACCATCAGCTCAGCTCCACACAATGACGCAACGACAAGTCCTCAAGATCATGGTATTAAAACACTAAACTTTTCTTTTAAGTTCGAGGTTTTGGCTCGATTGCACCAAGATCCCATCACCAGATCCCGACTTAGCAACAACGGGACCAACTAGAAGGTAGGTAGAACCTCCTAGGCGTAATTTATTTCGAATCGGTTGACAAATAACTGAGATATGAGGTAAATAAGACACAAAAAATAACATTACAGTCGAATTGATAATCTCTTACTTTAAGTAGGTCAAAAATATAAAATTGACGATTACAATTGCTTGAAATAATTAAGTTTGATATATCTACGTATATTATAATAATATCAGCCAGATTATTATAGGTTCTAAACTAGATTTCTTTCAACAAAGTATATTCTTGACATAATACAGGCATCCAATTTTCTGAAACCCCACGGGATCGTCGCTGGCTAGTAAAATGGCACGTTTATTAACGTGTAAATTCAACTTTATTTCTAAGATTTTCCACCGGGTAATAGGCGACTATCACCGTCGCCTGAATATCGTTTAGATTTAGTTCTAGACACTTTGAAAAGATGTCTATAAGCTTCGTGGTTGGCTAACAGACCTCTTTTGCTTTACGTGTACCTAATGAGTGAAAAGTCTTTGTATGGTTGATTAGTAGGTATATTGATAAATAATGGTACAATAATGGTTTGAGCACGCGTCGCGGATGAAAGTTAATAACGTACTGAATCATTTTACATTACATTTACTTTTACATTTACTCGGGCGACCCAAAAGTAGGCCCTAAGTGCACCGAACACACTTTATTGGTTATATTGGTAGTTAAACGAACTAACCTAATGATGTTTAGGTAAGCAAGAAAAATATATCACTTTATTTGAACTTAGCAAGGACAGGACATTGTAATTTACTTCAGAACGATCGGCGTGATGAAACGAATGATCGCAGCGTAGGTTAGGTATGTGTTGGATAAAATTATCCTACAGTTAGTCAAATACAATTCTATATATTAAGGGCCGATATTTCAATGGTCAGATAAAACTCATCAGACTGATAAAATATAAAGCGACAGATTTAAAAAAAATGACAAGTATCTATTATTGCTGACAATTAGGTGACGTTTTCAAATTAGCCATATTGTATTTCGTTCGACGAATATTTCTTAAGTGACTATTGAAAAATCAGCACTTAGAACAATATTTGTTATAGGTAACTTTAGCATTAGGTATTATACATGACGGGTCGAAACGCGAATAAAAAAAGACTGATGATTAAAGATATTACTCACTGCTAGATGTTTCGGATTGACTGTGACCCGTCATGTCTAATACTTAGAAAGAAAGAAAATCAAAAGAAAGAAAGAAAATCAAAAGAAAGAAAGAAATCAACCTCAAAAAGAAGAGAGAATCGGTCTTACAAGTATATTTATTAAGTTATATTGGACACCAATCACATACATTGCTCTGAATCCAAAGTAAGTAGCTAATGCACTTGTGTAATGGAAATCAGACACAACGATGGTACGACAACAACAAACAAAAGAAAGATGCACAGGCGCACCATTATTTTCGCGGCGCACTAAAATAAAAACAACGCAATACCTTACACCCTTAACCCTCGGTTTATCGACACTCAAAGAGAGGTCACGTGAGCTTTCTGGGTCACTCCCATCCACTTTGCCCGCAAACATTTTAGCGGCGCAAACATCTTCGAGTGATGCATTTGCTGCAAGGTGCCGCGGTCACACTCTGACTACTTACTTTTGTACTGGCGTTTGAGGACTTTTTCTGTACGATGCACTGGAAAAAGTTTACTTTAGCAAAGTACCTTTTTGTATTAGATATTGGACCTATTCGTAAAATGACTCACTGCAAAAAAAAGGACTTATTCGCGAAATGACATATGCTTAAAAGGACATATTCGCATAATACTTTATTCTGGAAAGGACTTATTCCTATTATGGCTTATTTGTTAAATGATCTTTTCTTAAAATGGCCTATTTTATAAAAAATCATACTACCACCAGAAAAAATCAAAAATATACATACAAAATTTTGTAACTTTTATTGTATTGGTTGAAATACGTAAATTCTATGTCGATTATTGCCAATTTATGAATAATAACAATACAAAATTGATGATACCAGAAAGGAAAATTAATTCAAATTAAAAATACGTATTTATACATGATTACATTGTTAATTTATGTCTCTGACTCCTCGAATTTTCTCTTAATATGAACAAAATACATAGTTTAAAGCACTTTTAACAATGTCATTCCTAAGCAAAAACTTTACATAAATAAAGGCCATTTCAAGAATAGGTATTTCAGCGAATGAGTCAAAGTATAAAGGTATTCAACGAATAGGGCATTTTCAGAATGAGTCATTTCACGAATGAGACCAAAAACGCATGCAGGCCATTTTGGGAATAGGTCCCATATCTACTAAACCCTTTTTGCCCGATTACAATCATATTGACAATTTCTTACTAAGACTTCTTAACTTAAACATGAGTGGTCCTATTTTCGTACCTAGCTAGCCCTGAAGAACAGTTGTAGCAAGCCTTAATCCGGAGGCCGAAATTACGAAGATGCATTACTGAGCTGCCTCTTGTAAGTTACTTGTACGAGGGTCAAACTGAAAGTTCTTAGAACTGGCCACTTATAAACAATATAATAAAAAAAATATTCTAAAATTTGAAAATAGAACTCTTTGCCAATATTACTGAGTATATATTTCATTCATTTGTCATTTGTTTTACGATTTGGCGGCAAATTGAAAATTGTCTGTGTCACGTCAACATGAATTTAACACGAGAAAATTTTCGTGCAATGATTTTTTATGACTTTCGATGTCATTTAAGTCAACAAGAAAGTTATGATAGACTACGATTGGCCCTTCAGGATGAAGCCCCATCTTGTGCGACTGTTTACAACTGGTTTAATGAGTTTAAACGTGGTCGCACTAATCTCACTGATGATGTACGTGAGGGACGGCCTTCTACGGCGACGACTGAAAATAACATCTGTGTTGTGCGGCGTATGATAGAGACTGACAAAAGAGTGACCTATCAGCAGATTCGGACAAGCTTAGGCATCGGTATGAGTCAAGTGCACAAAATCCTCCACGAACATTTAGCGGTCAGGAAGCTTTGCGCCCGGTGGATACCTCATAATTTGACTAAGGCTCAAAAACTCCATCGTGTGGATTGGTGCCGTAAAATGATTGAAAGATTTAACGGAGGTGACTCAAATGCTGTGTTCGACATACTAACAGGTGACGAAAGCTGGATTTACTATTATGATCCTGAAACCAAAAGACAATCTGCTCAGTGGGTGTTTCCTTTCGAGGAGTTGCCAACTAAAGTGAAGAGAGATCGAAGTGCCGGAAAAAAAATGGTGGCCTCGTTCTTTGGAAGGATAGGTCATTTCGCAACAATTGTGTTAGAGGATCAAAAAATAGTTTCTGCAGAATGGTACACTACCAATTGTTTGCCACTTGTCTTGGAAAAAGTTCGAGAGAAACGACCTCGCAGTAGGATCCTCCTTCACCACAACAACGCCTCGTCGCACACCGCCAAGCGAACGATCGACTATTTGGCGACATCAAACGTTGAATTACTGGGTCACCCGCCGTATAGCCCCGACCTCGCGCCTTGTGATTTTTATTTATTTCCAAAAATTAAAGAAAAACTTAAAGGAAAGCGGTTTATGAATGCTGAAGAAGCGGTGGCTGCGTATCGCGATGCCATTGAAGAGACCCCTAAGGACGAGTGGGCAAAGTGCTTTTCCCAGTGGTTCCATCGCATGCAGCGGTGTATTGACGTCAATGGACAATATTTTGAAAAGATATAATAAAACTAATAACTGGCTAATGTAATCAGTTTTTGATTTTCTAAGAACTTTTAGTTTGACCCTCGTATGCAGTTTTTCGTAAAGTTGATGTCATTAGTTCAGTGAGTTGATTGACAACAGATGTTCATAAAACTACGGAAAGTTGAAGGTCACTACCGAAGTTTAATAATAGTAATAATAAAAGTAACTTTATTCATAACAAAATAATGTTTACAGTTGTTTGTTTAGTATTACATACTTAGTAGGTTAATAAATATAATATGTTGATTCGGAAAGAGTGAGTCCCTGACATTGAAAGTAGTAAAAACTGTATTTTCAAGGATCTGTATTAAGGGAGCGATTTATGCAGAACACACACACACACAAATATATGATAATTGAAATTGATTTCATAGAAAGATTGAGGACACCAGTCACATTCACACGTCACATATTTGTATATAAAATGTAAATCCGATGATGGCTGTATGTTTAGAGTATAAAATGTAAATCTAATCTTGGCTGTATGTTGAGTATTTAAGAAACACGTAAAGTAAACACGTAATTTTAAGAGATGTGGATTTTGTTGTAACCAGAAAATAAGACGCCAGTGTCCCAGGGTCGACGAGACCTTTTATTCGAGCATTACTTTCTATTCCAACGATTTGCGTCAACACAGAATCGATTCCTAATCCATCGACGCGTAGGTAGCAATAAGCGATATATCGGGGCGTAACAGCGACGCAGCCGATGCCGCAAATTGAACAGTATTCAACGCTGTAAAATGAGTTAGAGTTGGAGGCGGTGGCCAGCTGCGAAGTGGGCTTAGTGACGAGCAGAGCGGGCGGTGTATCTGTGTAATGAAAACGTTTAATATTACTATTAAAAGTACAACAATTTTTACAGACGTCAGAAAAAACTTATCTTATGACTGAATAAATATAATTCGACCGGTTTTCAAATGACATTAACGAAGATGTTTGCTTCGTTTTCAAATAAGGCGGTTTAAGATGATAATTCCTAATCTGATTTTGGAAAATCGGGCCTAAGCCGTTTCATCAAAAACATCTTTCGAATCATAAAGAACTCATATCCCAACATAAACTAAAATTAATAGCACTAAAACCTAATTTTTCTAACGTCAGATAAGAAATTTTCGTCGAATAAAATACAATACGCTAAATTTTAAAAATGTCACCTATTTGTCAGCAATCATTGTAAATGTAATTTTAAAGTCGGTCGTTTTATACTTATTCAGTCGGGCATGTCTTATTTGACGTTGGAAAAATCAGCCCTCAAAAAAATAATGAGACCTGCAAGAGCACATGACGGGCTTCTCCGATCATTTCTCATGAACGAAGATCTAAATAGCAAAAACTAGGTCACACACACGAATAGGTATCACAAAGCAATCATCTGCAAGTAACATTATGCAATCAGGGCAGGGTTTCTAGGAAAAAGTCAAAACAGAACAAATTCCTATCATAAGTTTATTAAGGACACATTCTGAGAACGTGACCCGCACAGTCCCACTTCAGTTTCGCGGTCTTTTACCAACGTCTACTTTGCCGGTCTTTGAACGGATCGTCATCTGATCTGTTCTTTTTATCCTCAGACGCTGCTTTCCATAGCCATAGGAAATGACCCAAGATCGTCACCCACTGGCTGGCTACTGAAGAACGTCGTCCGAGAGACCCGAAAGCAATGGCGACACGATTTAGACCAATATTGTGAAGACTGGCAAACCCTTACCGCTGACAGGGATACGTGGAATAGTTTAAGGGAAGCCTTTGCCCAGCAGTGGGACGGTATAGACTAGGAAAAAAAGTTTATTTAGTATATTTACTGTTTTTAAAAATCGCCTAAAAGAACATCTTCTCTCTTCAAAATAATTCTCCTTTTTTCTGGTGTCTCGGTAAATTTCTTTCATTTCACATTGGTTTATATGTATGTATGTATAATTATGTTTATTGTTTATATTGTGTTGGTATATAATCACATTAATTTGTTTTATTTATAGTTATGTATTTTGATTTTGATTTTATTAATATATATACGAATATATGTATGTTTAATATAATATATTATTAATAACATAATTTGTCTTTATTTATTATGCACATAATAATACCCCTTCCTATAAGCTCATTATTTCTTTACCCAAAGGTTGTCTGGAAGAGATCGCTTATAGCGCTTATATAAGACCGCCTAAATTGTACATTTTTCTCGAAATTAATTTGTTTTTTACCTTTTTGGTGTGCAACAAAGAGTTATCTATCTATCTATCTATCATTCTTATGCTTGACGGATTTACAACGCTTCTCTTATCATAAAGGCCTTACCACACCCATGGTTTTATGATCCGCACTGACAGTAAATTACGCCGGCCGCTAGAAAGAGTTCTTACGACTTAGGTGAGGAGACTAGTCGAGACTGGAGCGACTCGGTGCGACCGTTATTAAGTTGCCACGTTTTATAGCCGCAAGTCTGTTTTACAGTTGCAAACAACTTTCGGAGCAATTGATTTTTTATTCGCCCGATCAATTCGCGGGATTGGAGTTTTATGTGGAATGAAGCACCTTGTACAATGTTGCTTGGAAATGCACTTTAGATTGGTGCTCTAATAAGGCCCACTTACGTGTGTTTTTTTAATGAAATTACTTCAAGATTACTATTGAAAGTTATGTAAATTAAGAATGATGTAAAAATTAAAACTTACTCTGGTAAAGTATGGCTCGTAATACCTCATATTTGAGGTAAGGCCTTTGTCCAGCTGTGGGATGTTTAGAGACTAACTTTTCTTTATTTTACTGTGCAATCGATACACTTGCAAAAGATCATGACAGTATGAAGAGAAGCAATATTAATACTGCAATGAATGCCTAACTAGTAAGTCTTAACCGAGCATGAACAGTAACAGCTATTTCTTACAGCAGTCCAATTTTGCGGGATCACTGCATCTCTGGATCCTACAGAAAACTTAGGGTTGTTTTTTCATGACAGTTTTTTAATGATATTGCACTTACCGATAAAGCGGTCCTGTATTTTTCTATCTTTCCTTGAGTTGTCAAGGTAACTGTGTTTGTGCATACTGTTATTTAAGTAGCGGAACGGGTCCAGATTAATGATAAAACCGGCCAAGTGCAAATCGGACTCGCGCATTGAGGGTTCTATGCCTAGTATTAACAGAATTTGGTCAAGACTTAGTTCAAAAGCAAGCTCATCAAGCTTACTTCCACTAAAAAAAAAACAGTATTTTGTTAACAGTAAAAGTATATTTTTTTTAGTGTGTTTGTATGAATAAGAAAGTTATAAATGTGGTATACATCATAAACTTCTTCGTTCAAAAATTAGTGGGGGGCCGTATTTTACCACTTTACAAGCGCCTATCTCCAAAATGTTAGACTTAAAATGGTTTCAGGAACCTTAATGCCGTTTCAATCAATAGACCTATTTCCTACACGCATAGGTTTAAGTTTGAGTAAATTTGTTTTTGTGTTTGTTCCATCTAGTTTGAAATTTCATTATTTTTATTTTTTGTGCGGGAATCGTGAAGCGGTTAAAATAATACGTGTCTAACTTTCAAGTTTTAACTGTTTAATGATAATAGTTTTAGAATAAATTGGCTGTGACATACAGACGGACAGACAGACAGACTTGACGAAACTATAAGAGTTAATTTTTTGCCATTCGGTAACGGAACCCTAAAAATGGATCAGTATAAAACATGTATCGGTTTTTTTCGGGTCATTGCAAACGGGATACGTGTGCGAATATTATCGTTAAACTTGCAGTTATCAGTACCTGAAAAATGTGGGATGCCTCTGTACGAAACGGCTCTAACACACATCCGAGTAAGTAGTTATAAATACAACTCGTATATTGTAGTGTAGTAAGCAATTAGGTGTCAACAAACAACAGATTAATAAATACAAAAAGTCCGCAACACTCAACTCGTACGCTTATGATAATGTGGACCGCATTAAGAGCCACTCGGCCGCAAAAATGCGCGATCATGGCCTTATTATACACCGCAATTAGCCCTAATGGCGCCCGGTCTAGCAATTTGTGATACACTAGTCTTTTGCTCGAGTTTGATCTATAGCCGGGAGTTCTACGATGTCTTGGCGAAAGCCTTCTTAGAAAGAAAAAAAAAAACAGAAATTATTATTTTTTAAATATACTTATAAAATTATGATAAAAAAATTACGTTGATTAGACCAACATTTAGAATTCTACTACTGAACAGACGTGTGTAAGGTATTCAAATAGTACCTTTTTAATAAATTATAAAATAAATTGCAATGGAATCCGCAAAAAGAATTTAGTAATGAGTATCTTTTGTATTAACTTTAGAACTAATCTAATAAAAATATTGAGTGCAATTTAATAAAACGTTGATCCTGTCATACTTCAATATATTGGACACCAATTACATACATTGCACTGATCCCAAAGTAAGTAGCTAATGCACTTGTTTTGTGGAAATCAGACACAACAGTGAAACCACAACGACAGCCTCTGTGGTGTAGTGGCACGCTGGGTTTCAAGGCGTCGCGCCTCCGAGGGGTTTGACTCCCGGTAAATAAAAATAAAAAAAAAACATTTCCCGGTCGAGCAATATATAAGGTTTTGGGTCTTGTGTCTACCACCGTTGTGACTAATTTCTATAACACAAGTGCATTAGCTAGTTACTTTGGGATCAAAGCAATCTAAGTATATGATTTTGGTCATACTTATTCAATCAATGAGAGGTAGAGTTTTAGGGTGTGGTCACCTGCGCCTGCACCTATTCAGGAAGCTGGATATTTATTTTTTGTGTTTCTCCCACTATACCACATTTTATTTGATAGATTCCCCCACCTACTAATATTTTTTTAATTTACGCCCTCAACAGTCACCTCATAGAACAGGTCATTACTCACAGTCAGCTAAAATCTAAAACCTATGAGTAAAACTACCGATGCTGACACGAACCATCAGTTACCTCAACAAATCATCTACTTTATAAAAATAACATGAAATCCCGAGTGTCCTAACATCGCGGTCACAAGGTTAACAGCCAAGAATTTACAATCAGCTGTTTCCGCCATTTTGTATCTTTAGAATATGACCACAATAGGTGGCAGGTGCAGAAAGCTCTGGAAGCCGATTCTCGTTGTAATCGAACTTTTTTTCGTGTGGTAATTCGACTGCGAGTTTAACTGTTTTACCTTAAAAATCAAGTTAACTGTCTACACGTTAAAAAAACTAGCGCACAAATAAAATCTAAATGCATAGAAATCGTGACCCTGTGTTATCAAAAACTATTTTTTCAACAGCAAAGAAAATTCGATCGGTAAACTTTTTTCGTTTACGAATTGTACGTGAATTAGCCCCCTGTCTTTTTCTATATGGGACAAACGATTTCAACACAACTATTAATGATAGTGATGCATAATAACGATACATCTCTGTTTCGATTTTGACAACATGATGACATTTATCCTTGCCCTTCCTAAACGATAACATTTTATAAGACAAAACAAAAAAATGGTAAGTAAGCTAAACACTGCGTATAACTTTGAAGGAAACTAAAAAAACCTTTTTTCAGTGAGCTTCTTAGAAATGTTCATGAAATCATTGGCCGCTAAGCTAAGCCTACTGAGTCCATCTAGATCATAAAATATAATATGTCCGTCTGTCCGCTGTAGCGATCTGAATGTAAAATATAATATCCGGTACTTTGAAGCCGCCTCGTAGGTGCAAATAACAATTTATTAATCCACTTTTTTATTTGTTAAATCTGTTTATGAACTCTTTCATATATTAGGGATCTATTGGAGACTGCAAACCACATGTATGACAAATGATGATGCATAAGCGCCAGCTTTCTTTTAATGGTAATCGGACGTTGGTTTGTCTGAACGACGCGATGTCTTTGGTAGACTACCGATTTTTAAGATCTGCAGTTTGTAACTTGCATACTCTTGTGTGTTCTGGAAAATAATGTTTGATTTGATTTGATTTAGCAATAGCCCTCTTCTATACATAAGGTCGAAGCCCATACTAATCAACCCGTCACGGTGACAGCGCCGTATCAACTCGAGGCGTTCAGCATTCTTTGTATGAAACTCCATACTTTAACGCACATCTATCAACTTCGTAATGTCACCACCTTGGATCAAGACCAACTCGGGACCCACTCGGGACCAGTGGCGCATGCGTTGTTACGCGCATACGGCGCGTCGCCCGCTGGTTGTCAACTATCCGTCCACCCTGTCAATCGGGCTGTCATTCACAAGAAGAACTGTCATTAGTTGTACCAAACACGATCCGAGGCGAGGAGTCCGCTATCCGGTGCTGATCCCATCCGAGGTGTTGCTGTTCCCTTTACGTAACGTGCTTCCGTATGGTTGACGCCTGGTTTGTGCTGTTCCCGTGCCGGGTGGGTAGATTTGCTTCAACCTTTACTCGTAGCTGTGACATTAGTGTCAAGTTCATATTTAATCTTCGGTGTTCAAAACGCCAGTTTGCCATCCACAAAAAATGCGTGAATGACAACCTAGGTACATTTGATAAACTTGTGTTAGGTACCTACTGGTGAATATATAAAATTGTATGTGTTATTATGTTTATGGTGTGCAATAAAGTATTTTATTATTATTTAACAAGTTAGCATACGGAACCCTAAACCACGTTCTGATGCTATCTTGGCCCAATTATAACCAGATCTGCATCAGAGGTGTGCCAACGAGTGTGTCAAAACAGACGGCTATAAATCTTATCGCTTACGACCGGCGTGTTTAGCCTAAGTGCTCCCAATTGACGCTGGTATTTTTACCAGCTCTTTGATGATTAGGCAATGCTAGGTACTGTTTCATTTGTTACAAGCGGTGCCCCGTGACTGCGCCCGTGCGTTTTGAGTTTGCTCCCTCTCCTCCCGTCTCAGCGTGATGTTTTATAGCCTAAAACCTTCCTCGATAAATAATCTATCCAAAACAAGATCATTTTTTAAATTGGTTAAGTAGTTCCTGAGATAAGCGCGTTCAAACAAACAAGCAAACTTTTCAGATGTATAATATCAGTATAGATTGTTGCTACGAGTAAGAGATTTTATCACGGTAACCTGGCTAGTTACTATTGAGCTTTATATTATTAAGATGCATTATTTCTTTTGAAACTCTAAAAAAACCTAGCTGTGCATACAATTTACACGTAAAGAAGTTACAAACTACAAATATAAATTGAATATAAGTTTTTTTTCCAATTTATACCTGTACCTGTATTCAAGCTCTTTATTGCATAGTTTGAAGCTTCGTTATTTCTTTTATTTAGTACTAGTACTAGGTAATTATCTGAAGCTAATCTAGTTATGACGTTATCAAAGTAGCATTACCTAAAAAAAACTAGACGCTACTACCAATCTGAATTGCAGCCAGTGTTAGATATGTTCTCGTAGATTACACAAAAATGTTTTCCTGCAAGAAGTATGCATAAGAAAATGTGCTGCTTTGTTTTTCCCATTCCTTTTTTATACTAAACAGTTTCTATTCAGCTTATATATTAAAGCAAGAATTCGTATTCGTTCCTTAGTTTGCATTGTTTAAAGGCGCAATAAACACGTGGTATAGCCCTAGGCGTGTGATTAGCCATTGTAAGGCGTGAAAAGGTACAAAGTGTTCATAGACTAAGAATAAAATAAACGAACATTGCACACTGAATATTTGCATGGCAGAAAGAAGGAAAACCGGCTAAGTGCGAGTCGGACTCGCGCACTAAATTTTCCGTTCCAAATTCAACTAAATTAGGGGTCCACTTATATCCACTTAGGAAAATACCACAATATTTTTTGAGGTCAAAAATCAATTTGGTTTTCATAGTATTTGTGCGAACGATCAAGTTATATTTGCGGTTGATGACAATGTGCTATAAATATAGCTCGAAAACTACCGGTCCAGTTTTATTCAAAGTTCAAGTATTATTGTAAAGATCAACATTGTTATTATTTTTTTCAAAATTATCACTAGCCTAATTCAAAAGTAAGAGGGGTGGAGGGAAGCTTATTTTACCACTTTGGAAGCGTCTATCTTTTTTACTTTTGACCAAAAAAAACATTTTTGGTTTTAGTTCCATGTATGAGCTTGAGCCTACATTAAAAGTCATATTTTAAATATTTTGTTAGGAATCTTAAAGCAGATGACAGGGTAGACCTATCTACTCAGTTTCAACTGTGTAATGCTAATTGTTCCAGAATAAAGTGGCTGTGTGATACGGACATACAAACAGACATACTTGACAAAACTGTAAAGGTTCCATATTTTGCATTCCGCTTCGGAACCCTAAAAAGAAGAGAAGTACTTACCTAAGCTTATTTAAACTTCTAATCTTTCGAGAGTGAAGTCCGGTACGATCCTGAAGTCCTGGTAGTCCTAAACTGCCACTGGTTAGGCCTTTGAATAAAGGTTAGTTGAAGGAAGATCGAAACAGCATCAAGTGCGGAAAAAAATGACGTAAATTGTTTCAAAAATCTCACATTATTATCTAGAAGGCTGCGTAAACGTCTGTAATTGTGAAACGTTTTAATTAACATTTTTCGAAACTCCTTTTATTGTTTATCTATGACAGGTTGCGGACTCATTACGGCACGACGCAGTAATGAATGCTCGCACACGCCGCCATGCGTTTATACAGGGTGGCCTAAGAAATGTACTTGTATAAGTACTACGGATTTTTAATAAATCATCCATCCTGTAATTATTACTCGTCACTTGATTCACAAAATAGATACCTACAATAATACCGTGGCGTTGATAAAGAGAAAAATAAAGGTTAACCTTATGTCCTGAAAGGGATAAGCTATCGCCCAAAATTTAATAGAAATAAGGTTTCCAAAACGAAGGTACAACGTATCATTTATCACACAAACCATCACACACATTAACCCGTTCTTTGTTCAAAGATCACTCGGATCCCAACTTTAATATCGCAAAAACTGTCAGCGCTCGGCTTTATCCGAATCTTTTGATCAACCGTCGGACCTCCGTCACGAATCTTCATTCAATACCGGCGGCCAATTAACGGACACCCTGTATTGTTAATAAAGAGCCACGTTGGTCTTTCATTACATCCTGTATAATGGCGGGTACAAATATTTTTAATCCGCGCTCCCATACATCTTCCACAGTTCATTTTGCTGGTGGCCGCTTTTAATATGTCCACTACAAAACTGCTTTGCAGCCTAAAACCAACCCTATCTCGAGAACTCCAGAGTTTATTTTCAGATGTAGGTATTTATCTAACATCCGAATTTAATTTTCAACGAAATTTGGACCTTCTGGTAATTACATTTATGGATGCAATTGGCTTGTAGGTGATGTCGATATATCAAGGGAGGTGAATAGGTGGACGATGATGGAGATTCCTTTTTTTAATGTGTAGATATTGCTTCGGTGGACGTGTTCCGACGTTTTTATGGACAGGTAAATATTTTGATGGTCAGACGAGCGTATATTACGCGATACGCCATGAAAGCTTTTAGAAATTAAAGCGAGCTTTATTGATAAAGAGACCTCTCAAAATAGCTAACCTAAAATGATTTTGTACGTTTACTCTTATGTATTATAAATTGTGATCGGATAATCAGATGCATATTTACCTAAAGTTGATATTGGTTATTATAGAATGCAATTTTGAATTTAACAAATCCAAGGTTTGCGGATTTGATTTTTTTTTACTATAGAATCTAATCGGGTGAAGGTATTTTATTTGAGTGCATATTCACCTAAAGTTTAGGTATTGGCTAATATGGAGTGCATTTTTATGTCGAAGATACCCAGGATTTCTTAATATTTACATTTGGTGTTTTTATTATAGAACCAAAACTGGTGTACTACTGTGTGTAAATGTACTGTCAACTGCTCTTCTTACACTCAACTCACTCATTCATTGATGGAAGGCTTAAAAATTAACCTTAATGTACTTAAAGGTAATTTTAAGGTCCCCGTTTAATAATGTGTAATCCTGTCTTTATTTTTAATAACTAAAGACACTGTATTATAGACTAGTTTTGCCTTTCCAAAATTTCTAGAGTCCCGAGTTTAATTTTTTTTTAAGACGCCGCTTGCATAATATCTTAGCCAAAACTAAACTTGAGGTAAATATGTATCTGATTATCCGATCACTAATTATAAATAAATATACTTTGTAAAATTTTGTCTTGTGCTTTGAACTCAATAAAAAATATATGGTTATATGTAACTTATTTCCTCTGTGTGTACAATAATGTAGTATGCAATAAAACTGAATCTGAATCTGAATCTCTACAAGGTTTTTATAATATGTGCTACAAGTTGGCAATACATTTATTATCTGATTATGTTTAAACGTAATGATTAAATTTCGCATGCATGTCTGATTAAACTTTTACCTACTATTTTTCAATCTTTAAATTGAAATGAAAATCTAGCACTGAATGTTTTGCTAATATTATTTCAAATTAAAAATACTTCGCTACACTCTTTGCCAATTAGACACACCGTGATTATGAATCATTACAAAGCATAGTTATCTGATCTAAGCGTTTTAATCTCGTTCGTTAACAAAAGGATTTCATTCGGAGTCATCCAAACGCTAAAAACTTCATATTCACAGTCATTTGTCACAGTTCAATAGCATATTTTAAATACTTCAATCTAAAACCATCTCTAAAATCAGCACAGAAAGACTTCAATTTCTATCATGATCATCATCTAACAACAACAAGCAAAAATCAACTTTCATGATACGGAAATAAGTTACAAAATTAAATGCGTAAATTGTAATGGTAAAGAAAATAAGGCGCACGGCAGACGGCACGACACGTGTCGACCGATAGTCGCAATTAGGCGCGTCACTCAAAGTAAAGTATGGCAGCGGAAGGTGACGCGTGTGCGCACCGCTCGAGTGGAAACGAATTGGTCGAATTAATTGTTTGAATGGCCAGCTTTATTGTGGGAAAATTTTCTATGTAAAGCAAACGGTAGATGAAAAGCAATTGTTCGGAGGTAAAGTGGAAGTACGTACACGTGGCTGAGCGGCGAGTGTGATCGATGCTTTGATGCGCCTAGAATAGCTGAACGTAATCGCTTTAATGTTTCTCTATCCAATGAGCAATACTTTGTTTTGATTACGAAATACCTAAGGAAGTAAAGTGTAACGTTGCATTTTTATTCTTTACTTGAATCACGTGACACGCAACGCGAAATGAATGTCTTCATAAATGTTGCTTTATGGGCCCCATGGGTTTTTCTTGTGTTTTCATTAATCTTAGTACCTTTTGAACACCCTTATCCACACTATCTGGGAGTGACTGTAAGCTTTATTTGTGTTTCAGAGATCAGAACTTGACAAAACTTAGACCCAGAGCAATTCCGAATTTCTGATAAGCATTTTTTTTACTTTACAGCGATAAATCTGTGAATTGTAACACGCCTATTTCTTTATAATACCAAGATCCATAAGCAGATAAAAAATCGACTCATACTCGATGTTAAAATGTTTAATGTGTGTATGTGTGCGTTTATTGTTTAGGTGTTTACGTGTAAGTGTTTTTGTATGTGTCTATGGGTCGAATAAAAGTATTTTCTTTCTTTCTTTCCATAAAACTAAAGCTAATTTATGCCAGTAGCACACGTACGGCTCATGACGCCGCCCATAAAGTCCGTATTACATCAATTGACACAAAATATTCAAACAGCGTTCGCGACATTAGTCTATCGATCGGTATTTCGCATCATTACCTTTGTATGGATTTGTATTGAATGCTCCGATACGTTTTATTGAGCAGTTAAGGCTCGCGCTCTTGTTTCGGTTAAGATATGGCAGATTGCGCGTCATACAGACGATTAAATGACGAGAATGTCTGTGAGGAACTTGGATTTACTGCCGTGTAAACATGCCCTTAGATGTTTTGGTATTTCGAAGTTTTCGAAGAAAATACTGGACTTTGCTATGAAATATATGCGAGAAATGCTTTAGAGCCCATAACATTGCATGACAGTTTTCTTTGAAATACACATTTTCCTTATTTTCAAAAACCAAAAATAAAAATCTTATTGAAAAATTTAAAATGATAAATAAAAACGAAGTGCAAGAGTGAATTAATTAATAATTAACACGAAATCGGTTTCGAGTCTTCACCTTTTAATAACACTCATTAAATTGTACTCATGATACTTAGGGCCCGATTTTACCAACATCAAACAAGGATATTCGTCGAAAATATTACAAAACGCCTAATAAGAAAACGCCACCTATTTGTCAGCGTTGTCGTCGTCTTATACTTATTCGTTGGTAACATCGGTCTCAAACTAAATAAGTAAATAAAATTGTTTTGATATTTATGTCATATGCACAAAATACTCCTGTCTATGAACTTATATTTCTTTATACAAAGTTTCAATCAATCAGTCAGTCAATTCATAAACGTGGTTGGAAGAGATCGCATATAGCAATAAGATCGAGTAAATTGTACATTTCTTCTAATTGATTTTGTTATTAACTTATGTGTGCGACAAGGCGCTATGCAGGCTTGCATCAACTTGACACATTGCACCAAGCACCCTGTATATCTATCAATAAACAAGCCTTGGTTACAAAAACGTTTTCTCTGGACGAAAAAAAAACATTTTGTCATTTATAAGCATTATAACCTATAGTTACATGTCCAAACCGTAGGCACTAAGTGAATTCGTGTGTCGGCCACCTCCGATGCCGAACCAATCATCATTACAAAAAGGTCACACAATCAAATGGAAAAACCACCTTCAACCAAAACAGGACAGACACTTACCAGAGCCTCAAGTGAGAGGAGGACAAAACAACAACAGGGGCACGGCAATAAAGAAAGTGGCAAATGAAAGATTATGTTATCGAGTTAAGGTGTGGACTAGGCGTAATAAAATTCCCGGTATATACCGGGGATGAGTGTAACTTCTGCTTTAAACGAGGGTAAGATAGGAGAAAGATTGTTTCGTTTGCACGGAAAGAAAATATGGACATTCAGCTTTTTGTTAAAGTCAAAAGTGTGTCGATAATTTGTTGTGCTCCTAGCGCAATGGTAGCGGCGCTTTGGTAGTGATGCCGAAGTGAAGCAACCTACAGCGCGGTCGTGTTTGGATGGGTGACCATTTCGACCGTTTAAGTGACGTATATCACGAGTACCTCCGTGCTTCGGAAGGCACGTTAAGCCGTTTGGTCTCGGCTAATACCGGTTGATATTAGTCGTTAAGCCTAGTCAGAGACCTTATGGGTGGCTTGATAACATCTGACAGCAGGGCTAGTCGCTTGCCTTGCAAACACCCCCCCTCCACCAATCTAGGTAAGGCCTTTGTCCAGCAGTGGGATGTTACAGGCTAACTTTACTTACTTTTTACATATGTTTTTATATGCTCTTGACTATACCAGACGAGGCATATACAGGGACGACGATGAAGCGAGCTCACCCAGAAGGAGCCTGTTCACTGTGCCTGTTTTTTTTTGGCAATAAGAGAGATGTAGATTGTTATATGTACGAGCGGTCCCCCGCGACTTCGTTCGCGCCTTTTGAGTTTCCTTTCTCCCCCTCCCATTGCAGCATGATGTTTTATAGCATAAAGCCTTCCTCAATAAATAAACTATCCAACACAAAAATATTTTTTCAAATTGGTCCAGTAGTTCCTTAGATTAGCGCGTTCAAACAAACAAACTCTTCAGCTTTATAATATTAACTAGCAGTCCCCCGCGACTTCGTCCGCGCGTTTTGAGTTTGCTCCCTCCCCTCCCGTCGCAGCGTCATGTTTTATATCCTAAAGCCTTTCTCGATAAATAAGCTATCCAACACAGAAATATTTTTTCAAATCGGTCCAGATGTCCTGAGATAAGCGCGTTCAAACAAACTCTTCCGTTTTATAATATATAGCGGTCCCCCGCGACTTCGTCCACGCGTTTTGAGTTTGCTCCCTCCCCTCCCGTCGCAGCGTCATGTTTTTTATCCTAAAGCCTTTCTCGATAAATAAGCTATCCAACACAGAAATATTTTTTCAAATCGGTCCAGCAGTTCCTGAGATAAGCGCGTTCAAACAAACAAACTCTTCAGCTTTATAATATATTATTGGTGCGGAGTTATGTTAAAACTGTGATAGCTCCTAAGATATTTATTCAAATCAAATGATATAAAGGGCAACTTGGTTCTAAATGAAATGCTCGTGATGATGAATGTATTAATTTTGATATAAAAATAAATACCTGTGTGTATAATACACCTCTAAAAATAATGCATTATTTTTTTACAAATTTATTAACATAAAAAAGGTTGTAGTAAGTCAACCATAAAAGATAGACATATGCTGTCGCGGACTTTATTATAGAACTCTTAATGTTGAACAATGCTGTCATACATAATTTTTGTGTAACTTAAGCGGTTTCCGCAGCGTATGCAGCGGAAGCTCTCAAAAGGAATATCTTTCTCCCGTTTTCGCAACATTTTTCATTTCTGCTGTGGTCTTATGATAGTCCATTGAATAAAAGGTTCTAGAGTGCGTGGCTTAGTAACGTAAGATGTTTCTTCGGAAACATGTCAAGAGTCCCTAGGTAATAAACATACTAAAACCCCGTGACACTAGGAGGAGCCCCGGAGTGGGGGGAGGGGGGGAAAGGGTCCATTTTTTCATTTTTCGCTTAAATCTCCAAAACGGTACATGTTAGAGAAAAACTTTCAAGGAAAAGTTGAAAGGTCATAAAATTATCTACAAGTTGTACCTTAATCATTTTTTCCTATATCCTACCATTTCTGAGTTACACGCAGTAAAAAATGATTTTGGCTCAAACAATTTCCCCATACTACATACCCATGATTATCACATCAATCGATCAAAAAATATTTCTTTCTTCCAAAAAACTCAAATGTGCAACTTGTGACCGGTACTGATAGATTGCTCTTAATTAGGTCTATAATTGATAAAATAAACACATTCCTCCATGGAAGCCTTAAGGAGGAATCAATTGTCAAAATATTATATTAGGGTAGTTTTAGTTACTGAACTTGATCTTTTTATTTTTTTCTTCCAAAAAACTCAAAAGTGCAACTTGTGACTGGTACAGATAGATTGCTCATAATTAGGTCTATCATTGATAAAAATACCAGATTCCACCACGAAGGCGTTTACGGGGAATTGAATTTTATTAGGGTAGTTACGATACTTGAACTTTTTATTTTTTTTCTTACAAAAAGCTCAAAAGTGCAACTTGTGATCGGTACTAACAGATTGCTCTTACTTAGGTCTATCATTGATAAAAAAAACACATTCCTTCATGGAAGCCTTTAGGAGGAAGTGATTGTCAAAATATTATATTAGGGTAGTTACGCAACTTGACCTTTTTATTTTTTTTCTTCCAAAAAGCTCAAAAGTGAAGCTTGTGACCGATACTGATAGATTGCTCTTAATTAGGTCTATAATTGGTAAAAAAAACATATTCCTCCATGGAAGCCTTTAGGAGGAATCGATTGTCAAAGTATTATATTAGGGTAGTTTGAGTTTACTGTACTTGATCTTTTTGATTTTTTTCTTCCAAAAAGCTCAAAAGTGCAACTTGTGACCGGTACCGATAGATTGCTCATAATTAGGTCTATCATTGATAAAAAAACCAGCTTCCACCATGGAGGCGTTTAGGAGGAATTGAATTTTATTAGGGTAGTTACGATACTTGAACTTTTTATTTTTTTCCTCTAGTGCCTCTCATATGACATCAATGTCCCAACATTATCCGTTGTTCGGATTTTTTCGATGAAGCTTCACACGTAGCATGGGAAGGGGTCCGCCCTCGTTAAGCTTATGCTAAAGTTTGCTTATGTTTTCGAATTTTTCACCTTTCCTTTTTCGAGCTACATCCCATGATGTAGCTCGAAAACGGCTGCTAATAGAAAAAAATGATTAAAATACAACTTGTAGATAATTTTATGGCCTTTCAACTTTTCCTTGAAAGTTTTTCTCTAACATGTACCGTTTTGGAGATTTAAGCGAAAAATGAAAAAATGGACCCTTTCCCCCCCTCCCCCCACTCCGGGGCTCCTCCTACTGTCCCGGGGTTTTAGTATGTTTATTACCTAGGGACTCTTGACATGTTTCCGAAGAAACATCTTACGTTACTAACTCACGCACTCTAGACCCCCCTTGGAGAGACTCATTCAATGGACTATGAGTCGCATCTTTATGTTATATAGCCTAAAGCCTTCCTCGATAAATGGACTATCCAACGTAAAAATAATTTTTCAAATCGGGCCAGTAGTTTTTGAGATTAGCGCGTTCAAACAAACAAACAAACAAACTCTTCAGCTTTATAATATTAGTATAGATATGGATGTAGGTAAGTGAGAGGCCAGCAATCATAGTAAGTGTGAGCTCGCGTTGTTTGATGCGAAATTATTTCAAAACTATGTTAGCTTCTTAAATATTTATTGAAATCAAATGATGTAAAAAGCAACTTTGTGCAAAATGAAATGCTCGTGATGATGAACGATGATGAATGTATTTATTTTGATAAGACTTGTGTGTTTAAAACACCTTTGAAAATTGTGCATTATTTTTTGACAAATTAATAACATAAAAAAGGTTGTAGTGAGTAAACTATATAAGATAAACATATGCTGTCGCGGAATTTGATTTTTAGTTATAACCCATATCTTGAAAACCTTCTGGTCCGATTTTGATAAGCTTACTTTGTACCCTAAATTAACACAGTCTTCTCGTTTTCAAAAAAAACATGGACAAACATATAATATCATCATCAAAGGACGTCCACTGCTGCATATAGGCCTCCCCCACCGAACAAACACATAAACCTTACAAAATTTTGCAAACGTATTTGGTAGCCTTATTTAATCAACATACTCACATATTATCAAATTCTATCGATGTCACATACCTACATACAAATTGAATTGATTACCTCCTTTTTTTGAAGTCGGTAAAAATACCTCCACACGCTTTTTCATGAAGAAGTTCATAGCCATCTATTTATAAATTTAATTCGTCCGTCACTGCTGAAGTGACCTCTCACCACGTAAGACATCTCAACATTATAAAGATCTACCTCCCTTTGTATATGATCAAAACGCGACCATAACTAATGCGCTGTGGGGCTCAAAGTTGAGTGAAGAGCGTATATTATCTTATCCTGGAATGATTTACACGGGAAGACAATGCAATCTATCCTTAAAAGTGTTTCCAGAAACAAAAATGTGTTTTGAGGGGTAAAGATAAGGTTGCGTTTTGAGTGGAGAGTTGTCGGAAAACTAAAGAAGATTTCACATTTTACTGAAAAATGTGCAAGAAGTAAGGCAGGAAAGCCGTAGGATCCGTTATAAAGACATATTATTCTTTTGAGACGGGGTTATTGTGAGGCGCAATATCTCTCGTAATCCGAAGGTAGGAGATTCAATTGTCATTGTTAGGTCCCTCTAATGAAAAATATTTTGTTTCCCTTTTTAGTGCTTTGTAGTGAAGATTAAAATGTCTCGCGATGGAAATGTTTGCGCGTTAGATTTATTTACTTTTGCGACGTAGTTTGCTGAAGACTGCTGCGGAATAGTTTGGTTACACGTATATTTTCTTAAATCTAGTTATGTACTGCTTACATTGTTAATCTCACAATCACTTATAACTCATACGATTTATTTGTACTTAACTTGTATATTAATTGTAACTTAATAGTATCTCTTAATTATGTATTTGTCGAATTAAACCTATACTTAGTTGATTTTTTTAATTCCTGAAACAGTAGGATTCGATACATAGCATAGGCATCAGACTGACGCACGCAATACCTGAAATAATATTAAATCTGTATTAAACTATTTCTAGAGTATCACATAAAAAAAACACTTGATCATTAGCATAAGCTGTTTTTCTTTTGTGACCGAATGAATTAAACATATGCAGTGTTTTCTTTAAATATAAAAAAAAAACCTGTACTAATATTATAATTACAAAATATGTAAATGATAGCCGTTGTTGTAGAAAGTTCTAGATTTGAGATCCTTCGACCAAAGACGCGTAGGACGTACACCGACAAGATGAACAAACGACCTTGTAAAGATGTCAGGACCAAACAGGATGCAGACCACTTGTAATCGATCGCTGTGGAAAACTGTAGGAAGGCCTATGCTCAGCTGTGGACGTCCTTTGCTGATAATGATGATGATGATGAATAATATGTAATTATATCACTTACAAAGTGATCAAAAACTTTTTTTAATGTGTGTTTGAGTAAATTAAGATTATATTTCAAGATTGGGCATTGGTATGATCATTGCAAAACTAATAGACTTTGGTCTAGTAGGCGTAGTTTTCTATTAAACCTGAATGATGAATATCTCATTACAAACGCACAACCTAGGGCCGGAACGCCCATCTTGTCTCTTTTGCATAACTAAAAGTCGCTGCTGACCTCTCGCTTGCTTCCTGCGACCGTTGGCTTTGCTGTCGATACGAATCGACGATTTGATACAATTGAAGAAGATTTGAGTAAGCTCAGTTTGTACATTGCCTAATCAATAGGTTACGATTGTGCGTGTTTCGAAGAAAATATATACATGTAACATAGAGTTATTTTAATGTCCATTGGTTAAGGTATTTTTCACACACAATCGTACGTAAATATATATAATATGTAGGTATTTGTAATATTATGAAAGTTTAAATGTATTTACTTGATATTCATTTTATTGTATAAAATCTAAGAATGGTAAGAAGTGCTCGTTGCGCAGCGGTGGCGGTTTGGTAGTGATACCAAACTTAGGCAAACTACGTCCCGGTCGTGTTTGGATAGGTGATCATTCCGACCATTAAAGTAACGTTTTTCACGAGCATCTCCGTGCTTCCGAAGGCACGTTAAGCCGTTGGTCCTGGAGCCCTTATAGGCGGCCTTATAACATCTGATAGCAAGGTTTGTCGCTTGCCTTGCAAACACCCCTCCACCAATCCGCACTGAGCCCGCGTGGTGGAGTATGGCTCAAACTATCTTATAGTTGAGGTAAGGCCTTTGCCCAGCAGTGGGTCATTAAAGGCTAACTTTACTTTACCTTTAAAATCTAAGAATGAATTGTTTGTGTAGACAATTTATCATTTTTTATATAATTTCTGTTTAGCCCAAAGACATTACTGGTATAGAACGCCATATGGCGTTAATTCCAGTTTTTTGTACAAATTTTGATTGTGCAATAAAGTATAAAAAAAGTATTTTTTATCATTATTCGAGCTAATTTATCATTAATTTCACGAAACTGGAAATGAAATGAATATTTTATTTGCCAATGAAAAAGTGTACAGTTTTGTAGGTGCTATAGATATTGCGGTTCAGCTTCAATTCAGCTGGTTCTTAAACGTAAAGTTAGCCTGTAACGTCCCACTGCTGGACAATAAGGCCTTATGCTTTTTAGAATGTTTTTAACACTCACAGTGTCACATTTTACATTCATAAAGATGAAATAAGAAACCAAAAAAATTGCGCACGGGCGGGACTTGAACCAGCAACCTTTTGGCAAACCGGGCCAAACGCTCTTACCAATTGAGCTACCGTGTTACCAATTGAGTCCGACCCTGCGAAATTTGTGGTTTCTCATGAAAACGTCAATTGCGCGACGCCTAGCGCCATCCAGCCGTCTGTTTATGAAACAGATGGCCCAAGCAGTTATTCTTTACAGAATAAATTCAACTTGGAAATTGGTGTCGCTTCGCTATCTAATGCTTTTTAGAATGTTTTTAACACTCACAGTGTCACATTTTACATTCATAAAGATGAAATAAGAAACCAAAAATTTGCGCACGGGCGGGACTTGAACCAGCAACCTTTTGTCATGAGAAACCACAAATTTCACAGGGTCGGACTGACAGCACGGTAGCTCAATTGGTAAGAGCGTTTGGCCCGGTTTGCCAAAAGGTTGCTGGTTCAAGTCCCGCCCGTGCGCAAATTTTTGGTTTCTTATTTCATCTTTATGAATAAGGCCTTACCTCAACTATGCGGTAGTTTGAGCCATACTCCACCACGCGGGCTCAATGCAGATTGGTGATGTGATGTTTGCAAGACATATGACTAACCTTGCTATCAGATGTTATCAAGCCGCCTATAAGGCCTCTGAGTATGGCTAATATCAACCGATATTCGGCGGAACCAACGGCTTGACGTGCCTTCCGAAGCAAGGAGATGCTCGTGAAAAACGTTACTTTAATGGTCGGAATGGTCACCCATCCAAACACGACCGGGACGTAGGTTGTTTCACTTCGGTATCTTCCATTAGTAACAAGTGTAAAAATAAATGTAATCACTTGACATTATTTTGATTTGTTCCTGATGCTAGCCACAACTTCTGTAATCTGTTAATTATGTACAGTCTACATAATTCGAGAAACCACATCGTAGAGTCTACATAATTCAAGAAACTAAAATGTAAAGTCTTCACAATTCAAAATAACCACAAATAAATCATATTGATTTATATCTAGAAAAAGTTTCTGGGATGGGATTATTACCTATCAAAAATTCATCCTCTTAAATACTATTATGTTTTATTAATACTTTTACGGACAGTACTCCAGACACAATAGAAATTTTATTGTTATCCCGCCTATAGGTGGTCACTGTCCGTGAAAGAGTTAATATTCATGCGAATCTAAAATATTATTGAGCCTACTGACAACCTTGTTACGTAGAGTGTGACTCTGGCTTCGACACTGGCCGAACAAATTCAAAACAGCCATAAATCAGCGACACAAATAAAAAACTAAGGTAAGCGCTACTGTTGTGGGCCGCCCCGGATGGTGCGAAGTAGTGTTGTAGCAAAACCTACGATATAGCTAGAAAAAATGTTACAGCTAGTAGCTATGTGATCAAGAAAATTTAGGGGCAATTAATTCTGTTAACGAATGGCAAGTTTTAAATATTTTTGCAGGTGACCTTTAAAAAAGTTCAGTAGATACGTCCTGAAGTAGGAATTCCCGTTGTGGGTAGGCTTGATTATTTCTTTTGCCACTCAAAGTATGAGAGACAAAAAACTCAAATTTCTGTTTTTCGTTATAAACATCAGTCAAACCCACCTCTTAACAGAGTATTAAATGACCCTAACCACTTGATAATAATTCCCAATCAGTCAGTAGTAGCATTCCGAATATAAAATTATCCAATATTAGTGTTGTGCTATTGTCCCATCACTATCTCTGGCGGGCATCGGGCCACTTCCGTGCGGAAGCGAGTCTATTGGCGGAAAAACCGAAGGTTTGTTAGAGGTTTATTGAAAAGCGAGCACTGGTCACAGTGGTCGGGCTCAACGTGGCTTTTTTGATAATTTTTGTACACTATAGATGGGTTTACCGTAAAATACGGTCACGTTTATCCGCATCTGCCCTATGGCTCTATTATAATATTGATGGACATACCTTTACTACATAGATATGACGCAAATTCAACATATTCTCTTTTACCCAGTTAAAATTGTATACATGATTCTCCTCAACATATGTACTTATTTCCAAATAGACTGGCAGAAGATCATTTCTCCCATAACCTGGTATGAATTCTCAGTGCATTCGAAATGCAAAGCAAAATATACAAAGCTATGTTTTACAAGATTTACGGTAGGTTCTAATTAAATTTATACAGGGCATTATAGCTAAGTAGAAATAAATCTGAAAGCTCGCAAAACATCGAGGATACAAAAAATATTATTAACAAATGAATGAAAAAATATTGTTTCAAAATATTCATAGCGAAAATAATTGCTTTAATGAACGTTCTCAGACCTTAGTGGAAACATCAATACTATCTAATTCCAGCATCTCCCCACAGATTTACCTTCCGCAGCGCTAAGCATCGCTCACCTAACGAGTCCATACGAGTACAGAGCTGCGCACGCGTCACCATTCGACGCGCACGTGTCGCGAAAATTAAAAACCTTTCAGATCCAACGATATTAATTACCTACAGAACCCTCGTGAGAAAGAGACGCAATTAGCCGCCATTGTGCTGTCTTGTCCTTTTCGAGGGGCATTTGAGGTGTATTGATTAAAGGGTATGCATATTCGATTTTAATTATGATATAACTTTCAATGTTCTGCTTAATTAGGAAAGTGCAAATAAAAAAACTAATAAAATTGTGTTAACCTATGTATTCAACAGCAAAACGGAGTCACAACAACTAATTATTGATATTAATTAAATAAAAATCTATCTTTATGGATAATTTGTCTCCTATTATTTGGGAATACTATTGTTGTTAATTCAATTTACTATTATGTACTTTCGCTTGTTTTTAATCGCATAACACTATACTGAACAAGAGCAAATGCATTCGGGATTTTGAATAATAAGCACAGTGCGTAGTAGAGTTTCCCAAGCATTAGGTTCAGCAATGAAGCTGGGTAGAGTCAAACTACAATTATCCTTATTTTAATAGACATAAGACCCTTATTATATGTCTCGATGCATTTTTTCCATCGCCGTGCAATTCCAAATTAAAACTTATTCATGTTAGTTTACACTCTAATTCAATGAAAATAAGGGTGCTTATTTTGGAGGGCTATTTTGCTATGCTCAATCCGCACTACAACTAAATAATTATGCACGCTTTTATTAATTTCTAAAGCTAAATTTTCACATGGCTACCTCCTAATAGAAAGCAAGGGAAACTTTCGTTTATACTTTAGAAGTAAAATAATCTGTGGGTAACTATCATAACACAGAATTTTTTGATATCGAATTTCATTTCACAGAAAACTATTCTATAATTAACCACTGGATATGAAACGCAAGAGCGAATGTATGAAAACATCATTAGCCAATTTCTGCGGGGCGGGGCGAGCTTGTCGTGTCAATTTTTGACATTTAGTGCATGGAAGTGTCGATGTTTTTTTATCGATATGTGTGGAACGAATGAATGAACGAATCTTTTGTAAAATTATATTTAATTTTATCACCAAAACAATAAATTACATTATAGGCATGTAATGCACAAGCCTTAAAATGAACAATTGAAACATAGAACGTCGTTTTATATGAACGATCTGGCAAGTATCACTTGGTTAGTGTGAACTTTCTAAGACATTTTGAAACAGCCCGTTAGTACACAATATAGCCTGGCACCATTAAAATCTTCCTATGGGATAATTAAGCAGTAGATTTTTTGCGTTGGCATTCAATCACGCTTGGCGTAAATTGAATGCCACATATTCGGTGATGTTATACGGGGATCCATTTTGCCTCTCTTTGGACTGCTTCTACCCACTTTATTTTCCTAAATGGATCTACAGAAAATATGAAATAATATTATAAAGATGTATTGTCATAAAATATGAAGTTTAAAATTTTAAAGCAAACTGTTGTATTTTTAAGATTACCTTAATCTACACTCGAGTAAAACATTTTACATATTTATCATTTTATTTTAATAGAATTTATATTAAAAAATTGAGAAATGTTTATCGATATGATTTATCGACAATTGTCAAGCACAATTAAAATTAAACTGACAAGAGAACGAATGATAAACATATGATAATCCTGCCGTATAAAGTATACGTTATCTTGTTGATTTTGTGGTAACTGACCACCACTTTTTTAAATGGCAATATTACTTTTCTCTTGGAAAACACATTTTACTATTTTCATGAAAAATAACAGCTTTAGTGGGATAAAACGTTACTTATGGATTAAAATAAATATTTTTTGTCTTGCCGCTATAATTTTTACACAAAAACACGGCACATTTACCCATTTTTTCCGTCAATGTTTCTCACTGAGCTCTATCACCGTACTGACAAGACATCACCTGCAAGTGAGGCCAAAAAGCCCGCTTCGTGGCTAAGGGGGCACAAGCGAAATTGCCCGTCATTGCGCGTCCAGTGGTTTATTCGTCCAAGAAGGCTCCTAATAGAAAGCAAGGGAAACTTTCGTTTATACTTTAGAAGTAAAATAATCTGTGGGTAACTATCATAACACAGAATTTTTTGATATCGAATTTCATTTCACAGGAAACTATTCAATGAATGTTAATATCTTTTTTTCTTGTTTAATCGAATAGTTATTTATCGTCGTTTCATAACATCGAATAACAGTTCACCAAAAAAATATTTCGCAACTGTTTTGTTAAGCAGAATAACGATATACCAAACTAATGTTTCATAGAATTATTAAGTTATCGATATAACCTTTCATAAAAACTGGTTTCAATGTGTAACGGTTCCCATATATTTTTGCATACGCATGCAAGTAAGAAGGCATGCGCATGCATACGCATGCAAGTAAGAAGGCATACATGCATGCATTAATGCATGCAAGTAAGCAAGCAGGCATGCATAAATGCATGCATGCAAGCCAACAGGCATGCATGCAGCAAGCAAGAAGGCATGCAAACAAGCAGCATACATTAGGATTTCCTCGTCTCCGGCGCTGCGGGAATAGCAGCCTCGTCGCCGTTGCGTAACAAGACGCAGTCACTCACACTCGCCTTTGCAGCTTCGAACCACCGGCTCGCGCGGGTGGCTACACCTTGTTACAGCGGGAGGAGGCTGCTCTCCCTCCGCGCCTCCGGCTTTTGAATTACACTCTAGTATTGGGCAGACTAGTACCACGGCGAAGAGACCACGGCAAGTCGGGATTAACGCAGTTTATTTATTAGATCAATATTTATTTCATATTTATATCAGTTATGCTTAAATTGTCTAATAATAAAGAATGCAATATAATATTAGTAACAAATTCGTTTGGAAGAAGATTCTAGAATTTGTTGAATATTATTTTGAAACATCTGCGAATTGTTTTATGGGAAATGAAAATCGATGAAGAAAATTGCGATTAAGTGATGGGTTCCCATAATCTGTATTACTATTATCGTTTAACGATATTTTTTTAGCCTGACAGAGCGTGACAAGTTGTATAAACGACATGACTCTGTTACCGGCCAAACCTGATTTAAGGACAAACCAGTTTGGCCTAGGCTAAACTAGCTTGTCCTATACGCGATAGGATTAACTAGTATAGTCTCGGCCAAACTTTTCGTCCTAAGCCCGATAGGACAAACCAGTTTACGCTAGCCCAAACTTGTTGATCCAAATATGAACACGCACACTACCGGCCGCTCAAAGAATGCTATTTTACGAAATTGGCATCAAACATGGTGTACTTCAGAAGTTAAATTTCAGTTTTTTTATTGAATTACTTTTTTATCTCCCTGAAGCATTAAAAATATAATAAAGTTACACATTTTTATTTCAGCTCTGAATTCGACGTATGCAATTAAACTTTTATACAGGTAACAGATGTTAGTAAAGACTGATATATCAGCTTTGAGACGTTATGTTTGATCAGGCTAAAGTTTTGTGAGATGCACCTGCAACCAAAACTGTAGCAAGCCACAAACAGAATGCAAGTGCAAGAAAGCAACGATACTTTGAAATTAAAAAATAAATAATAAAATAAGTAAGGGCCCTTATTGTTTATTTAACATAATTTATTATGATTAGAATGGTTACAAACAGAATTGCTACCATGTATCTTATTTTTTATGAGCTTTCGATGTAGCGGCACCGTTGCAAACGCCATGATCACGGAGTAACTGAAGAGAACTTGCGGGTGGGTTGTGATTTGGGTGGGTGGGAAGTATAGCAAAAAAAAGGGAAATGGAAGTTATAGTCCCGAATCCAACAATTGTGATACGAGTATTACTGGCTATGAAGATTTAAAACAATATATTGTTATAATCATTGTTTAAATTACCAATTATTCAATAAATATGATTTTATTTTCAGTTACAGAGTATCCTCAGTTTATCAATTTATTTGGCTTTCTAGGTATTCTAAAATGATAAAACTAGGCTACACCAGTTTATCCTGGGAGTGTGCATATTCATATAAGAATCAACTAGTTTGACCTAGCCTAAACTAGTTTATCCTATTGAGCTTAATAGCCGATTTTACCAATGTCAGATAAGACTTATCCGACTAAATGGGTATTAGACGATGAATTAAAAAAAAACATAAATGATGCTGACTAATAGGGTGATGTTATCAAATAGGCGTTTTGTATTATATTCGACGAATATTCCTTATCTGTTGTAGGTAAAATCAAACCAAAGACGAACTATTTTGACCTAAGCTAAACTAGTTAATCCTGAAATCTGGAAGGGCGGGTACCAACTTCATTGTAAGTCAATGAATAAGTTTAGACCTAAGGTTTAGCCTTATATTTTTAGAAAGTAAATATCTCATGTAATAATTTCTTACAATAAGTATTTTTTCTTTATGATTCTTGCGTTCATATCAGTAACTAAATTTCCACAACAAAGTAGTACCCACTTAAGTGCCAATGCATTTACAAGTTGCAAGTAAACTTTTTGATCTACTGTCAAATACACAGGAGAGTAAATAATTTTGTTCTGCTCTTACAATCTTCATAGACTGAAACAGTAGAGGCATCCCCACGTCCCCTTTTTTGATCGTCCGCGGATAACCTTAATGAAAAGATCCCCACTGACCGATAGCAGATGAACGTGTGCCTGTCACTTGGTCACTGTGATCTGTATCTGAGGGCCTACTATGTTAGCCTACCCGTCTTGTTAAATCAAGCCGCTCCTGCCTCGCAGGAACGCGAAAGATTGGTTAAATGGATTTAAAATCACTTTTTTTTATAGTAAACTGTAAGGTGTTCAAATCACGTTACTGTTGCACCTAATTGATAAGTGTATTGTGGATAATATATATAAAATACGAAATACGAGTATAAACCATGGGTATAACGTCACATCGATGGTTACATATTAAGTGTGATCGATTTAGTGTGCCTTTCTATTGATGCAGCGGACCAATGCGAAGTTCTGACGATGAAGTGCGCCTTCATATTAGAGCGTCAGCAGCGCGGCAGCAGCGAATGCCTTTACATTAGCAGCGCGACGGTTGCGCGACTGCGTCGGTCCCACTATACTCATCATTACCCATTTCAGTGCAAATACGGGGATAGTATTACCACTAGTAATAGGTATAGTGGGACAGACCCGCACGACTTACGCGCCGCTGCGGCGCTGCTGCCGCGCCGCCGTGTATAGTATGAAATCATCGGCAGCGCGACTATCGCGCGTAAGTCGCGCTGCTAAAGTCGCCTAAATGTGAAAGCGCTCTTAGTGCGCCTTTACATTAGAGTGACAGCAACGCCGTCGCTCTAATGTGAAGGGCTTACTGCTGTCATTTATATATGAAATATCAGCAGCGCGGCTATCTCCGGTAGGCTGTAGCGCTGCTAAAGTCGCCTAAGTGTGAAAGCGCTTTAAAAGTGCTGGGTAAGCGGTATAGCGTTGACACACATTAAAACCATGGATGTGGGCGGAGTACTGTCCTGTTGCGTCGACAGTACTCTGCCGACGGTCGATGTTTTGACCATCGATGCTAGCATAAACTAGGCTGGTGATACACAGTAGGGCCTCCATCCCGTGCGCGACAGATGCGGTGCCCGTCACATGATCACAGTCGCAGATTGTCATGTAATTGGAAACGGATTGAGTTACGCACACTTGTGATAGAATTGATATCTACCTTTCCCTTGCAGTAGACGTCATATTGCTGATAATTATGACGATGATGATTGATCAGTTCTAATCGTAATATTATATATTGCAAAATCATTCGTCTTGACAATAAATAACATCCTACGCCACGAAAAATAAATGCGTTTATCTAAAATACGTAGTGCGTCGTAGATTATTAAATTGTTCTGATCCCAAAGTAAGGCATTGCAACTTGTGTTATGAAAATCAGACACAACGGTGGTACCACAACACTCAGACCTGAGACAATGTAGAAAAAAATGATTTCTATATTGACCCGACCGGAAATCGAATCCGGGACCTCAGAAAGGCGACGCCTTGAAACCCAGCGTGCTTAGCCACTACACCACGGAGGTCGACAAAATGACCAAATTTCCTATGTTAATAATGTCCAAATTTCTCAAATAAAAGAACTTGTTTGCTTATTTTTACTAATTTATACGTAAACGATTGCTACATTATTTATATCTAGTAACTTCGTGTCTTGTAGAAGTAGCCTACTTTTTCAGAATGAGTTAACCACTAAATATGGTAAAATCATTTAACCATTAATACCTACAACATGTATTGTAATAGCTTAAATCTAAAGTACTTAGAAAGTAGTTGTGCATATTTTTGCTCAAAACAAATACAAATACAAATGCGTTTATTTGCGTAATTTTGGGTGTACGTTACAACAAAGTTCTTAGATAAAACATTCGAGTTCACCAAAATTTGCTACATTAGTTAGCGTACAAATATAAAATTGATAAAACGAGATTAAAATAATCGATATTGGATTAATTATATTTCTAACAAGTAAAATTCATTAAGATTCATTAAGATTATAAAACATATTGTCATCTCAATTCGGCTCGGTTATCGATTATAACAATACAGATCATTAGATAAACAGAACTAGAATAATAAATGTTAAGCCTAGTAAACAAAATATTTGTTCCCAAATGAACAAAATTTACATTCACACACATAATCCGTTCCACCTCAACGCGCGTAAAGCGGGGTGCACACAGCCGTGCGTCGGTCCGTCCGTCCGTACGCCATTGTCGCTAATGTATTGTTGCGATCGGCGCGGCTTAGCCATTCGTTTGCTATTTTGCGCGATTAAAAAAGATTGTTTCTGCCGATGAAAGGGTAGACGGAGGGAAAGGTAAACCGTTTAAGCACGGTCCGCGTACTGTAATTGTATTTTGGTAGGTATTCAAATGGTAGAGCAGGGAATTAAAAATATTGTAACCCCATATACGGAATACTAATGAAGACTGTATTTTTAATAATGCGATTCTATGTCTAATTAATTGTTATTATGGTATGGTATCGTTTAATATTTTATCTGAAGTTCCTCAATGATATTCAACACAAATATAAATCTTTATATCTAAAATTGTGTTCGCCTACAACATAAAACATAAATTAACGACCTCCTGGTCGAGGCTAGCACGCTGGTTTCAAGCGTCGCCATCTCGTGAGTTTCCGGGTTCGATTCCCGGTCAGGTCAATGTAGAAAACGATCTTTATTGTCTCGGGTCTGGGCGTTGTGGTACCACCGTTGTTTCCGGATTTCCATAACACAAGTGCTTTAGTAACTTAGCTTGGGATCGGAGCAATGTATGTGATGTTGTCATTTAAAAAAAAAATATACAACTGATTTTCGACAACAAAAGTGCATCCCAATAATAACAGGATTGCACTCATTAATTACAACTGACAAGGAAGGGTTCGCATGCAAAATTCAACGTGAGAAAAAAATCCTAGCGACCGTTACATTCGCTGTCCCCTTACATTACATTAACTATCGTAATTAACATAAAAATAAATTCATAATGATATGAAATATTGCAGGCGCGCGACAATAAGTTCAATTTTCCACGCGATAAATCTAGTAATAATAATACGGGGGGGAGTCAGAAGTGACAAAGGAGATTTGACGCGTGCGATGCGAGCGCCGGAGTACACCTTGCCTTTGTTCGTACCCTCTGTACAGAGGTGTGTGCGGTTGTTCTTGAATGGATGCATGCCCATTGAGATTTCGGTTGCATGTTTTTTTTTTGTTTTACTTAGATCCGCCCGCATGTAGGTGCGATTTCTGTCCCACACACGATCGCGAGAACTTATATTTCATGTTTACTGTTTGTTTATTTTAACCGACTTCAAAAAAGGAGGTAATAAAGTTCGACCTGTATGTGATATCGTCAGAATTAAGGCTTCCTAACACGTGTGCAATTTCGTAAGCATGTAATATGTATGTTTGTCTCAAAATTTCTCGATAATGAGAACTCATAGTGTATTGATTCTTTTTAGTTCAATCAGGTATAGTTCATACTAAGGGTAGAGTGTAAGTTTCATCCAAATCGGTTCTGTAGTTTTTGATGTATAAGTAATAACTAAAAACAGGATTAAAAACTTCTGAAATTTTTTTCAACCGCCTTCAATAACCGACTTAAAAGCTTAAAATAACGTAATTGCCTTATATTTAGGAGAAACAATACTTTTACAGTCGGTGCATGATGTCAAATCTTACGTACTTACACGAAAGTCTACACACATTATGCACCGACTGCAAAAGAATGTGTTTCTCCTACCTAAATATAAGCTTTTTATTCAGTTTTTTGAATGTACATAGGTATTATTTTTGTATACGACAAAAAAATCAAACAGCAAAATATTTTTCGTTCCGACAACTGCTACAGGTAGACATGAGGCCTTAGAGTGTAATTTTGGAAGGTAATATGGCTCCAATAAATACTTACAAAGAAATTAAATAAAAATGTGATTGCACATTGAGTTGACACCAGCTAGCTAAGCTTTACAAGAGCAACATTTAATGAGAAAATAATCACAAACTTCCTCACAATAAGCACACTTAGGTACACCTTATATTTCATCCATCCACTCGATATCGGTAATCGATATTGGTGGTTCATTGAATTAACATTAGAAATCTGAACAATCGGATCGGCATTCAAAATCATGCGTGCATTTTTACCGGTTAAAATCAAACGACAAAAATAATATTCGCACGTCAGCTCACCCTCTAGCCAGCTACCCTCGTTAGGAGGGATCTGCACTGATAGCCGTAATGCACGTGGGTTTCATTGCAATTTAGCGTTACGATAGGTTATGGGAAGTAACTATCCATTTATGGAAGCGTTTAATATTAAATATCTAGCGCTGTGATGATGCATTTTGTGGGCGCAGACTGTTATTAGTTTTAAATAAACAAGATTCGAAAAAAATGTGTTAACATTAAAAGCAGTCATTACAAACGACGCCACACTTAAACTTTAGTCTTGATCAAAATCAAATGTAATAATATACATAAAAGTTATTAAATTAAGTAGCAGTTTTAAAATAAATATCCTTTGGACATTCCCACACATCGCCATCTAGTCCCAAAGTAAGCTACTCAAAGCTTGTGTTATGGGTGCCAGACAACGGATATAATACTTAAATACTTTTTTGTTTGTAAATACATACATGATATACATAGAAAACACCCAGACCAATACAAACAGACATGTTCATGTACACAAATGTTTGTATTGTGCGGGGATCGAACCCGCAACCCGCTGCGTAGTAGGCGATTTCTCGACCACTACACCAGACGGGTCGTCGTAAAAGTAACAAGCTTCCATCCTCACAAATTATTGTGTAATAAAATATAGTAAGTAAGAGTTAAATTTGCGAAACGATATAACTCATTCTTATGAATATTCCTCAAGAACATGTTTTGGCTTACAGTTAAGTACATTACTCATGTGCGTATAAAATTTGTTTCAACTCAACTGTAAACTATTTTCTATAAGAAAATAAAATAAAATCATCTTATATTATGCCACTCTATTGAGCCAACTTGCAGGCATCTAAGCAAATGACGTCACTCAAGGTAAAACAATATTAATAATACCATAACCGTCTTTTATTTAAGCGGTCCAGCGATCGATATCCGTGACGGGTGCAATGACGCGTGCACAATCACTGCAGTTACAACTCACCCCAGTGTGCACTCGGCCCTACGGATTTTATGTACCCTGCCCGTCACCGCTTCTGGGCCAAGTGACGTCACTGAGGTAAGGGTGTCAAGGGAATATTACAAATCGATAAGGTCAGAAAATATGCTGTTCTTTGTGCACATACTGCGGTGCAAACAGTGCATACCTACTTTCTTATTAATATATAGATTTGAAAAGGTACTGGCACAAATACGCTCATGGTGTATTTATGTATACATTCTTTATTGCACAAACAAAATCAATTATCAATGGCGGACTTAATGCTTGTTGCTTGGTTGTATGGTTGGTATCATCATTCATCATCATCATCATTATCAGCCAAAGGACGTCCACTGCTGAACATAGGCCTCCCCCACGGCTCCACAGCGACTAGTTGTAAGCGGTCTGCATCCAGAGTGATCCTGCGATCTGTACAAGGTCGTCTGTCCTTCTTGTCGGAGGACGTCCTACGCTGCGCTTTTGGTCGGAGGATCTCCAATCGGGAACTTTTCTGCCCCAACGGCCAGTTATTTGCGCAATGCTAGGCTAAGGTGCTATGCTAGGTATAATTTGACCTTTTTTATGCATGGTAGCACGATTGCCATGATGAAATCACCACTATCAGCCGGAAGTTAATATCTGGCTGAACACAGACTTCCAATAGCTCCTTATACCGACCGAGAGCATGTCATCTACTTCCAGTAGACAATCTTTAAAAGCATCTTGATTTCATAATTTATTAGACTAAATACTTGGAAATATTTGCCGACAGTAGCCGCTGTACTCAGAAAGACGTATTCCAATGCTGATATTAAGCTAACCGAATTAAAAAGTGAGTGATTGTGTGAATATTTACGATCGATGCTAACGCAATAGCTCCCTAATGATAAACACACGCGCTCCGACTTCATCCCCCGTACTTAGCGCTGCAAGTGCATTCGAATTGGGATTTATGGGCTAACAATTTAATTATTGTAATAAAAAGTCACTCGTGTGTCCCGTACTGCATTAAACTTCATTACGAGCTTTTCAAAAGGATGTTGTTTTGTATTATCAAACTGTTGTTTGACGACGAAACTAACTTTTTGTTTTTTGTATGAAATAAAAAACCAAAAATTACGCACGAGCTATCTAGCCGGGCCAACACTCTTTTCAATTGAGCTACCGTGCTGTCGGTCTGACCGCGTGAAATTTCTGGTCACTTATGTATCCACGAGACCAGATTTTTTGCGTATCATGTTTTTGTTTTTGTTTTTAGTAAACATTTTCTTTGATTTAACCGATATTAGGTTTTTGTTGTCCAACACACGTATGTTATTTACCTAACCCGACTTTGTTTGGAAATACACAAGAACGTTCAAGAGTAAAGATAAATTATTTGTAAGGAAAACACAGAAATAAAGGGGTGCCTTTTTCAAGTTTTTGTTAGTAAAAGAACTTGAGATTATTTAATAAACTAGAAATGAATTGTATGAATAATTAATCATATGATATTTTATCTAATTTAAATGTATTCTGATTTGTCAGCACAAGTTTCACTGACCAATGATTCAGGTAGCGACCGTCCAATCTCGAAGCAAACATGCTTAGGACGCCGTTGGATTTGGCTCGAACCCTGCGCACCAGGGGTTTGCAATCAATCAAATCGATGTTGATAATTGTGATACACCGAATTATAAATCTACTCTAATATTCTGGATTTTCTTTCCCATAAGTATTAAAGAAAGCTGATGGCTAAAAAATACCCATACAAAAAGTTTCCTTTCAAAAGTTTTAAGGATAAAGATTACTAATTACGCTACGCGTAGATTCAATCTGTTAGCTAAAAGGTATTTCATGTGTTGGTGATAAATAGCAAATTGCTATTAAAACAACTCAAATTTATCAGAAGGTTCAAGTATAAAAAAATAGTTCCAAGTTGAACAGTTAACTTACTGTTTGTTTTTCAATATCCTTACCCTCTTAATATTTGATTAACATAAACAGGCAACCGGCTCAAATCGAGAAGACAAATCTATCTCTTGGAAATCGTTAATTCGTGAAACTCCGTCCCTTTCAAGGGGTTGTTCGATGAATGCTTGGCTAAGTGTGTTAGGATGCGAAAGCCGGGCGCAAACGGTGAGGTAAAGCATCTTAACGTGGACAACACAAGCATGTTTGCACTAATCACCGTTGCATAAAATTACCATATTAAACTAGACGTCCTAAACCCTATTTTTCACAATTATACCACTACTATGACATTTGGATTCGCTTAAAAGCTCTTCTTGTAACGTCCGGGAAAACACCTAGCATTTTTTGGAATTATTAATTCTCTCCATAATTGCTTACATACTAATTAGGTAAGGGTTAAAACTAGCCATTATTTCGTGAAGTTGATTTCCTGTTTCTTAGAACATTCCGATTTAATTTGTAACAAGTACCTATTGCTACATTAAAATAGACTTGGGCCGAAAAAGTAAAGCAAATGTTACAAAAAATAAAAATAACTCTGTTTATCACTCGTCACGTAAGCCGAATGACGGGTGAAGTCTGGGCTTGTCGGATGAAATCTGCATCGAGAACGGATCGGAACAGCTTAAATGAAAGACAGCCACGCAGAACCTAGATCAAGAAAAAGATGGCCGAGCTGGACCTATTTAACAGGGTCTGGCAGGCAGTAGCCCAAAATCGTGGAGAGTGAAAAAGGGGTAGGGAAGTCTTTGCCCTGCAGTGGGACACTATGGGCTCATAATAATATCAATAACTCCGTTTGTGGCGACCCTTATTGCGATATTCGACCCCCGAAGGTAGACACCTTGCTCCGTGGCGTGTGAGGCGATTGCCTTTTGATGTGCGCCGACTTTGACGAATAATACCTTTGTAATGAAAGCGTTATGCAGACCCCTCGATGTTTATTGTTTCTAGGAGATAACTTGTTTATAACTATTATGATCATGATTCGTATTCCAATTCTTTATCATTAATTTACTGAAGACTTGCTTAATTGCGTGTGTTTTATCTCAAAGCATCTGTACAGCTGATATTGTTTTTTACATTGAATATTTCTGTTAACTGCTTCGGTGGCGCAGCGGTAAGGGGGTGACACTTTAAAGCAATGGCTGCGCCCGAGGTCCCGGGATAGATTTAGGCATATGTTTTTCGCCCCGGGTTGGGCCAAAAAAATATACCTAGGTTTATCTCTTTAGAAATTCTTAGTGTAGCCCGGAGTTTCGAAGATGGTGGTGTTTCACGCCCGTGCCTTGGAAACGGAAACGAAAAGCCGTTGGTCCTGCGCCCGATCTCTCTCCGGTCGTGTCAGATTACTGTCCCATTGGGCTATAAGAGTGAAAGGAATAGAGAGTGCTCCTGTGTTTACGCATACACTTGTACACTATAATATGTCCCACGCAGTCGGTTAGTCATTGCGACTGGCCACCGTAGTTGAAATAGGCTAGGGGGAATATATTTGGTAACCTTCGGTTGGTTCAACCTGTTAAAAGTGATGACAATCCAGACTAGATCACATTTGATTGATTGATGACTAAATTGGAATATGCACTTGGTTGAGACTACTAAAATATAGTGTACAAACATTGAACTACTACAACTAGCGTATGGAAGTAACACCACAAACAAATTTCGTGCCCCATGTATTGAAGCCACTGGTCATCAACTCATACAATGGTTTCATATTCGAAATTCAAATTTCAAGGAATACGTAACAATCGCGCCGTCGTATTTTCTGTAATTTTTTGCTTAGCATTGATGCTCTATACGTGGTAATAAAAACTCACTGTGTATAAATAAACATTATTTTTTCTGAAGTTTACGTGAATATTATTACGACTTCCGTGGTATAGTGGCTAAGAACGTTGGGTTGCAAAGCGTCGCCGCTCCGAAGTCCCAGGTTCGATTCCCGGTCGGTTTAATATACAAAATCAAATTGTCTATGTTGTCTCGGCTCTGGGTGTTCTGGTACCACCGTTGTGTCTGATTTCCATAACACAAGTGCATTAGCTACTTACTATGGGTTTAGAGCAATGGTTGTGATTGGAGTCTTATATTTTAATAATATTACTCATGGAATAAAACACTATTTTTCGAATTAACTTTTTGCAAAGTTATTGAATTTCAACCCGACGTTTCATTCATGCAGTCATTCGTTTATTTATTTCGACCAACATAGGATCAATTTGTTACCTACAAAAGAGACTTAACCCTAATGTTAGTATACATACACAATACTAAAAAATACATTTTTGATAGCACCGAAAGATAGTTTCGAACACTTTATAGCATTCGTGACCCGTGTTTTATTCTAAAAATAAGTATTTTAAACGTCGACCCTTTAACTTTTCAATGAAGTACCTGGAGATATAATAAAAAACTTAATTAATGTAATGTATCCCAACACTCAAATTCATGGGCACTTTACGAGCCATCACATGAATGAAAATTGCAATATCAATTGAGTGATTAATAAAATTTTGATTGTGCTGTAAAAACGAGTTTTTGCGGGCACATTAAATGCAGATATAAAGTATGGGACCATAAACGTGTAAGTGGTTGTTTTGTTGCATAATAAAGAATCATGAATATCCTTGTTTTATCGCTTCAGAGATTATTTAAAGGTGTGATGTTATGGGCTTTTGATAGCTGTAGTATAAAACAACACGTATGTTTCACTATTACTGAAGTTACTTGTATCCTTGACCTAAATTATGGCCATATTTGAAACATTACTCGTTTACAATAAATAAATGCTTCATAAACGCTTTTTTTAAAGGTAATTTGATTGGTGACAAAAACAGACATTTACGATAAATGTCTGTTCTAATGAGGATAGTACAAAAAAACTATAAGGGTAATAATTAGTGCATCTAAAATATTATACACCTGTGCGCCAAACTCGAGTTGCAATGTAAACAATGCTAACATAAAGTACAAAGCTAAAATTAAAATTAAAAATACAAAATTAGTTTAAAAATACAGAATTAATGTGTATTGTGTGACTCTGCGAGAGTTTTTACTGCAGCTTTGTACTGAGAAAGATTTTGTTTCAGCTGAATTTGGTTCAGCAGTGATTAGCATGTGAACAGCCTTAAGCATAAAAATATATTTAACATATTTTTAATTAGATCTTCTCTACGACTAAACTTCTCTCTTCTCATCGTAAACTAAGTTCTAAACTCGATTACTCAATCTTAATCACATTACCTCCCTATTAAATCCATCTACGTGCATTACGGAGAGATCACTTACCCCCGCACGCAGACAAAATAGTCAAATCGAACTTTATGGACGGAATAAAAGTGCATATAAATTTTATGAAGTATAAACGGGGCATTTCTAAAAGTTTATGGGGCAAGCAGTCGCAGGGGACGCAGCACCTAAACCTAACACTCTTCACCGTGACTCAGAACTATTCATCATTGCCTTTCACATCCATCTCTTGTCCGGAAAGAAGTACCAAAATAGTCAGCGAAGAAAAGAGTCAATGGATGTAAACGCAGAGTAATTGCTCGTTCTAAGGTGACTCGATCCGTAGTTTAGGAGTTATGGTGACCATAAATTTAAGTTAAATTGGAGACATATCTTTTAATGTTCGTTTATTGAAGTGTTTATGTGGAGGTCCTTCAAAGTCGCGGCACGACATTACTTTTAATGGATTGCCCAGATGAATTTGCGTCTTGCGTTACGAATACAAACTTAACTCTTGAAATTAAACTTCGGCCATCTTAATGGATTTCGCGGTGTTATTATATAAGGTGAAGAAACTAGATATCGCTGAGTCTGAGATAAGACGAAAGTTTAATTTAAAATATTACCTACCTACTCGCCGCGACTAGACCTTTTTAAAATCTAGTTGGAAACTTTCGGCTAAAGTTTTCATCTTCTTTTTAGTTTTCGTCTGACTTATGAAAATTAAATTAGACCCCGAGCTTTTGGTAAAGTAAAACATCAAGTTTATAATGATTAAAGTACCTATGTAGTTTTTGAGAAGATAGAAAAGTTTTAGTATCGTATATTACTTAAATTTGAAGATTATTTCTAGCACATGACTTTCTTGAGTTTCTGAGATAACCCAAAACTTAGGTACCAGAAAAAGCATTCGTTTAAATGATGAAAGAAGTTACGATAATACTTAAGGGCCTTCAAGACCTCTTTTAACTCGCAGCTTAGTAGATTTATAGGGTTCCGTAGCCGAATGGCAAAAACCGGAACCCTTATAGTTTTTTCAAGTATGTCTGCCTGTCTGTCCGTCTGTATGTCACAGCCACTTCATTCTGAAACTATTAGTATTACACAGTTAAAATTTAGTAGGTATATGTACCTTGTTAACTGTTTAACGATTCTCATACAAAAAAAATTGAATCCTATACATGAAACTAAAACCTAAAATAGAGTTTTTAGTCAAACCTATGCCTATGCGTGACTATGGATAGGTCTTTTAAAATGTCATTGAGGTTTCTAAAACCATTTTGTCTAAAAAGTTTGAGAAATAGACACTTCCAAAGTGGAAAATCTTTGTTATTCTGCAAATACTATAAAAAAAGTTATATTTACTGTCACAAAAAAATGTGGTATTTCGGACAAGTAGAAGGAAGCGAATCTCAAGTTCAGTTAAAGTTGGCAGTTAAAGTTAGTAGTGTGCGAGTCCGACTCGCACTTGGTCGGTTTTTTAACTTAGCAGACATCACAAGATGAGGAAATATGAAGATTTACTGCAAAAATTCTGACTTATTTCTTGGTAGCACACATACCTCAAGCAGTTTTTTGTGCCTGTAATCTCCACGTGTCACGTTTGTGTCATAAGTGATACAGGTAAAAATATACTTATTATCTATCATAAATTTCAGGAAAAATACTCCATAGGTATCCTTGCATATTACAATTATTTGTCCATCACAGCATCATGCAGCTAGGCGCTCTGCCGCGGACGGCGCATTACATCTGACAAATGACGATTTTATGCAAACCCGACCACCCGCCTGCCGGTGACGCACTCCTTTGCGCCTAATGCTGGATTGATATCGATAGTTTAGTTCGATACTGCTTTGGTGGGTAGGTAATAATACGTTTTTTTTTAAATAAAACTCACAAAGGAGCCACCTGAGAATCTGCATCGTGGTTTAAGCAATTATAATTAGCTGCCACAACTTATCTCTATATGCCCAGCCTTTAGTAGCTATCAAGCTTTTTTGACCCAAGAACTCTTTAAACTTATAGTGTGTATTTTTATATGTTACTACCGGACCTAGTGAAATATTTTCTGTGACCCCGGCCCGCCCTTTCTCGACCTCATAGTTTTAATTATTATTATTTTACTCCGGACGGTGTCGAATCTGACAAAGTAAAACCATGCAGAAAACTGGTCCAGCCGCGCAATTTCTTATTTCTTTTCTTTTATAAGAACCTCTTCCTAAAATAATTAACATAACAAACAATAATAAGGGAAATCGGTCCAGCCGTTCAACTTAAACGTTAATGCTGTAGCCAAGGGAAATAGGGATTTATTTATGTTAGAGATTTTATGTCCTTAATTTATTTGAGAAGAATAAGCTTTTTCTTTCGTATTTTATTTCGTAGCACCTCAAAATTAATAAGAAATAACAGCTTGGTAACTGAGTCAAGATAAAGAAGACTGTTGTTGTTGTAGGTACGCATTTATTAAAAAATCCTTAAGGTTTTCAGGTCAGGACATACTTCAAAAAAGTCTCTTGAACCCACTTCCTGATTTTTGATTTACTGACTTCAGTATGTTATACAACTTATTCCAGTACTGCTGTCACCATTCTATTGAGGCGTGTATCAATCATGGTGTACTAAAGAGAATGCCTCAAATAAATAAATGTAGGTATCGACAAATATATAAAATGTCCCGTCACTAGATTATTCAAATGAGTAGTTTAGGCTCGTCAGTAAATAGAAACGCGTACAGTCGGCACACAATTTGTCTACATTGTAAGTGATCGTTAAACCGCCTCCGTCACCGACGTGTTTTACAAGCGGCTCTAATGTTTGTGTGACTCTACTCTTTTCTTTGTGTTTTGAATATCAATATTCATGAATATAGATGTGTATAGTGATGGTATAGAATGATTTTAAAACTCACGGTGTTATTTTTGACTCATTTCACCTTATAAGTATCGCTATGATTGCAATCGTAATGAATCAAACAAATCAAATAGATCAACTTTGCTTTATTAAGACTTAAAAATAATAAGTCTACATTATTGTCTCGGGTCTGGGTGTTGCGGTACCACTGTTGTGTCTGATTTCCTTAATACAAGTGCATTAATATATATATATATATATATTGGACACCAATCCACATACATTGCTCTGATCCCAAAGTAAGAAGCCAATGCACTTGTGTTATAGAAATCGGACACAACGGTGGTACCACAACACCCAGACCCGAGACATAATAGAAAAGATCGTTTTCTACATTGACCCGACCGGGAATCGAACCCGGAACCTCACGAGATGGCGACGCTTGAAACCAGCGTGCTAGCCACTCGACCACGGAGGTCGTCGAGGTTGGCTGCTTACTTTGGGATCAGAGCAATGTATGTGATTGGTGTCCAATATTTATTTATATTTAATATTAATAATTTAATATTATTGGTTATTTGTTTCCTTTACACAACAATGTAACTTTACCTGAATCAATCAGAGTTGCCCGCAACGGATCGTATGGGCGCAGTAGTTGTCATAATATGTAAATTGTCTCAACGACTTGCTCGTAAACTGCGCTCGCAACATATTGATTCTTTACCGCTCCCTGTCATTCGCTTTTTCTTCGTGCGCGACCGTTCACTGGTTTATTGTTCTAACTGTACCTGCAATTGAGTTATTAAATTAGAAATACAGGGTGACTTTTTATTTAAAATATCGGTACTGATAAAAAAGTCACCCTGTATATTTTAGTTTTGGTTAAGGAATACTCTGAGTATCAAACGTAATGAAGTTGAATTTAAATTGGCAATCCAAAAGAAAACAACTTAATAACAATAAGTACATACAAAGTTTCGTACTACCCAGGATTTTTGGAACTTACTTACTTTTTAGGGTTCCGTAGCCAAATGGCAAAAAACGGAACTTCCAAAATAAGCGAGTGCAAATTTTGAAAAAAATAAAAAAATAAACGTAGATCTCAACAAATACTTTAAACGAAAATTGGTTTGGACGGGATCGAACGAGAAGTTTTTGAGATATTGTTCTTCATACAAACACTAAGAAAAACAAAGTTATATTTGCTGTCAACAAAATATTGGGGTATTTTACTAAGTGGACTCCCTAATTCAGTGAAACTTGGCACGGAACCCTCAGTGCGCGAGTCCGACTCGCACTTGGCCGGTTATTTTAAGCAGAACCGGCAATGTCGAAAATTATTTACTGTATAAAGAATATTTTAATAGGTAGAGGTAGGGTAAAGATAGTCATAGAAAAATAGGAAGCTTAACAAGAATTTGCAGAAAAATGATAGTATTTTTTGAAAGTAAAATGATCTGTTTATAAAACATGAAATAATAATCTCAGCCCAGTAAACGTGTCCCGTGTCAGCTAAACGCATTACGTTCCCAATTTACCGTCGCGCGTGGCCACTGCATCGCAGCGGTATTAATCAGTAGGGTAACCAGATTTAGAGGACGTAATCGGACAGTCCCGGCGGGGTGCAGAGTTATTAGATTCTCGCCCTAATATGCTAGCGATGAAAAACGCAGATGAGAAAGGGATATGGACCTTTATTTACTGTATTGAAAACAAACCTAGGTTAGTCAAAAAAAAACATGAATTTGGACCAGAAATATAGTCGGTTAAGATAAAACAGAATCTGTATGTAAAAGTCACAATATGTGATTGACTTAATAGTCAAGATGTTGATTTATTTTGCTGACAAAAAACCAACAATCAATCTTTTTTCAACGTTATAAATTCAGCTTCTGCACGGGATCCTTATCATCGTAGCGGCTTATTACCCGTTCAACGATCTATAATTCTATACTTATATTACTCATATAAAGCTGAAGAGTTTGTTTGAACGCGCTAATTTCAGAAAAAACTGTAACGATTTGAAAAAAATATTTTTGTGTTGGATAGCTTATTTATCGAGGTAGGCTTTAGGCTATAGTACATAACGCTGCAACAGGAGATAGGGGAGCAAACCTAAAAAGCGCGGACGAAGTAGCGGGGGACCGCTAGTTGTTAAAATAACTGACATAAGCGGGAACGTCAATCCACGTGTGAGCGACTTAAAACCAACATCCCCCGTGACGCGTGACGCGGCTACAATGGCGCTGACACAATGCGACAAAAGTCGCCCTCACCTCGCCGGCCGACTGGCATGTGTGATCCCACAATCGAGTATAAGCCGGTAGGTGAAGCTTGTCAACATTGTATTCCAAAATGAGTAACTATGTTATCATCTCAGTAAAACTACTGATATACAATGTTAAACACATTGTTTCATCCCATGTCATCATCATGTCATTTTACACTTGATCAAACTTTCAGGAAGTGCTCGCACTCACGGTTTTGAACAACTTTTACTATGGGACCAACTTTGAAATCGAGAAAAAAATCAGCTGTTCCATAAATTTTCTCCGAGATGAAATGAGTTTTTGTATGGAACAGAAGTTGGTCCCATAGCAAAAGTTGTTAAAAACCATTAGAGCACTCCCTAAGAGTTTGATCAAGTGTAAAATTAACACATTGTATAAGCTTGGAAATTTTAAACATGTTAAAATGTTGGGAGATACTTCATAATGTGCAGAGTTTTTTTTTTTTTTACTTCGATTGCTTAGGAATATTTTTCTGTTTTTTAGTGTGACCACACAGACAAGTTAAATAAGAAACTATTTGTACAAATAATTGAACAAGTGGTGAACTTAATGCCTTAAGGCCTTCTCTATCAGTCAACGGCATGTAAATATGCAAAAACGGTATAGAATAATAGGTTAGTGATAAAAACACATGCACAAAAATGTCAAATCGTTTGTCAATAAAATTCTCACTTACTTAAAGTTTAGGTGCATTTTTATTGATGCGAAATGCATGCTGAGGTTCTCAGTGAGAAATATTAATATATGAACCATTAAGCTTACTGTATACTATTACTCTACTACACGCACCTACAATGAATTGTTCTCCCAATGATTTTTAACGGCGCGACATATTCGTGTGATTTATAACTAGGAACAATGGCCACCGGTTACGGTTATGAAATCTACCGAGGGTGTCAAGCTTTGTTAGATAATCAAAACCGTTACATATGGCACGCCGTGATATTTTAGGCTAAATACAATACACCAAAACTCTGTGAAAGTTACATGACCAAGCTTCAGTATATTGGAAAACAAAACGAACTAACGATTGCTAATTAAAAGTAAAGGTACTTTACAAATTTCTTACTAGTTTTTTTTAAAAGTTTTATTGGTATTAGTAATCACTCCAATTATCTGAACCAAGTGTGAGCTTGTGTTATGGACTTGTGTTAACAAATGTTATCCAGTACGGAGCGTGAGCAGCAGCAGCAGCAATGAGGTCTCATTTTCTTTGCTGTTTTACTGATCAATTCATAATGTTCATTAATCAAGATGGTAACTCATTGTTCCCTGTATCTTTTTGTCGTGCATAAAACTGTGTCAGAGTTTAGCAGAGTTTCATTTTCCGACCTCATCAATGTCAATAAAAGTTCAAAACTACAAACAGTTGGTGTATTTTTTGTAAGCTTCAAATCATTTCCACCCATTCTCACAGTCCTCTCGCGACATTGACCGCCCAGCATGCGCAATAAAAACTGTCGGGACCTCCTGCCTCGATGTTTACCCGCGCACCCTTGCCAAGGTATTATAATTAAGCTCATTTGTTCGCTGTACCTTCAAACTGATCCCATTCTGAACCCTACCCCGCTGGGATAAAGACTATGTGCGGTCGGCGCAGGCGCGATAAGCTCTATAGGTGCGTCGTTAGTTCCCGATGCGCACGCGACTCGGCTCGCATTATCTTTTTATCGTCGCACCCCATGCAGGGATTAGTGAAGGGCAGTTGTTTAGAACTTTTGGGTATGTTAGTTTGATGTTTCTTTTAGAAATATTGAGTTCAAGGTTATGATTAAAATTGATTTTAAAATAATAATCATAATCACTTTTATTTGCATCAAACATGGTATAAATGGATCTTTGTTTCATCATATGAGTCACATGTTAGGCTACAGTAATAAGATACAAATATGAAAAAAAAGAATACAATTCACATCCATTAATTTTGTTCGAAATGTCTAAATATATTATTATTACAGCCGTATATCAGTTTATGTATGTATATAAATATTTGGATTGATATCTACCTTAAAAAAAGCACTTAATGTAGCTTGAAATCATGTTTCTGTTTCATGTTCCGGTTTCCACCAAAGCAGAGAGGAGAGGAGACGGGAGGAGATGTATTTGAATAAACCAATCAGATTTCGTTATTTTCACATCTCTTCTCCTAACGTCCAATAACCTGCCAGCTTTGAAGCACATCTCCTCCCGTCTCCTCTCCTCTCCGCTTTGGTGGAAACCGGGCCTCAAGCAAGAGACAGGTTCGATATTTTTAGAGCAATGCATTAATCAAAGGTGTAGGACTTGGATTTATGTTGGAAGTCAGAAATAAATATGATTAAGAAAGTAGCTCAAAAAAAATCATGTTTTTTTTTAAAACGGGGCTTAAAAACTTTATGAAAAATAAATCCAAACAAAATGTTCAGCACTACTGCTATAGGTGCACAATACAACAAAGCAGCGCGCGTGTCACCCGTGTGTCGCCGGACAAATATTGCATTACCTCCCCTCCCCTCCCTTACCCCTCCCGCGCACGCGTCACATCGTCCATTGTTTTGTCCCTGCGCTTACGCTCGTGTGCGCACCCTACCACGTGGGCTGACTTTTTAAAAGTTATTGTAAGCGGTTTTAATGTTCAGTGGACTGATCGATAAATTTAAACTTCAAGAGGGCAACCTAACGCTGACGCTTTTTTTGCAAGCTTGATTTAGAAAATTCGACTAGACTAGATCTCCAATGAATTTGCGCTAGAATATATTTAAAAGCTAAAGTTTATTTCCATAGGTGTTAGGATGATTTGTTTAAAACTAAATTTTTAGCTCCTACGACAGGCCACACGCTATATGAAAATGAAAAATACAGAAGAGCAAAACTGATAAGCCTTTTTGTTGATATTAATCTAAAAATACGTATGTGTATGTGACTTAACAACATCTCCAACAACAACAATATATTTATCAATGATAGAATAGAAAGAGAAAGCTAATTTTAATTTCTTTTTAATACTCGCTGAACTACTACTAGCACAATATTATTAAACTACCGAATAAAAGCGACCAACATGCAATCCAACACGCAACGTCCACAATTAAAAACGGACTTCAAACGTTTAACCACTCAGCACAGTATTAAAAATTCCACACGAAATAGCCGAAAATAACTCTCAATTACAAAACAAAAGGGCTAAGGGCCGGCTATCGCGCCACAATCAGCGAACGGCCATGCGGGCTCCAAGGAAATTATTAATTTCGACCATTAAAATTACCTTCGGAGCAATTGAGATGAGCAGCAAAAAGGTTCCCCTTCTCTTAATACGTCCCCATTCAACAACCTAAAATAAACCTTACATACAATACAAGAAGGTTGTCTTGTGTGGACGTCTGGGGTGCAGCACCTTGGGATACCTTTTTAACAATAAATGAGTGTTGGGAATACGCTGAGCCACAGGCGTTTGTCAATGACGTTATGAGAGATGAGTTTCTGGTTGGAGCTAATTGTCTTTGGTGTGGGCATGTGGACTATTTATCAGACACCTAAGGGAACCCTTTTAATAATTATGTTGGTGCAATATCCTCTTAGATGTAGCTAAGCAAAGATGACATAGTACTTTAGGTAGATACACATCGTTTTTAGGGTTCCGTAGCCGAATGGCAAAAACAGAACCCTTATTGTTTCGTCAAGTCTGTCTGACTGTCTCTAATAATATTTAGAGGGGGCTCTCATACATGGAACTAAAACCATAAAAAGGTTTTCTCTAACTCAAAACAATGCGTTCCTAAATAGGTCTCTTAAGATAACATTCAGGTTCCTAAAATTTACAACAAACTGCCCAATACTTAAAACTTTTGAATAAGGACCTATTTAAAAATCATCTTTAAGTAATCATGATCGACAATTATAATTATGATGTACAAGAATTTTTTGATGCCAAATTTTGCAATTTTTATATAAAATTTAATTTGACAATATTTTTTTTTATGAATTATTATTATTATATTATGACTTGATGAAATTATGTCTGCCTTTTGGAAATTTAAATAGTTTTTTTCAATTTAAATGACATTCTTTCTTTCACGCCGAATGTTGGCAAAACATGTTGATACTATAATCACTATTTTATTGTCATCATTTATGTACACATGTTTAGTAAATAAATATGTTTATCTTATCTTTATCTAAAACCACTTTTTATGAAATTCTAACATTTGGAAGATAGACCTTTTCAATGTGATAAAATTGAGGAACAAATGACACAAATATGCATATACACAGATATGCATTACACAAGAGGAAATCGCTTGTAGTTTAATGACAAAGATATGTGTGATCGTCAGATTTTAACGTACAACAAACTGGCTTCATATTTCATACTTTAAAGGCAACTTTATTCAATCTACCAGCATACCTTACCTTAACAATGAAAACCCTTAACAATCTACATAAGCACCCTCTTTTCTGTGATATATCATCTACCTACAATTAAAGCATAATGTCCAACTATCGTGCGGGTTCTGTCGTATCAAAGTGTTCTGCGGGCGACACCTCTGCTCTTATTTAATTTCACACGTTTTAACGCCAACGACAAAGGGATGTGTAACTAGTTTTAAGTTGGCCCTTTAGACCCTTTTATGTAGGTGAGTCTTTTATCAAAAAGTTAACATGGGCTTTGAAGTCGGCGAATTAGATACGTGGTACAAAATGTTTTAACCAAAAATAGAATATCTTCGGGTTGTTGTCATTTTCGAACAGTTTTCAGAAGTTAAATGTCATAGGGGTGGTTACCGTGTTCCTTATTATTTATGAGCTTCCGATATTTGGCACTTATAACCAGGGCTTGGAAACCGGTATTTTTCCTGAACCGGTTTAACGAAAATACAGGTGGAACTTTTTGAAAAAGGTTATGTTCCTCAGAAAAATATGGGTATTTTTCATTAACCGGTTTAACTTTTCGTTCAGCCAGGACAACCACCTCAACTTCGTTAAGATCTGCGTGCGGTGAGCGCATTGACGTTTGTTTTTATTCAATAAAACGTATTTTGTTGATATATCCTATCAGATACGTACAGTGGTTTTTCTTCAAATTATTTTTGTAACTTTTAATTATAATATTAAACAATATAATGGCAATAGAAATAATTCTGAAGCTTCTGATAATTAGTTTACCATCTTTTGAAGTAAATTCGGTCTAAAAACAAGTCGCGTTGCGATCGTCGCGAGCGGCTACGAATTAACCGGTTTATTTAGGTTCACAGTATCGCTTTATTTGGTTTCGCTCCGGAACGGAATTTTACGATAAAACCGGTTTAACCGTTATAATATCGGTAAATCTTGAAACGGTTTCAAGCCCTGCTTTTAACTCGTAGATATTATAGTAGATGGTATTTGTAGCAATCCATCATCTAACGATTATAATGTTAATAATAATATTATAAATCTACGAGTAAAGAGTTTGTTTGATTACTCGAACTCGCTAAGTAATCTCAGAAACTGCTGGACCGATTTGAAAAAATATATTTTGTATTGGATCACTTAATAACTCAAATTGAACTTGTAAAAAGCAACTGTGTCAGACATTGAATCTAGAAAGGAAATGGATAGCTTATTTGTCGAGGAAGGCTTTAGTTAGGCTATAAAACATCACGTTGCGATGGGAGGGGATAGAGGTAAATCAAAATACGAGGACGCAGTCGCGGGGTACCGCTAGTGTTAGTTATCACCATGAAAGTTTAAAACAATATAAAATTTAATTTACCATTAATTATTTTTAATACAATATTCCCATTAGCAGACGAATTTCTACCACAATACTAGTTCAAAACTATGCAGCTGTGGCTCTGCTGTATCTGATGTAAGTAAACGCCATGTTTTTGGATTCAATTTACAATTAAAAAAATGAGCAGAGTACAAAATTTGTTACAATTTAGCTGCTACTTTTCTCAAACGTTCCTACTCCCCCACTGAACTCAGTGATACAGAGTCCAAAGTCACATCATACAGCAGCGTCAATTAGAGGCACTTACGGCACCTCGCCCGTACCTGCGGCGATCACCTAAACAACTCTCAAATACACTCAATTGGTAGACATGTGGGTCACATGGACAAGGAATGAGTAGAGTCGCTTAGCTTATACATTTCAAAATATGTTTAACCGTCATATTGTAAAAGCCGTGAGTGTATAATACGACGGTTTTTAATGCGTTAGATTGTAATTTGACGATTCATTGTGTTCAAGCTCTATAAGGTTTAGCATTTTTTTTACTTACATGCCAACGTAACGAAGACCTAGCGAATCCTCGGTTATCTTTTGTGTAAAAAGTTGACCCTGACTCTGACCCACCACTATGCCCAGTGATTCCTCATATCAGTTTATGTGAAAATGTATGAAGTCCTGTACAGTTCACAATATTTTTACGCGGCTTTCACAATAGTACAGTGACATATACATCAACATCGCTTTTTCTCGCGGAATCGACCAGTCTGAGCGGCAGTCTTCCAAATACTCATCATGAGAATTACTGATATACAGTGAGTGATGAACTCAAAGCACTTTCTGGCAAAAGTATTGCTACAAAAGTAGTACCATAAACAAAGTAGCGGAACTTAATAAAGATCAAATTTTGATGATTACACGAGAATTTCGAATTCGTAGAGCTTGACTAGCCCAGTGACTAAGTAATATTATTTGTATACTACTGTCAGTATCATAATTTTCATATCAGCAGTGCAGATATTTACTGTACTGTAGTTGTACATTCAAAGCGCTCCCGTGACTTAGGTACTGATTCTATAGGTAGATTGTCAAAATTTTGCTATTAATTTAACGGGATCAAAGAAAATAAAAGAGCCATTATGGGTAAATCCAATCCAAAATAGGTATATCAAAATACTTACGTGCAACTCCATTCCTTCCTAGTTTTCCACGTGAGTCTATCAACTAAATTGCTGGTTGAGTCAGCGGCCACCTGGCGATCTCCTCTCCAATTGAGTCGAGCTACTCGCCATCATTGAAATCATTTTAAAGTTTCTTGACGTATTACGTTTCTTTCCTCATTGATATGGTACATGATCTTGTCATAGAAGATCAAATTATTTTATTTATTTATTTCATTCCCTAAGTATACTTAAATAGCGTTTTCATATTCAAGTATAATAACTAACACTAAACAATTCATCTCCTGTTTTATTTAATCTTCTTTGGACAGTTTCTTTATTAAATATGAAACATATTTCAACGAAATTTCGACCTACGGGTGCTTTTAAATACTTGCTCATTTAACTAATCATTCAGTTGTACTACAGAGTCAAAGTGACATACGAGTCTTTATACAAGTAATATCATTTAAAATTGCTCTAGTCCAAATTTCAAAATAAATGGTAGTAATTTCTATGCTCGAATATTTATTATCGTTCGGGGTGTTAGTTACTTATTGTTTTTTGTACGATAATAATTGTTTCTAACGACGCATGTTATAAGCAAAATTTGTAGGTAGCATCATTTGCAAGGATCAACGAAGGGTCTGAGTGTACAGTTTTTTTCTTTCACATCATCCTTGTGGTGTTATTACAAGTCTGGCGCGCTCATTGTCGTCAATTGGCAGAGAGCATGCGGGTTGCGTGTCGGCCACACCTCGGGAGTACACAAAAAGATATGTTCGTTATGCGATGCTTTTAAGTGCTATCAATATTTATATACACTACATTAAAAATTGAAAAAAATAAAAATCTTTATTCATCAGACAGCTGGGATCCATAAAATGTTAGTAGCACAAAAAGACTTATACCTATGTTAGTATTTAATACCTAATTTAGTGCGAGTTAACTGGCACATGTGCTCGACAAGCGGACAGTCCCCACTGTCGGCGATGGCTTGCAGAACTGAGTTGCGGCTGCAAGGAACTCGCCGTAAAAGTGAGCCTGCTTTTTTACGTAGTATAGTTAGGAAACTGTCAACCCCTGAGTTAACAACCGCAACTATACTACGTAAAAACCAGGCAGATATTAAACAACCCAAAGGCAACATATTATAATAACAAGACCCTCATAATAGCTCTATGTATCTTTATTAATATTATAAATTTGAAGAGTTTGTTTGTTTCAAAACGCTAATCTCAGGAACTACTGAACCGATTTTATTTTTGTGTAAGATTATATAAAAACCATGTTTGACGGGATTATTTCCGTTTAAAAGTTCTACCATAAAGTCCGTGACAGCATATATCCTTCTTAAATGGTTTATTCACTAAAATATTTATGTTACGTTCATAAATTTGTTAAAAAAATCATGTATTGTTTTTAAATGTATTTATCTGCAAACGGGTATTCATTATTACCTAAATAAATATTCATCATCATAATTTGATTTCAATTAGGTAATATCTTAGAACCTATCACAGTTTTAAAATAACTCTGCTCCATAATAATGCTCGCGGCTTAAGGGGCTACCCGGATTTTTAACGCGCACACTAGCGCCACTTTAGTAAAAAAAAATCATAACTCGTTAAATAAAAGACCAATCGAAAATCTGATTGATGCGATTGTAGCTCTGGTTATGTGGTTTAGACACAATGATTAAGTTCAATAAAACAGAGTTATCTGCAGTGGCCATATTTAGCAGTTTTTCTAACTCAAACTACAGTAAACTACTTTAGAAACACTTTAAACGTACTAAATAAACTATAGAACCTGTACTACAATCATGTCTACCAGATTTTTTATTGGTCTGATATTTAACGCGTTATGATTTTTCTACTAAAGTGGCGCTAGTGTGCGCGTTGAAAATCCAGGTAGAGCGCCTTAAGTAAAACAAGCGCTTGCGCTAACTGCTATGGATTTAGGCCTCTCACTTGAACTATTTTACGGGAAATCTGAAATTTAACCAGCGACGTCACGGGGGACCACTAATCATCTCCTTACGTTTTAATCATCCATAACTGCGGACACCATTGATTGATGCTTTATCAACACACCAAAGAATCCATAAATGCCTTTAAAATACGTACCGAGATATGAAACAAAATTGATACTCAAACTAATAGCATCACTATTTAATTTCTTGCACGTGCTAATGCTCATCATCAATCACAGTACGTAAATCAGAAAACTCTTTAGCCCTTAACCTCTATTTATTCTGCACTATAGCTTCACCTAACTTTGGCTATTAGTAACTCTATCTCCCTCCAGGTGCGATACCCCCACCACTATTATAGAAACTCGATAGCAATCGATTAAAATAACAGGGGATGCGAACACTTTTCCAACGAATGTTTTCGCTGCTCTGATTTGGGGAAGGGTTGCTTTATTGTTATTATTATTAGACGAAACTTGGAGCAACTGTAATTATGTTCGGTAATAAACGTGTAGAGTGATCTGTTATTTATTTACATTTGCATTAATGTTCCGTTCTGTTTTACACACCCAAAGAAATTTTAATCTAGAGAGTTCGAAAATAATTGCCTTGTGTATTCAAAACATTAATTGTGCGATATTAGTAAACACATATAGTTAGGGACATATACTTCACAAAAACCTCACAAATAAGGTCTAATTAAATATTTTATCTTGGTAAGCTAGGGACATGTATGCTTCTTGCTTTAGCTTCTTCTTTGCTTTTGATAAGCATATCTCATACCTACGTACTTACTTACTCATAACCATCTTTTGCCTATATGTTATATATTGTCTGCTGTAATGTTGTATTATAAAGTGAATAAATGAATATGAATATAACTAAGAATATTCTTAAAAAAAAATTCTGCGGTCATGATTAGAGATGTAACTACAATGTAGCCTACAAAAGTATGTAGTAGCATTTCGATAGGCTACGGAAGACTTCGAAATTAATCCATTCAGTGCGGTAGCTTTCGTAGATTAAATTTTATTGTATTACGAATTATTCTTGTGAGAAATAAATGGAATTTTCTGGACTCTTGAGTTGTAATAAATCATGGTCTTTTTACTACAATAATGCCAATTATTTATTGTTAGTTAAATACGTTTCACTTTAAAATATGAAAAAAAAAACTCATATTTTTAAATACAAATAGACACAACAAAAAAGTTATTCGTGACCGATATTACTTAATAAAAGAGGATTTTCTTGACTTAGTGTGTCACATTTGGTACTTTTCTAAATGTGCTCTAGTTTCTTTCACAGGCTGCAGACGATGCTAGTACGCTAAAAATTCTACTAGCAATTGGATGATTTATTGATATCTTGTAAATTCCTTTAATAAAAGTTATCTACGAAAGCTACGTAGTATCCCATAGTATTCCGAATCGTACCGAAAGGATTCCGTGCGTTTTGGTAGGCTACGGTAGACTTGCAACACTAGTCATAATAATTAAGGCTGAAGTCTGAAAGGGGAATCAAAAAATTCTAACAGCATTCCACTGGTACATAATTTTCGCACAACTAAGCATCGGCCAAACAGATCACACTCTTTCATCGATTTCAATAGCCACTTCATAAACCATTCAAGATTAAGTTCCGTAACCCGACCTCAAACAATGAAGTAGATATCGCAATGAAAGCGGCCATTACACCCGATATTGTTTGCATATCACCGTAATCCGCCTCATCCCGGTAGGTACGAGTACGTTACGGTGAACTCAAACAGCGGTTTAAATTTATTAATCGACGGTCTCTCCGGCCCGCGCAAACATCCGAGGGTTAGACCACAGCCAAAAGTATATCAGCCATACCAAGTAAAGGAGACTACAATTATTGTTGTTATGTGTTAGTAAAACTGTGTTCTACTTAAGGCCTACGATCCATTCGCAAGAATAACTAAACAGCACCACGATATATCAAATAATATTAGCACCGTTGTACATATGTTTGTTATGTGACTGATAGATGCCTTAAAAGCAAATTTCTGAAGTTAGCTAATTTGTTAATAACGCCACGACTTTTATGTCTACGACCGCGATTCAGAATTCCAGAAAGTTTATTTGCAGACAATCGGCTTTCTAAGTACAAGAATTGTCTCATATTTCTCAATTTTATCATGTACTTATGGTGGCAACCGCCGTGGTGTAGTGCTTAGCACGCTGGGTTTCAAAACGTCGCCACTCCGAGGTCCCGGGTTTGATTCCCGGTCTAGTCAATGTAGAAATCATAATTTTCTATATTGTCTCGGGTACTGGTGTTGTGGTACCACCGTTGTGTCTGATTTCAATAACACAAGTGTAATGGCTGCTTTCTTTGGGATCAGAGCAATGAATGTGATTCGTGGCCAATTTATGGTTAAAAATACCAACTATGGAGCGTTTAACAGAAAACGTCAAATCCCAAAGCTGCTCGATTTATCAAAAATATTAAAATTCGCCGTAAATCCAATAAAAAGCTTCGAAATACAAATGGTGTGGCCATACTTACTTAGCTGTGGCTGGGCTTAAGTAATTAACGTCATGTAGAACGGGATGTTTTAATAACTTGCCGGCTCGAGCATTGTTTGAGCGCGTTTGTAGGTGATTACGGGTTACTGAGCACACTGCTATTGATGGAGTTCGCTGGGATTGGCTAGGAGTTTACGTGCGCGGTGTGCACGGTAAGATCCTTTTCCGAGTCATGGTATCCACAGCGTGTAGTGTTAAATGCTCAAAATCTCAGACACCCTAAATGATTTATAATTCAATTGACCTAATTTATGTAGTGTTTTACTTTTACTGACACTTCTTATCATTTTTTGCTCTGCGGATGACGCTTTGTCGAGGAGAGGAGTCGGTAGAGAGTTAGTTATACCTATATCACCGGAACGGTGCGCTGTGCTGACATTATTATTATTACTATCTATGCTCATAAAGAACTAACCATTGCTTACATATTTTGGCGGTATTGCGCACATAATGGCCTGTCTTAATAATAAATAGACAGGGCAGCATTTGTGTTAAGATTTTTAGAAAAATATGACCCATATTAAAAAGTTGATAAATCGAATCTACTCGTTATTCCAATTAAACTATTTTAGGTTTCGCGCATTTAACGTTACCCTTTGTATAATTAACGATTTGTTATATAAACTTTTTGCCTCAGTTTTTGAATCATCTATAGATTATTTGTATGTATTCTACATAGGTCTATCTTCTACATAGGTTACAACTTCCAAACTGAGTCAATGTCGGTGTTTCGTTTATTAATGCTGGTCAGTCTATATGAGATTGAACCCCTTCAGAGTGTTCGACGCAACTTCTAACCCTAGTGTGCTCAAGGAGACAGAAGCGGTCATAATGACTGAAGGAAGATCCGAATCTAGACCTTGTTCTGAGATTTGTGTGCGCTACGCGGTCGACAAAGTGTCGTTATTAGTTAAGTAGTGTGCATTATGATATTATCTTGATTAGAACACGTTACTAAATGTCTGCTTGTTCAGCCATAGAATCCCTGAGAGTAGAACCCCTGATGAACTAATAACGACGTCAGGGCGCCATCCCGGTAGGAAGAACCGTTCTTACGAGATACACATAGCTAGACGTTTAAACTACTCGTTCTACCAACGTCGGTTACCACGTTGGTAGAACACAGAAAGTTGGCGATTACAAAAAAATATAACTGTGGAAACATCTACCTAAACTATGTTTGTTTGTAATGACAAACAAAATATTCATCAATGCCCTCATCATTCTTACCAATACCCATCTAGTTATACCCTTGAGATATGAGCTAACCTCTGTGCTGTGTGTAGAGCAAACATGGTGAAGTTATTAGTTTCACCTGGGGCTGAGATGGGTTCTGCGGCAAACAACGACGATGAGACGCATTATAAACAATGTTTCATTACGTATTGTTAGTATTTAGGGTAAGTTTAGAGTCGAGAAGCATTTAGAAATATAAAATCGATGGCGATCACTTAGTAGCAGTTGAAGAAATACTCGCGTTTTAAGTAGTCAATGTGTAGAAAATCCTGATATGTGCCAGGAGTATGTGAAAAAGGGTACTGTCATGAGATGTTACTTCGTAGCTTTTAATTAACCGATGCAAATGCTGGTTTGTACAAGCTTGCGTTAGCTTTCTTAATTTCATATTTGTTTAAATTAGTTTTCTAGCTTTCTTCTTTTGTAATGTATCCTGGTACAAAAACTGACTAAAAAACTTAAAATAAAGCGTTCGTCTTCTTTTTCGTATTATTGTTTTGAGAAAAAAATTGTTTCTAAAAAGGTGCGTGATGTCGAGCTTACTACACCAACAGTAAACGCACATCATACACCGACTCTCAAAGAATTTGTTTCTCCTACTAAATAAAAGTCGATCGCGTTATTTTAACCCTTCCAGTCAATGTTTGGAAGGCGGTTTATTTCTTTTTAATATTTTTTTTTATTGTTTTTACTCAAAACTGCTGGACCGATTTTGATAAATCTTACTTTGTACCTGATTGCACTATACCTGATTGAACTACGAAACATCTCGCTGTGATTTCCCGTTTTCAAGGAAATCCTGAGACAAATATACATACCCTTACCACATTTTGCACACGTGCAAAGAAGCCTGAATAGTTCAAATCACATACGTACAGATTAAATTGATGACCTCCTTTTTTGAACTCCATAAGTAATGTATCACATAAAATCACTATTAAGCGCCCATACTTATGTCCTCATATTGTAACGCGCAGGTAAATTACTAGGATCAACTGCGTTCATATATCGTCGAAATCTTATTTATTCAAGCGCACGTCGGCAGAACAGCCTGAGGACAGAATTATTCATCGACCCCAAGAATATTGTAGCGTTACCGTTATTGCCTTCTTTATCGGAGGTGCACGTGAGTTGTCATAGGTTTATGCTAATCTGATTTCTCGGCACGGCTAATATCTGGAGATTGCTGTGGACAGGATTAAGTCCGAGGGAAGGGCAAATTGATTTGAAATAAATATTACCGGATGTATGCTGGGATTCATATACTGGAATTTACTTTTAATGCTTTTGTTGTACTTTTACATTCGCAGAATATTATTTGTATGCACCAGTGATCCCCAGAAATTAATATTGATATGTTTTTGTGCATAATATAGAGTGGAAAATCTTGTTTTAAAGTTTATATTATGAGGTAGGTAACACCTGTTTTAAATTATTTTATTCTGTATTTTGTGCTTAATTAAATAAAATAAAAACATAGAGGAAAAATAGATTGAATATCTTTTGTAAGTGGTTTTGTTCAGAATCAGATAATAAATCATCAAAATTAATATTTAACCTACAACCTTGACTACCAAAATGGACTCGTGGGTAGATAGTATAATAAAATTAAATCTGATACGTTTGTTACGCAGTGGTCGTTTTTTGGCCGATAATGATGATGATGGATGAGATACGTTAAGTAACTTCTAATGCCTAAATTAAAAATTATTTCATGTGACAACACTCAACTTAGTTATTGGAACTCTTTTCCCGATACCTATTCACAACTTGCCACGTCACCCCTTCATGTCGCAGTCACTATGACAAAAACAGGCTCGTGTCATACCGGCCATAAATCTAATAACGCCATATTCCATTAGGTCGGCTATGAGGCATTGTTTTCTATTACGGCGTGATTTTTCCCATCAGCCGGCGCGGCGGTTAATTGAGTGCAGCGGAAGGGTTAGGCCCTTGCATAGAGGACTTATTCTGGATAAACACCTGATTTATTACAAAATGTTCCTATAATTTTCGTTACCAATGGCAGACATAGCTCACGCAAAAATCGGCAGTATATGTAATTTATATTTTAGGGCGACTGCAAACTTAGTTTTATTGAATGATGCATTACTTTTCAGCAAAAGGCCAATAGAGGATAGTTTGATTTAAAGTACCTACTAAGACAGCTTACCTCACCGATACTTCAGCATCAAACACACACAAGCACACACCACATATATTCTCTCACTCTCATGTAAGTTCTTGTTTAATATACATACCTATAAGTTATCACTATGAACTTTTGCCTTATTATAAATATTTTTTTGTTTTATAACCGGCTTTCCGGTTTTATCTATAGGGGCCTGTTTGAAAACCAGCGCTGAATTAATTACAGCAATAGCTGAAACTGGTATCCATTGCCTTAAATTTATTTATGTCGACTCGTTTTTTTTTTCTTTAATTTAAGTGTAGATTTAATTTTGTATTTGAAATCATATTGTAGCTATGTAATTATTCTGCCAATAAATGATTTTCAATTTCAATTTCAATTTTCAATTTAAAGATGATTGTTGACCATAAAATGTATCTTATTTTTTTCCAATTAACCCAAGCTGTCACCAAACGTGGGGTATGTAAAATAAGAAACGTTGCAATTGTACAACAGAAATAGATAAAACAAGTAACTGCTCGGAAAACCTCATCAATCTCATAACAGTGTTGATATTTCAGAATAAGTCCTCGTAGGGTCCCGCCGCGGGCAAGACGCGTTCTCGCGGGAGCGGCGGGCGCCAATCAATCGAGCACAAAGGATCATGTTAATATTATATCCAGGAGTGGTGACGGTCTGCCATTCTCGGCACATGTGTTAGATACATGTGCTGAGAATATCAGGCTGGTTTGAATACATACCCCCAAAAATATAATGCAATTTCAAGAAGCCGATATACTCATGAAATAAAACTTTACTTGGATTCTTAGTCTGTTAGATGAACCAGCCATTATCATCATCGTCATTATTAGTCAAAGGACGTCCACTGCGGAACATAGGCCTCCCTGACGGTTTTCCGCAGCGACCGATAACACGCAGTCTGCATCCAGTTTGTTCCTTTGATCTTTGCAAGGTCGTCTTTCCATCTTGTCGGTAGATGTCTGATTAACATCAATAAACCAAGAATAAAACTTTATTTTCATGAGTAAAAAAAGAGTAATAATTACATAAAGGACCTGATAGGTACTGACCCAGATTAGATAAATGAAGTTCCAATTCCATGCATTGGTTGCGTGGTGTCTAAAACTCTAAAGTAATAATAAGTACTGTTAATTGAGTTTCACTTTGACACATTGATTCTATTGAAATGTCGAACGCCTATGATGAGATACAATTTTAAATGATATCAATCGTGCTCCAAAGTATGTGCAACTATTTCGTTTAACATGTTCAAAAATACATTATAAACAAACGCTTTTAAATACGATACACGTACGATCCCGCTGTCACACTTTACGATTGCCTGAACATAACGTACCTGAATTAATAAAGGCCGCTCCACACGGCGCGGTTAGTTACGAGCGCGCGTGTGCGCCCGGCTTTATGTTCCATCGGTGCCACCTTGGGGAATTAATACGAGGTGAATATTACACTATAGTGGGAGGTTAATAGTGCGAATGCAATATGTGGAGGGGCTTTAATTAAGCATCTATCATGAATTTTGATGGCTTACCTATTCATGATGGTACTGTGTTGTAACTGCGTTAATGTTAAGTTACATCCATTATGATATTATCAAGTAATTAAATGAATCTGAGGGGAAACTGAGTCACTTACACCTGATGATGATCTACGCTTATGATATGAATTATAATGGATAACGGTGAGATCTCGCGTATCTTAAAGACATGAAGTTAGATATTAATGCAACATAACTAAAGAAAGATGGTTTGAATCATAATGGTAATAATAATATCACCTGTAGCCGATCTCGACTACAGTGGCCAGTCACAACGACTAACCGACTGCGCAGGACATATTATAGTGCACAAGTGTTTGCGCAAACACAGGTGAACTCTTCATTCCTTTCGCTATCCCAGCCCGATAAGACAGCAATCTGACAAGACCGGAGAGAGATCAGGCGCATACCCACAGCTTTACGTGCACACCGAGGCACGGGGGGAAACACCGCCAACTTACAAACTCCGGGCTACCGTAAGAATTTCTGAATAGAAAAACCCAGGTACATATTTTTTCCCTATCCGGGGATTCTGGCGCAGCCCTCGCTTTAAAGTGCGACCTTCTTACCGCTTCTCCATCGTGGCAGTTAGAAAATAGTTAGTGGTCACCACAGATAACTTTGTTTTCTTTGTTTTAATCGGAAAACAATTTATCTAACTGGCATCATTAGTTACTGAGTGCCGCTCCGCACGTTTCTGGTCGCGCAGGCATCCGCCGAATTGGCTTCACATTCCCCGTGTCGTTTTCGTCTGGTGATGACCAGGGCTGCCAGGCGTAGTTCTTAGTCCAAAGCACAAAAATATTTATTTGCGTTCAGAAAAACAAAAGGCATAATCCAGATGTTAGAGAGTAACCAATAACAAATAAAAACCATCAACCATTGTACAAGCAGTAAGAAGTCCCGTCTGTGTAAGTCTTATAAACGGTCAGGAGGGAAACTAATACCCTAGTGGCGAAAATATACCTTTCCCTAAGATACTTTTTTTTAAAGTCCATAGACGCCTAGCCTAGCCTAACAATAGATACTTAAATATGATAAGGATGCTGTAGTAAATATGATTGCTCTCAGGTCGCTCAAGGAAGCAGCGACAGGACGGTAGGTAGGTGGCGTGGACTTGGCATGAAACCCTCAGTGCGCGAGTTCGACTCGCGCTTAGCCAGTTTTTTTAACTTAACCTTTTTGAAACAATTCTTATTTACATTTTTTTACATGATATTCATCTAACTTTTCGGCAACCCTGAAAACAGTTGGTGTCGCGAGGTGAAGTTAGTTTAATGAGGTAGCTCGCTACCCGCTGGCTGCGGCTTGCGACGCCGCGCGCACGTTGCCGCGAACATTCGCGTTTTACGGACGACTGTGTTTGGTACATGTTAGTCTGATATAGACAACTAACAGGTTCAATGAACTTTGTTAGCTTCCCTTTTTGTCTTAATTCCATAATCGTGTATTCGCAGCTTTGATCAACTGTACTACATCGTCTCTTCACACTAAATAGCATCTCCATTCCAAAATTTTCCAGCAATACCATTTAGTCCAGGGCCCCTATTTTTATCATGTCGCTTGGATATGGCGTGTCATTCGCGTTCAAAGACGAATAAAAAATCACGTGAAATATAGACGTTAATACTCACTAAATTATGTTATCTTTTTTCAAACCCCTTCTGTGTGGATTTCTACTGATTTTCATTCCAAATTGAACTTTAATTAATAAATATCGCCCTCTTGACGAAAGTAATTTAAAAATAGGGCCCCTGAAGCCGTGTCCTACCTAAGAATTTTTAGCAGCTAAGGTCCTGCCGTCAGAGAGGCCTTTAAAATTGGTTATCAACAAGAATTAAGTCTGCAAAGATTGTGATCTTCATTTTTAGACGAAAAGCACCAACGTTGCCATGTCTCTCACAAAGTATGTGGTATACTTTGAACCCTTACGAAGATCCCACAATTAGCAACTTAAAAGATACAATTTTAGTTTTTGCACAGTATCATCAGCTAGAAGCAATTTGCAGTCAATTTGAAAAGCGTTTCGTGTCTAGTGGCGCGGTACTCCGGTCTTACGAAGTCCAAGGATCCCACCTCCGGCCGTAAATCCACGCACGGGGCAAAGGACGCAACAATTAAACGCCGGCACTTGCCAACTATGCGAGTGGAGCCCGCCCTTAAGAATAGGGCCATGAAATCAGAGCGTTGTCATCAACATTTTTGGGAAGTAACGAAGTGAAAAAGTTATAGAAGTGAAAGCGTTGATCAACCTGACTCCTTAATGCACGTTTTAAGTGCTGCTTCTGTAATGGCGAAAGTAATTACTTTGAAGATCTTCTGCCACGTTATTGCTTACAAATTTTATGTAGATAATAATAATAATAATAAAAATACTTTATTGCACACCATAAACATAATTACACAGGATAGTATCTTTGATATTCGCTATAAGTACAATTTAGGCGGTCTTATTGCTTGTAGCAATTTCTTCCAGACAACCTTCAGGTAAGGAAAAGCATGAAGAATGAAAGAAGAGGCATGGCGATGAAATTATTCTAAACAAATTTGAAGTGGACAGGTTTTTATAAAGAAACATAAAAGAAGATGATAAGTGCACATTATATAAAAATTAAATGTCAATAAATGATCATAAAATACACACCATAATACAAAAAATATAAACTAATACATATTTAAACACATTTACATAAACATATATATAAATAAATAGGTAAAAATAAATGCATAATCAGTTGCAACCAGCATATCCGAGAGCCAATGAAGAATAAAAAGGAGTAGTAAGTAAGTAAGTAGATATTGTTAAGACTATAGAAATTATAAACGAGAAAGGAAAAAGGCTTTTACTTTACGTTTAAAAGTAGGCAGCGTTTTGGACTTTCTGACTGAAAGGGGCAGAGAGTTCCATAAACGGATAGCCTGTATAGTAAAAGATTGTGAGTACGTACGAGAAGCATGAGGAGGAAAAAGGAGGCGAAGTGTTTTGGAGGACCGCATATCACGACCCTGGGGCGGCTGCATGAATTGGAAGCGCTCTTTCAAGTATGGAGGAGATTTAGGGTTGAAAAGAATAGTGTAGAGAAGGGATAATACGTGTAAGTCACGACGAAGGCGAATGGGCAACCATTTCAGCTGAGCGCGGTACTGCGTAAATACGATCTGAGACATGATCGTATTTACGCAATCCGAATATGATGCGAATACAAAAGTTCTGAAGGCGCTCAAGCTTACTTAGGAAGATCTCGTTGAGGTCTAAATAGCAGCAATCTGCATAATCCAAAATGGGCAGGAGTAAGGCCTGAACAAGCGCAATCTTAGTGGGTATTGGGAGAAAATTACGCAGTCTATTCAATGACGCTGCAGCAGCATACACTTTCCTGCTCACCTCAGCCACTTGCTTAGACCAAGTGAGTGCACTATCAATGTGGATGCCTAGGTTTTTAACAGTTTCGCTAAATGGTATTTGGACACCGTCAAATGAAACGGGTGGCAGGTTACACCAGTCAATTCTAGAAATCTGCCATAAGCTACCCAAAACGATTACCTGCGTTTTCGTTGGGTTCACCTTGAGTCCGAAACATCTACTCCACTCCAGTATCCGGTTGAGGTCAGTGTTAACCACGTCCACAACACTGGCAAGTTCTTCAAGGCTCCCACGGGAATATATTTGGAGATCGTCTGCATACAAATGAAAGGAAGAGGAGAGTTTCAAAATAATTGAATTAATGAAAATTGCAAACAGGAGAGGAGACAGAACACCACCTTGAGGTACACCTGCATTGACGTCGCACCACGCTGAAAAGCTGCCTTCAGCACAAATTCGTTGCCGGCGCCCATGCAGGTAACTACGAAACCAGTCGAGCACTGCTGGAGATATGTTGAGAGAACGCAATATACCAAGCAATATGTCAAAATCGACAGTGTTGAAGGCATTACTAAAGTCTAGTAATGCCAGTACTGTGAGTTGCTTATCGTCGATGCCTCGACGGATGTCGTCTGTGATTTTGACCAAGGCAGTAACAGTACTGTGACCTGTTCGAAAACCGGACTGGAAAGGATTAAGGAGTTGGTTTATTGTCAGGAAGTTACTAAGCTGATGGTGCACCACACGCTCCATAACTTTAGAAAGGAATGGTAAGATCGAAATGGGGCGGTAGTCAGCGTGCGATAATGGATTCGACTTTTTGGGAAGGGGAGTAATTTGGGCATCTTTCCAAGTTACCGGAAAGATACCTGAGGTTAAGGAATGATTGATGATATGTGTGATAATTGGGACGAGGATCTCGATAATAGGAAGGATCATCTTCCGGCTAACACAATCACTTCCAACTGCATTGGAAGCAATGGATAGAATGCTCCTCTCAACATCACAATCAGATACTGGACTAAAACTAAATATTGGATGGTCAGGAATCGGAAGTGCTGAAAGTTGACTGAGTGTAGTGTTTTTGGTTTGGCTGACAAAAGCAGCCCCAGTCGAGGAAAAATGCTTATTCAAAAGCTCAAGATTAATATCTTTTGATATTGAGTCATGGCGTGTTCTTCCGATTCCGATAGACCTCAGGAATTTCCAGACCTTAGCTGGATCTCCATTTTCTACAGATTTATGAATGTGGCGTCTCTGTGCGTCTCTACACATTGTATTGCAGCGATTCCGAATAGTTTTATATCTTACGCGGTTCTCGTCGGACGGGTCCAATTTAAATTTAGTTTTAGCTGCATTTTTCTTATTTCTTAATGTTTTTAATTCATCCGTCAACCAAGGCGCAGGAACGTGCTTGACTTTTACAGTTCGGACGGGGGCGTGTCTGTCGTACAATTTCAGAAGAAGTATGTTAAAGAGAACGACTTTTTCATTAATACACTCCGTGTCACTAATTACAGACCAGTCAGTGTTAAGAGCATCACGTTTCAAATCATCTATGTTCATGCCACTAAAATTGCGCAGCAGGAGAAATTTGGGTTTGGGCTTAGGAGGACGGATTTTATACGAAAGATAAATGAGATCGTGATAGGAAAAGGTATCGGCATGGCATTGACCATACTTAGCAACGTGATGAGAGGAAGAGACAATCATAAGATCCAGATATGAAGGGACGCAATTTGGAAAGAAATGTGTTGCGTTAAGCGGAAGAATTCGTAAGTTACAGGAATTGACAATGGATTGAAGACGAAGGGCTCTGGTATCATTTTTAATTAGGCATGTATTGAAATCTCCCATCAATATCACATGTTTGTATAGGGGAATGAGGTCTTCCAATACCTCTTCAAGTGCAGAAAAATAATCCACTGTCAAAGAAGGGCTGTAGAAGACCCCAAGAAGTAATTTATTAGACGCAAGGTTTAATTCGATGAATATGTGCTGAGCTTTGTCTGAGGATGATGAAGGTGGTGACACATTAATCACAGAAAAAGGTATTTCGGATCGAATGTAGATCTTTATTTGAAAACAGCGGACACCATTGAGCATTTTGAAAAAACATAATTTGATCAAACATCTCCTGGGATGAATAAGTTCAAAAAAAATATAATGATCCATTTTTTTTTAATTGTGATTTAATTTGTGATTAAGGGGTCGGTGATTTAATTTGTGTCTGGTCAATATAGAAATCATTAATTTTCTACATTGTCCTGACTGGGTGTTGTGGTACCGCCGTTGTGTCTGATTTCCATAACACAAGTGCATTAGCTACTTACTTTGGGATCAGAGCAATGTATGTGATAGATAATAAAACTACTTAGAGACATCCACCCCGCTAGTTTCCTGGCCCAAGCCCGAGGCCTTCAACTGATATTAACTTTTGTCAAGGTATTTGGACACATCCCGAGGGTTCGACGTAATGTTACAAATGGAGATATTTAGTTGCGAACTTGTTTAGGTATGTGAGAGTTGGAGGTACCGCCACGGGGCGAGTCACCTTACTGAAATGTTATAATTTATGGGTGCAAAGTTTGGGATTAAGGATATAATATCTTACCTTGGAGAGTTGCACGCGCTATTCTTGGGAGTTTAATAATGGAGACCTACTATAAGCATGCCTTGTAAAGCTACGCAAGATTTTTAATGTAAAGTAAGAATTTGAAATTGACTAGTTTTGCAGATACTCATTCTAAACTAGAAACATTTTAGTTACATTTACATTGTTTTTTTTTTCTGCTGCATCATTTTTACCATTGTACTTTGTATAGCTTTAATCAATCTTAAAAGTATTGGTAATTGTTTTAAGCTTTTTTGAAAAGTTCTTCTCAACAAATAAATACACGAAAACAACAATTTGGTCGCAGCTTTTTCTAAACGAAATGTCAAAACATTTGCTTCAGAACAACCGCTGGAAAGAAAATCTTACAGTCAAGCTTTTAAGCTATATGATTAATAACAATTTGGATACTTACTTAATTACTTACCTAAAATCCTTCTTTCAAGGATGTTCCGTTACGAAAAGTAACATCAAGTAAAGAACACACATCTACCCAATTTTGACATCAATGCCTCAACTACCAGAACTATTTACTAATAGTAGCATTGAAAACAAAAGCTATAGAGCTTTTCTTACTACTTCATCCATCACCAATAACATCTTTACGTATATTTCAAGTAAGGCTCGTAAGTCAGTAATTTAATAAAGCCGTAGCTACGTTGACAGGGTGACTTGACTCACGGTGACTCACCGAGACTCCTAGCGGTGACTCCGACCACAATAAACACGTCATTGCCATCGTTTATCACGCTGTCTCTCACCTTGGAGGCCGGTGGCACTGGCTTAACTAACAGTTAATCTTCTAGCTTGGTGAGAGGTTAAGCACTCTGTACGTAGGTTTAGATTATTAGAGTTGCTTTCTAAAAGCCAATTTATGAAGGTCGAATTCAGACGTTATTGTTATAAAATAAATGAAAAAGTGACATAATTATCGGTGCGTAAATACGAGTATAACAGTCTAATGTAATGATAGTTTCAAAATTCATGCAACTTCGCGTAGTTACTCAATTTATACAAATAATGCACGTGAGAACTATCATAGGCTTAATGATTATAGGTATGGCTAGTAGTAGGTCCCATAGCCGATTTCGACTACGGTGGCCAGTCACAACGACTAACCTACTGCGCGGGACATATTATAGTGCACAAGTGAGTGCGCAAACATAGGTGCACTCTCTATTCCTTTCACTCTCAGCCCTATGGGACAGCAATCTTACACGACCGGAGAGAGTTCAGGAGCAGGACCAACGGCTTTATGTGCTTTTCCGAGGCACGGGGGTGGAATACCGCCAACTTCTAAACTCCGGGCTACCCTAAGAATTTTTAAACATATAAAGAACCTAGGTATATTTTTTTGCCCGTCCCGGGGATTGAACCCGGGACCTCTGGCACAGCCGTCGCTTTAAAGTGCGACCCTGTTACCGCTGCGCCACCGAGGCACTTAGGTATAGGTATGGTTAGACGGATAATCGATTATGACATTACTATGGTAGACAACACTAGTAGAGTATGGACAGCACTAAAGCTGTGAGATAGATCGTGTATGACATGAGATTGTTTGTTGTATTGTCTCGCGCTTTTATTTTTCCTGTATCGATTAATTATTACCTTTGTTATGAAATAAGAATATTAATTAATACATCGAGCTATCCATATCAGCAAGGCAAGAATAAAGATGACACACAAATAGTGAATCTATTTGATATTTTGTTTAGAAAATAGTTTATATACTGGGATTTTTCTAATCTATTGTTAATAAATATGGAGAGCGGGGATATTCTACCACAAGTATTAATGTACTTAAAAGAAATCTCGACGCAACATGGAAATGTAAAATCACCTTTATGAATAAAGAAATTTGTATTTGTATATTTACACTGATTCTGTTGTTGTTTATTAGCTCCTGCTAAATCTCTTTAACCTTCAATTAACAACTTCGATTACCTTAACCCCACAAAGCCTTACGGTGCCACCGGCTTCCACAAAACAATGGCATCACCTTGACACAACAGCACGCTTTCGCGGAGGTGAAGAGAGGGGGGGGGGATAATTAATTACTCAAGTGGCAGGTGCACAATGAAGCCCTGGTGCTGACGAGGCGTTTTTGAGATTTGGGAGGAGATGATAGAGTGTTTTTATGTCTCACGTGCCAGTGTTTTGAAGTGACTTTCAGAAAAAACCGTTTGATACCTACTCTAGAACATTCTGTCGACGAAAACTATATTTTCTTGAGTTGTTATTATGAGTATGAGTATTGGTGAAAGCATTTCTAAGTTTACTGTAGTAGTTATTATGAACAATCAAATAAGTATATCAACAATTCTTTTAAGATTAAAGACGAAATCAATCTGTAATGATCACTGCAGATACCATTATCGAAAGCAGATGGAATAAATTTTCGTATAATGTTATGTTTTTTTTTAAAGGCTCATGTTAATAAAAAAATATGGATAAGTCATTATTATCTAGGAAGTGTACACAGTTTTGTCAAGACATCAACACAATGTAAAAGCTTGTCTGCTTATTTTTGAGTTTATAAAGAAACACGTGACTCTTGTCTTGATAAGTTTGATTTTGTTAGTAAAATAAACGGAAAAATGCTTAAACACCTTTGCGTTTCTAAAACAACTTACTGACCGCGCAAGGCTCACTTGAAGTTAATCAAACCAAACCCGTTATCAGGTCCGCAAATAACCAAACGCCACACATCACCTCGTAATCGCTACCGGAAACGGAAAGTCCGCCATATTGTATGCGAGATCGTCCGCTTGTCAAACCTTCCGCGCTGTTGCACCTGTGAATATCCACTCATCCTGATATACACCGCTTTCGTCCACTCAAAAGTGTACTCTGTTCACAGCAACCGAAAGCTCCTATCGGTTTGATGGGTACACAGAAATTTCAATCAGCGCCAAAATCTGCGCAATATGCGAAATTCAACTCAATTACCAACAAACAAGATTCGAAATCGATTAGGCTTACTGTTCAGGTGACAATTCGGATCGTGTTCCATTTACAAAACAGTTGGGAGAGATCATCTCGTTGGCCAGTATTTAATGCTTTCAGCGAGCGATTGAGTTTGGTCTTTAAAGTCTTTGCATGGAGGTTGGTTTTTGGTTCCTATCTGGTGAGGGTAGGTGTAAATTTGCGTGTAAAATCTGCGTGTAGACCGCGGACAGGTTTCCGCCGGGTGGCATTGTTCGGAGTATGAATAATTCGGATATACGGATATTCGGATTTTCACGTGGAAGCTAGCCACCGGACCGCGAGAGGCTTTGTTCCGTTGATATGTGGATGATATATTAACTTATTACAGTTTTGTTTACGCGGCTGCTGGGCCCTGGGGGACTAGTCGGGTTTCGTTAATAGTTCCTGTATTGCTGCTAGAGCGGGATTTTAATGGTGTCTGATACCAATTCAGAAATTCTAATACTGGTATATCTTTCGCAGATAAGTATGTGTCTGGTCTGATAGGTAAGGTATACTATAACGTAAGGAAGGATGGTGGAAGGAGATAAGGATATGATACAATGATAATTAAAAGTGTACAGTATCATTGCTAAATAATGATAAGGGTTGGCATGATTAAAACAAGTTGTCTTTTTTTGGAAATAAAACCATGTTTTTAATTAAGAGATTCAAATACAGAGACACATTAAGAGATTCATGATTTAAGCTATGTCAGATACAGCTGCTTTTAAAAAGTGAAATTTATGTAAAATTATACTTTTTATAACTTGGTAAGAGATACTTGACTGTTACGCAAAAAAGTTATTCTTTATCATTTTTGCTAATGTAATTTTTAATAAGGAAACAAATAAAACAATATTTTTTATCATTCTGAACTGTTTGTTTTATAACATATTTAAAATATACTGTTATTATTTCGATTCCCGGTCGGGTCTGGGTGTTTTGGTACCACCGTTGGTGTTTTGGTAAATTACCTCAGGTCTGGGTGTTTTGGTACCACCGTTGTGCCTGATTTCCATAATACAAGTGCATCGGCTACTTACTTTGGTATCAGAGCACTGTATGTGGTTGGTGTACCAACACTGCGTAGGAAAATCACTAAACACGTAGACGATCCTTGATTCCAATTGTCATAACACCGGATTAAAACTCGTTGATGCGATCATATCGCGCGATTCAATCTTGTCTGCGGCTCAATCAAGCGGCCAGTTCCAGTCCGTCTGCAGATGGGATAATTGTATGTTTCGAAACAGCGGATTAAGCGGTGACGCGAGCTATTAATTTGTGCACCACTCGCTTGTTACACGCAGTCGCTTGAGAATCGCAAGATTGACAATTGTTCTAAATGTAGAGGTCTTCGTATAGCTTTAAAAACCGGCCAAGTGCGAGTCGGACTCGCGCACTGAGGGTTCGGTGCAAACTTTATCTGAATTAGGGAATCCACTTACTTCATTTAGTAAAATACCACAATATTTTGTTGACAGCAAATGTAACTTGAAGAACAAAGTTATGTTTGCGGTTGTTGAAAATGTGCTATGTCTCAAAAACTTCTCGTTCGATCTCGTCCAAACTAATTTTCGTTGAAAGAATTTGTTAAGACATTATATATTTTTTCAAAATTTACACTCGTTTAGTTAAGAAGTTAGATGGGGGGGGGGGGCTACGATCACGTCCAAACTAATTTTCGTTGAAAGAATTTGTTAAGACACTATATATTTTTTCAAAATTTACACTCTTTTAGTTATAAGAAGTTAGATGGGGGCGGGGGGGGACGCCCATTTTAACCACTTGGAAACGTTAGACTTTAAAAGAAAATAGTTTTAGAAACCTCAATATTAATTTAAGAGACCTATCCATAGACACGCATAGATTTGACTAAAAAATATATATTCAGTTTTAGTTTCATGTATGGGAGCCCCCCCCCTTCAATATCATTATTTTTTATTTTTTGTACGAGAATCTTAAAGCGGCTAACATGATACATCTTCCTACCAAATTTCAACAGTGTGATGCTTATAGTTATAGAATAAAGTTGGTGTGACATTCGGACGGACAGACTTGACGAAATTATAAGGTTTCCGATTTTTGCCATTGGGCTACGGAGCCCTAAAAATGGGAACGAAGTATGGGATTTTTGTTTACTTTAAAAACCATCGAGACGGTCTCGTTTGGTTATTCTTAGGGACACCAGTACATTCAAGGGCAGGATCTTTAATACCTTTAGCTACCTTTTGTTAAATTTAACATAGATTTGTTCAGGACCCTTGAGTGACTTTGTTTGTAGGTAATCCTTTGAGATTGCTAATGTGCGTAGAGTTCCAGACTTTTGTTTACATCCTTTATTGTTTAAGGTACGTACAACAGCACGTCAAGGTAAATACTGCGATAACTTATCCAGTTGAAATAAGGGCTAGTTTCCAACAAAAGTGGGTAACCTGATTTGCTGGCTACTGTACTTTTTTAAGTTTTGTTTTATTATCTGGGTTTTATGATCATTCCCCCGTTATCCAATGACAAACAGATTTATGTATAACCTTATCAGGATTTATCTGAAAACGTTATTTATCTTTAAAGCCATACACGAATACAGCCGCAGCGATCTATTCTCGGAAAGGACACGGTTGATTTATACGCGCGCGCGCATCGAAGATTTCAAGGAAACGCAGCGCTAATCGGGAGTGATTATTTCGTCCGAGTTTCACGTTTCTAGTAAACTTAAAAGGAATAAAACAGATACATACTCTGAAATAGTTACAAGCGCACGATCCGTGCAATGCAATACAAGGATACAGGTAAGGTATACAACGAAATGAGACAGAAAAACGTCTTAAGTTTTGCGACCGTCATGGCTTTGATTGGCAAGGCTGCTGACGAAATCCTGCTTACGATTTTTACACATCTATGACTATTTAGATGCCTGTGCTCTTACCAGCTGTTTAGTTTGATTGATTTATAGAACAGAGCTTTTAACTTGGTGTAACATCCTTATGTTGAGTAGGTACAATCCCCGGGATCCACCTAAGCATAAGACTCCCCTTTTCAGGAAGTGAAAGTGCTGAGTAATTCTGACTATTAATATCACCAAACAAAAGTATTTCCTCCACTTAAAAAAGCTGCAGTCAGAAGATGTCCCCTCTATCTCTTCAAAAGGCTAATTGTCAGTCACGTGACCGGAAGTGACGCTCGCTGGGTGACTTATGCGATGTGCCTTCCGGCGATGCTAGCGCCACGCGGCCTTTACAAGGTACGAAATATTGAAAAGGTCACTTGGATATTATTTATTTTATGACTCTTGAAGGTCAAAGCACATTGTAACGAGTTGTACCACATACATTATTCGAAGATGATACCAACCTCTAGCAAGAAATCTTGACAATACAATCCAAAGATAATTATGCTTAAGTTTTAGTCAAATAAAAGAATATTATGAGTGTATAGAAGGAGAAATAGAATTGAGCCACCACAAAAAGTCATCTAAACTTGCTTTGACCATCTTTTTGTCAATCCATTAACTTGTACCATGTACTCTGAAATAATATTAGCATTTCTATTACAAGAGTACGACGTCTCAGTATCGGCAGTCGTAAACTATACTAACAACATACATATTGCGGTCAAAATTGTACGCGAAAAAACATGCGACCTTTCGACATAGACGCACATAAGAATCCCATCATACATAACAATCAGGTTTGTGTATTTACATGAATAATAAAAAAGCACCGTCGCGAGCCATGGGGCAGCTCTGTTATCGTACACCCCACTATTAACTTATGAAAATAAGCTACAATAACACTTTGTTTATTTTGCGTTATTCCTTGCCAGGGAAATTTGTGACGGACGAAAGATTTGCTGCGTTCGCTTCTCAACATTGGCATAGAAAATCAATTCCAGAGCACAGCAAAATAATACGCTTACTGTTATGATGAGTTGACTATGAACTAATACGTAAGTAAGTACGTTCGTAAAAATCATGGAAATCAAAACACGAATCTGGGAAACTGAGTTCTACAAATATTCCATTATATTGTCCACGCTACTTGAACTATAATGAATTGAAAACATTAGACCTTTGACATACGAGTGGCGATTGAAGATACTGCCTCATATATCTAAAATAAGCAAATTAAAGCCGGGTCCAGACGAGTGTAACGCGTAATGTAAGATGACGTGTAATTTGCAGTCAACAATATGGATGACACATGAACTCAAACCGAATTGTTTTCACGCAGTTCCTACGAACATGCTGAATAGGAAGGTCGTGATACATACGAACCGACCGTCACGGTAGCCGTCCAAACGAGCATTTCGAGCGCCTTTGCGTTCGCACAAAAACCGACAGCCGATGGATCAACCCGAGCGCCGGAGCGAGCGTTACATGAAATGCTCGCAGTGCCGTCCACACGTAAAATTCGTGTTACATTACACGGGGGATTGCATTAGGCGTTACACTCGTCTGGACCCGGCTTAAATTAGCGGTGGAATAAGTTTGGGAGCCACTGGGTCCAGTCTTGCAACGCGTTGTTTTGCCAGCCCTGGCGTCGCGGCGACTGGACGCGCCTAATGGATGTTGTGAGTACAAACATGCGCGGGCGGCGCTCCTCCACCTTGAGGAGGCGTATGGAGATGATGGACCACCTTTTTGGGGTTAAGGCGTTTGAAGTCCTGTGGAGGGTTTAGTGCCTAAAAATATAATCATTGTTAATATGAATGATACCATCTTAAAAGATATCGAGTATCAGATGTAAAGTTAAGTGCAATACATTTTAAAATGATATGGCGGCCTACCTTTTTGGTGGAATATAAAATGTCACTCTTGTCTAATCACTTAAAAGGAGCACTCAAAATTTTTAAACGAATTCAAACTACGCTTTTCCGGTATTTGGAAGTATTGAAACCATAAAGAAATAAGAAACCAAATATTTTGCGCACGGGCGGGACTCGAACCAGCAACTTTCTGGCTAACCGGACCAAACGCTCTTCCAATTGAGCTACTGTGCTGACGGTCCTACCGTGCGAATATTCTAATCTCTTATGAATACCTACGTCATTACGTGTGACGTCTGCGTTATCCACCCCAGCTGTTCTACAACAGCGATTGGCCAAATTCATTGCAGAATAAATTTTAACTTGGAAATTGATAACGCTAACCTATCCAATGGATCCATTGGATAGCGAAGCAATATACGCGCAACATTCTAAATCAGTATTGAAACTGTTATAAGAACACAAAACTTTACACTACAAAATATAAATATAACCACCCATCTCATAAATACTAACGTAATCTCCGCACAGAATGAGATACGTGCAATCGAAGATGCATCTAAATCAAAGAACAATGTTACACTCAAAAATCAAATCGTCGGCTTAGCCATAAACCAACGAAACAATATCTAAAGAACACCCTTACGCCCCGCCTATCTATGTTCGTATTTCGTAAACCTTAAGTTCCAGTGTTAAAGTATAATTCAAAATGGTGGCTAAAGTTGTGTCCCTTTTCCTGGGTCATAAAAGTATATTATGCGTCGGTAAAGTCGGCTGTTTGTCACAATTTGCATATAGATGTCTGCGCCGACGTTTCGAGAGGTGCCGTGCTAATAACAGATCCCAACCCTTGATTGAGGCAGGTAATGAGATGTAAATACATTTCGACATTTTATGTCGCGTAATCCGCATTTGATTGACACTTGAATGTTTTTGTTTGTTTTCATCAACTTAAAAAAGGAGGTAATCAATGCAAACTGTATGTGATATCGTTCAAATTGTATAATATTTGATTTTGTTCTTCTAGTAAAGCTTCCAAACACGTGTGCAAACTTTCGTAAAGTGTATGTATGTTGGTAAATTTGTCCACAAATTTCTCGAAAACGAGAAGTCGTGGCAGGATGATTGTTCTTTATTTCAATAAGGTAAACTTCAACTTAGGGTAAAGTTGAAATTTCTAAAAAATTGGTTCATTAAATATTTTGTAACATATGGGTCATCATCATTATCATCATTATCCGCCAAAGGACGTCCACTGCTGAACATAGGCCTTCCGCACGGGTTGTACGGTCTGCATCCAGTGTGATCCCGTCATCTTAACAAGGTCGTCCGTCCATCTTGTCGGTGGACGTCCTACGCTGTGCTTTTGGTCGAAAGGTAAGATATGGGTAATAACTAAAAAATAGAAGGCAAATGCGTTATTTTTAGCTTGTTAGAAATTTTTTGAAGGTGGTTTAACATATAAGTAAGATCATGCTGCTGAAACTATTATCCTGTTCTAATTTTTTTTAATTTGTTTGATCAGTTGGGATTCAAAATATTTTTGCTAAAATTTTCTTTAAAAGACACAATAGACGATATATTTCTTCGCAGCGGAAAAAATAACGTGAAAAGCCGCGCTCAGGTGGAACCAATAAAAACCTTAGGTTTTATGGCGACAAAATTATACTGCCACAAAATGAGGTCTGAATTCCAAGTTCAGAAAACTTATTTTAATAAACAATCATTTTTTACTTATTATACAACTTATTTTAATATACAGTAACAGAACAGTGTAGTTTGTTATCGGCTCTATGTGCTATGTAATCTTAACCAGTAAGATTTTGCAAAATCCTGTGCTAGTGCACTCATTAAATATTGTTTTAAAAAATAATATGCTTTGTAGCTTCTACAAGGACTTTATTCATCTTAACATTACTGTCCTAATCGACTCTGTAAAAAGTGAGACAGTATACACGCGAGACACGTCCGCGTCCAAACTTAACACTATGCCTCTCTTGTGACGATAAATACAGACTACGGACGTTATGGCGCATTTGCTAATCATACTGAACTAGACTTAGGTGAAGGAAGAGGGGTAAAGTGTTATTCGCTCAGAGGTGTCATCTCAGTTTAAAGGTTCTTAAGTGATATGGGCTGCTCAAACAAGAAAATGACTATATTTATCAGTTTACAGATTGATTAAATGTTATCAACTTTTGTAAAATATTTACGGTCTCGTTTGAATTATTATTTTATCAAACAAATAAAAGGTGCATAACAACTCCAGAGCTTTATATAAAAATAAATTTCGGTAAAGATTTTTTTTTTACAAGCAGCAATTACGCCAGCAGCATAGGTCAGCATAACGCAAGACTTTCTTTAACTCTATCTCTCAGTCTCTCTTTATCTTTATCTCTCTTTTCTCTTTTTCTCTATCTTTCTCATTCTCTCTCTCTCTCTTTTTAACACTTTACAGGGCAATTTCCCAGACACAATAAAACTTTTCTTGACTTACGGCTATAGCCATTCATTGTCGAAAAGTGTTAATATGTGGATACCGCTTTAACTCAACTTCCCCTCAACTAGTATCAAAGAGTATCTGCTCCGTCAAGTGCTTTGCAGTGCGTGATAGGCAAAGTAGTAAGCAAATCACGACTCGGCAGAATGGCTCACAATAACAGTTTAGAGGATTAGCACAGTATTTGTTACTATGGCTCATGTAAATTGCGGCAGCAATAACCGCGGCTTAGGTCATTTACAAAAAATATATTTCTCAGTGAGTTATTATCCACCTCTTATATGTACTTACTACCCTACCCTACTATCTTAGGGTTAAGTTGTAGAAATACTGCTAATTATATTACAGTTCCAGATTATTTAAAATCACGTTGAATTTTCGTCTAAGGCATACGATAAAATTTTGATAACATTAGGATTAATATTCATGATACATTATTACTTTAAATCGACATGACAAAATTAAAGATTAAATAAAAAATCAAAAAAATCTTTTTTCTTTTTGATTTTGAAGCAAAACTTATGATGAACTCTTAGAGAAGGACTAAATAAAATAATAGATATAAAATAAATAAATAAATTGTTTTTTAAAACTTATTGGTTCTGAGATACTCTATGGATGAACTTGATACGATGACAGTTAATGGCCATGCCTCGATATTGTCCGGAAATAATGTATTCAAACTAATAAATATCAAGGATAAGAAATGTTCTATGTTTTTAAGGAAGGGTAAAATGAGGATAAAATATGTCATGACAGTCATATATTTATCCTCTTAATACGTTATTTTTCATTTATCGTCAACTCCAATGGTGGACGATAATGTATCACGATTTTAAGGTTCACTGATAATTTTGTCATATTTCGAAAGTTGACAGTATGACATGATTTTCATAGCAGCCATGCCATAGAATGCCGCGATAAATCTTTATCACGGCGTGCCTGTTAAGCCTAAAGATAACACTGTGGCAACGCATAAAACAAAAGCTGTTTTTTATCCTCGAGTATACGAGCGAAGACAATTACCACTACCCCAATTAACGCAAGCTTCAACTTTACGCAACAGGCCTGTGTAGTTACCTGTGCTTGTGGAAATTAGCCGAACGACGCGATTACCGAGGGCCCTCGGAGCTCGACAGAGGGCATTAAGTAATCGTATGCACGAGGGCGAAGGCACTTGAGGCTTCACTGAGGGCTTTTGACGGTAACTTACTTGAATTTTTGTTGTTAATGACGCTTTTTGGGGAGATAAAGGTTTGGAGAGTTGACGTTATTTGATTGGTATGGTAGGTTCACCATCAGGGCGCGTATTGCGATGCAGTTTTGGGAGGTAAGCGGCTCAACTTTACTGTCAAATTAGCAATTCGTTTTGTGATTTCGCATGATATGTATAATATTATTATAAAAATTGCACTCCGGGAGTGCCGGCAGAAGTGAAAACTTGAATATCAACGTTGTGCATTTTTGATTTTTTGGAATAGTTAGGGAATAATTTTGAATGAATTGCTCTTATTATCAATATAAAAGTACTATCATTTTTGTGATAGAATACAATAATAATAATAATAATATAATAATTTTATAGAATACAATATTTATTTATTGCGCTATCGTACACAAACATTACAATTTATATTATATTAAATTACATCAAAAAGTTTATCTCTCAGAAAAATCAACTTACATCCATAATTTCGCCAAACGTCTTACGGTTTTTCGATCAGCCCACGTGTCCTGACGCGAGTTTCACATTTTTCCCCCATCCCACAAAAGTGCTCAACGCCGCTAAAGAAGTTTTCACTTCAATATAACAACATAAATATTAATATTCATACCATTGTAATATTATTATAATATCATATTGATAATATTAATTTAGACTGAGTCGGAATTGAGCTGCCTGGAAATTGAAAGGCTAAAGATAAATCGCAATACGCCCCCATGTCTTTCTAGAGCAAGCGTTAAGGTCAACTTATAGTTTATCAAATTTCCTTTCTGGTCTTAAAAATTTATGTAATAATTATAAGGGAGGAGGAGGAGATATAAGAGGTCCAGTAAGACCTACAAAGAAGGTTGTGAAATTGGTGTGAAATATGGCGAATAAACTATAATGTCGTCTTTAGTACTAACAGCAACACATCATATTTACTCCTGAACGTTAACTCTAACACAAACCCACGAAAACGTGTCTAACCCGATGCATCGGACAGATGAAGTGGCGCCGTCAAAATGTGCAACGGCGACGCATCGGGCCCGTTCGCAACCTGTCGCCGACACTGATCATAGAGTTAGAGAAGTTATAGACATGGCATGGTGACGTGTGAAGACTTGGTAGTCGGCGAGCTGACTTACCCTTGGCCCTTAAACAGCTTAATAATAACAAGGCACCTGGCGAGGACGGAATTACAGCAGAGCTTCTGAAGGCGGTTGGAACACCGGTACTTAAAGTCCTTCAGAGACTCTTTAATTCCGTGCTGCTGGAGGGCATCACGCCTGAGGCGTGAAACAGGAGTGCGGTGGTGTTGTTCTTCAAAAAAGGAGACAAAACCTTATTGAAGAACTATAGACCCATCTCACTCCTGAGCCATATCCTCGCACGTAGGTTTGATGCCATCTAGCAGTCCGAACAAGCCGGTTTTCGAAAAGGCTATAGTGCCATAGACCACATCCATACGCTTAGGCAAATTATACAGAAGTCAGAGGAGTATAATATGCCTCTATGCTTACCGTTTGTGGACTATGAGAAGGTTTTGATTCGATAGAAACTTAGGCGGTGCTTCAGTCTCTGCAGCGGTGCCACATAGACTATAGGTATAAAGAGGTGTTAAAGGGCCTTAACAATAACGTCACCATGTCGGTCCGAGTACAGGGATAGAACACCCTTGTGTTCTACCCCTGTACTCGGACCGACATGGTTGACGGACCGGACGGACGGACGGACATGGTTGACATGGTTGATGGACCGATTCCACTGCGGAGAGGTGTAAGACAGGGAGATGTTATATCTCCGAAACTGTTCACAGCTGCATTCGAAGACTGATGAATAATGAATGATGGTCAGACACTATAGAAAATTGTGATTTCTACATTGATCCAACCGGGAATCGAAAAGGCGTCGCCGCTCCGAAATCCCGACCTCGGAGCGGCGACGCCTTGAAACCCAGCGTACTTAGACACCTCACCACGAAGGTCGTCGATTTTAAGATTCAAATGATATGAATTGGTATCCAAGTAGTAGAAAGAAAATGTCATATTTCAGTCAAATTCAACTGAAAAAGATAAAAATTATAAAGATGTTTCAAAGTATAAGTTAAAGCTTAGAAGTCGATTCTAAATATTTCTAGCTCTATGCTTCTGTTTAGACAAACGTCGCTCGTTGTCCAGTGGGCCGCAAGGCCTGCTCGCGACTGCGCCCGCGCGTCGGTGCACATCGGGCGCACGGGAATTTTTGGGGATTAACTCTATGCCATGATTCTGCAACGATACATCTACATAAAGTTTGCAATGCTAGCAATTTTTCTATCTCGTCAAATTCATGCCACATTTCGTAACCTTCAATAAGCCACCGATTACAATGCTCTCTTAACTTTAGCTGTTTAATGCTGCATTAACCAGCCACAGTTTAACTAATGAACTTGGCAAAACCCAGGACAACACGATTCTATACTATCATTCCAATGCCTCGAGTAAATAAAGATTGGAATGCTAGCAATTTTTCTATTTCATAAAAATGATGCAATTTCTAATATCTTCAATAAGAAACATGCTACTTTTACTGTCGAGTGCACCTAATGCCAGCTACAGTTGAGCAGATCAAACTGGCGGAAAGTTTGGCATCTTATAAAGACTATGAACCTTTCAAGCCTTAGTTTGAAATTCTTGCCGCCATTAAAAGTAAGTAAGAACTAATAAGGAGGTAACCAACAAATAACGCCAACAACGTAGGTCCCATGTTATCCAGACTCTTTACTGAAACCTCAATCTAAACACCTCCAAACTAACTGAACACAAGCAACGTATCACGATGAATAAAATCCACACGTCAAAACATCATAGTCACTGACACAAGTCAGCAACCGTCACCCTACACAATCAATTAGGCCCTGCACTCACTGATTCGGAAACGTTCTTCGGATTTATCGAAAGCCACTTTTCCTCAGCCACCTTTTCATCTAACCTCGCCCTTACTTCTTGTTAATAGAGGTTGGAATCGCTCAGCAATGTGTGGTTAAGGGAAATGAGCATAAATGCAGTGTCATTGTCACTTAGAGAATGCGTTCGACGCCGTGTCCAAAGTTATGGAGGGGCAGAAATGATTTTTATGCTCCGTGACTTTGTTAGGGGTATCCTCAGTGAGGGAAGGCCGCATCGATAGTGTAACGTTATGGTTGATGTGCGAGGAGTAAGTGGTCTTATTCTGAGTTCAAATTTAGCAAATAAATGTAGTACTGTAATTATCACATTTTTGGTTTTATAGTGTTTTGTCACTATACAAACTTAATATTATAAATTGCACTTGTAAAAAGCAACTTTGGCTGTATAACAGACAAGGAGATTGTGAGAGCAATCTCGCAACATTGATGACGTCACGCAGCCTACGCGTTAAAGTAAGCGCTTGCAAAATTCAACAGGCTTGCTAATGTGACGGTGGCCGAGTGGTATAGGCATATTCCCGGATAACGTAAGACACGAGGTTCGTTTCCTCGTCTGTCATACAGCTAAAGTTGCTTTTTACAAGTGCAATTTATATTATATAGTACTGTTATTTATTAAAACATCTCATCAACAGAGATTCTATGTAGCTCAACTTGCAAAGATTTTTAGTGGCTTAATTACGTAAAACTCCCAATGCTCGGGAACTAATAACTATATTATAAACGAATGAAAGTTTTGAATAACTATTTCCCTCCAATAAACGTCGTTCTTTCAGTCTTAACCCACATTATACTACTGGCCTTTTAAAAGGACACCTTAGTTATTAGAAAGGACGTGTTGTTATATTAAGTTTAACTTACTTTTTATCCATTTACATTTATTTTAAATCCAAATAAGAAAAACGTGTACTCTTTTACCTGGAACTAATTTTTACCTATTTTTAATTAAATGTATCCGTAATAAGTGGATTAATTACATTTATGAAATAAGGGCATAATCTGTATTACGAAACAGTGCAATAACTAAAGCTCGCATCGTCCGTCGCGCCGCTCCCGCGCATGAATACAAACTGCGAATTACGACAATCGCGCGTTATATCACAGGGGAGCCGTGGAGTAGCTTCTTGTAGATTTTTTAAAGTAAAAAATTTGTGTCGATTTCAGAGATACAAATGGACCGAATTATTTTAATTGCTGTATCAATCCATCGACATTCCGTTACATAACACTATTGTGCGACGTGTATGATCAACCGCTGTAACTACATATTAGCGCAACACGCTGACTCGGCTCGACGTGACTAGATGGCGCTATAGTCGAAGTATGTAGAATGAACCTCGATATTAAAAGATATAAAGCATAATGCTTTAGAATGTTTTTAACACTCACAGTGTCATATTTTATATTCATAAAGATGAAATAAGAAACCAAAAATTTGCGCACGGGCGGGACTTGAACCAGCAACCTTTTGGCAAACCGGGCCAAACGCTCTTACCAATTGAGCTACCGTACTGTTAGTCCGACCCTGCGAAATTTGTGGTTTCTTATGAAAACGTCAATTGCGTGACGCTTAGCGCCATCTAGCCGTCTGTTTATGAAACAGATGGCCCAAGCAGTTATTCTTTACAGAATAAATTCAACTTGGAAATTGATGTCGCTTCGCTATCTAATGTTTTAGAATGTTTTTAACACTCACAGTGTCATATTTTATATTCATAAAGATGAAATAAGAAACCAAAAATTTGGGCACGGGCGGGACTTGAACCAGCAACCTTTTGGCAAACCGGGCCAAATGCTCTTACCAATTGAGCTACCGTGCTGTTAGTCCGACCCTGCGAAATTTGTGGTTTCTTATGAAAACGTCAATTGCGTGACGCTTAGCGCCATCTAGCCGTCTGTTTATGAAACAGATGGCCCAAGCAGTTATTCTTTACAGAATAAATTTAACTTGTAAATTGATGTCGCTTCGCTATCTAATGCTTTAGAATGTTTTTAACACTCACAGTGTCATATTTTATATTCATAAAGATGAAATAAGAAACCAAAAATTTGCGCACGGGCGGGACTTGAACCAGCAACCTTTTGGCAAACTGAACGCCAAACTATCATTGGAACCATATCACAGTCATATCAATACGCATTTTTTTTAAAATCGTCAATGTTAGTAGTTTCAAATGAATTAAACCGTAAAAACTCTCATACTTGTAAATGATGAAAATGTAGAACAGTCATAAAGTAGATTACTTAGAATTAGAACGTCAATTTTAATGATCAACAAGGATTTTCTGCTACTAACGCAATATATTCAACGTTTATTGCATGTAAAAAATGATGATACAAAAAATATTAGAAACCGACTCCACGCCTCTAATCCAATCGCAAGTTTAATACACCACACAAGCCATATCGGAACGGGATAGCCTAAACACCTCGAGGGGTTCCAGATATTTGTGCCTTTTGATCTATCACCGCACGCGTGATTCGCTCTAATGCATGGAAACTCCTCGATGTATGGAAGAATGGGGATTGGAAGCAATTTTCGTTTTCAACGAGTACGCACGATGGGTTACCGTCCCAATTGAAAGGCAAATTGTTCAATTCAATTAAAGTGATGAAAGATAGTGATTCTTTTTACAAAACCTGTGCATTTTGTGTCTTAAGTAAAAAGACACACACACAGGCTCTGGTTTGCTTAGACACTATTTCTCATTTACAGTTTGAGTTAAATGTTTTAATAGTATGTTAGTCTTGATAAATGTTTTAGAAATTTATTTGACAAGATATGAGTTCAACGCGTGCCATTGTCCACTTACATTTTTATTTAAAATAAAATTATAGCTCCCCAGAAAATGGAGCATGTAGCTATTTTGGAGTTATTATCAATTTTAGAATACTATCGAAGGTTTTATTTGGTGTTTGTGTAACAGATGTATAATTAAAAGAAAAAAAAATCAACATGAACCTACGTTAAAACAAATAAAAAACTTGATATCTAATAATAATAAAAAACATGACCATTTCTATTCTGAAATCGAAAATTAATACCGGCCAAAATCACGATAAGGTCCAGTAGTTTAAAAGAAGAAAGTACAAGTACCATAAACCTAAATTTTAACCATTAAGCTTTTCATCTCCATTGTGGAAGAGAGCATAAACTTTACCTTCAGTCCCTTAGCCCGTATTGATATAAACTGTCCCGTGTTTACCGAGGGCGGTAGAAGGTGATGGCCCACAATTTATACAAATCAGCTCACCCGAGCGCGGGGCACGTAAAAAGTATACAGATACTTTTATTGCCGCCTTTAAGGTGGATGAATATAAAAAGGATTTATCTGGATTATGTGGAAATGGTCCAGAGCACTAAGCAAGGAAATGCAGCAGGTTCTCTGATATGTGCTAGATTTATTTGTCACCGTAGGTTATGTTAATTAAAAAAAATGTAAATCTACGGAAAAGAAACCCAAAATAGTATATATGTTCGGAATAAAACAATCCATTTCCGGGTAGTGACTTAAATTTATTATAGTTGACTTTTTTGTTAGTTGTTTTTTTTTCTCCTACTCCGGTAAGAAAACCGTCGGAAACTAAATACAATCCATAATACCAATTGAAATATCACAATTCTAAGCCATTGAGTATAACTTTTAATTAATTAGTTGCGTTTGTTTTTTGTGATTACCTACAGCTACAGTCCACGCATACACACATTCAAACATGGTCCTTCGAGCCGGATATGAACCAGCGACACAGCGTTTTGTAAATATTTTTTCTTTAAAAATCTTGACTTGGAAAAAATGGGCTTACTGATATCTCTCTTTGTTAGTTTGTGGGGAGGCGATACACAGCCTTAATCTCAGAGCCGAGATTGGATTGGTTCCTTCAAACTGCGTGTGAGTAAATAACCAGATTGGTTATTTAAAAACGGCGGTGGATCAACTCAATGGATACCTTGAGAAGGCATTTTCAAAACGAGTGTGTGCCTTACGCATACCCTTGAGAGATTTAGAAAATACGCAGCTCAAACCTGGCTGATTGCTTATTTTACTTTTCTCTGAGATCCTTAAGCTGGGTAGAGCTATGCCAGGAAACAAAGTAAGAAGAAAAAATAAGATAGAGAAATCCAAATTGAAACTTGGATTTTAACTAAAATTATGAAAACGAGACGATATTTTTTTGGGTAGATTTTAATACTCGTTACATTCCGTCAATAAACTTATGTCATGAATTAAAAATTATGCGCATTTACCCATCAATAAAAGTTTGTTATCACTATCACTAGCATAATCTGATTTAATGTTTAAAATGAAATTTTATCAAGAAAACATATTAATTGTGTTGTGTTCCTTAAACATAAAAAAAACCCGGTTATAATATAATAATATGTAATGACTAATGATATAATTTAGCAAAAAGGATATTGATTTAAAAAAATAATACCAAATGTGTGAACTTAAGATTTTCACTTCATCTTAATATATTTTTACACAAAATGAATCCTAAAAACACCTTACGAAAGTGTCTGTCGTAAAATGTCGCCCTATATTGTCACCTCCATACAAAGTACACTTTAGACCACAATAAAACGAACAATATCAATAAGGCGGCACTCACGTTTGAAACGAACGATAAAATATAACATGAATGCCTAATATGAGTTTTAATGGCGCATTAAGGCGCGTTCACACCGCCGCGTGTCGCCGCCATATTTACGACGAATAATTTGCGCGATACGTGCGCTCTTTATTGACTGTTATCATTTCATATTTCTTCCTGTGCGCGCTTTGCTATGTAAAATGTACGAATTTTGTTTCCTGTGTGGGACTACAAAGTTTGTATGGAGAAGTGGTTACTACGCTTTTAAAGATAGTTTTGTACTTAACTAGGATAATACCAGCGGATGTACCACGAAAAAGAAATCCGTCAATAAGATTATCGTTTTACGGATCCGATTTTTTTTAAGTATGGAAACCTGCCTACGTTTTTTTTGTTGAACACCATCAATCAAATCAAATTGAAAATCATCAACATGAGTATCGAATTCTTATGCACGTTATGAGTAGTAAATAATTTTCGTTTTAATAATCTATTTATTTTTACTCTTTAATCAATACAACGTCACCTCGGCAAGGGCGATATGTCTTAGACCCCTTACTTAAAAGTTAAACCGACTTTTAGCATCGATGTAGTTGCATTTTGGAAACGTGTGACAGCATCGCGACTCACGCAATGATTTAATTAGGCATCAATGCTGTTGCGCGTTAGTATCGATGCAGAAGCGAGACTGCATCGATGTTAACGCGCATAATTATCAATCCAGTCGTTAATATACAGTAAATGATTTTTCAATTTCCAGCTTTGGCATCGCGAGTTCATTGATACTAACGCGCGATAGTAGTATCGCGATTGTATTGGTGCTAAAAGTAGCGGTAGTGTGTAAAGTATGACCGCTTGCAACTGCATCGTTGCTAAATGACGCTGAGTGCAAATGGTCTTTTAGCTATTTTCTTATTTACTGTTACCGTTAGTCTCGTAAGTGTTTTCGATAACCGCGACCATAACACCGGCTTAAGCCGCGCTCTCGGCGCGGATTTGCTTATTTCATTTTGCATTCCAATTTACGATATTGGCTCCCGTATTTACGGGTCGTAAGAAACTTTTTGTTACAGCTTAAAGGTATTATAGACCTGAGTATTTGGTATGAATTTCAATTTAATACCTCTACGCGTTTATGAGGAAATGGGTAGTAAGGTTAAAATTATTAAAAAAATACATATTATGTGATGTAACTAAAAAAATATGGTTTTCGCAATTTTTCCTTTATCTATGCTATAAGACGTTGCTTCGTACCAAATTTCAAGATTCTGAGTTCACGGGAAGCACCCTGTAGGTTTTGATTCCCTTGCAAGTGTCGAAAATTAGCGGCATAAACGGCTGTATCTTTTGATTGCGTTGGCTTAGAAGTTTGATTTTTTCACAGCTTCAAGGGACAGTAGACCTGAGTAATTGATATAAATTTCAGCTTCATACCTCCACGCGTTCCTGAGAAAAAGGGTCTTGACAGACGGACGGACAGACGGACAACAAAGTGATCCTATAAGGGTTCCGTTTTTTCCTTTTGAGGTACGGAACCCTAAAAACTAACATTTATACCCCACATTGAAAATATTACTAAGCGCGCGTCTAGAATGTTGGGATTCCTCATTAGAAATATTAAAGTCTTTCGTAGTCCTAGCACTAAAATTCTTTTATTTAACAGTTTGGTTAGGAGTATATTAGAATACTGTGCTGTAGTTTGGAGGCCTCATTATGCTACACATTCACTTACAATCGAACGGATTCAAAAGAGATTTATAGGACATTTGTCGTGGACACGTGGATTTAGAAGTTTTGAGAGACGGATATCATAAGAAAAAAATTTGGCATTTTACAAAATGATTTCTTTAGAGAAACGCAGAGATATTATTGACCTAATTTTCACCTCCAAAATTATCAGTGGTGCTATAGACTGTCCTAAAATGTTGGGTAAATTCAAAATGACCGTCCCCATTCGTTATCCGCGTCGTGGCCGCAAGATTACCTCATTGACCAGGCCACACCGAAGAACAGTATTTGGCTCAAATTCTCCAATTTGTAGAATGAGTAAAGTTGTCAATGAATTTGGTGAAGTAATAGACATATTCTGCGACCCACCTAACAAGCTCCGTCGCATTTTGCGAGAACATTTTTTATAATGTTTCATTTGAATATTTGGTTACTTTATAGTATTATTGTAATAGTGCCTGTCCTAATGTTAGATGAATATTTTCACAAAGCTGATTTTATTACTTGCATGTTGTATCTGCCTGTTATTATTTGTAGGTACATTTAAATTCTTTCTTGTTATTATAGAATCAAAAACATGTAATGAATGATACAAATGTTGGTGGATCAATAAAAAAAAAACCTTTTAGCAAGAATAAAAAGTTTTTGAGCGACTGACTTGTAGATGTATAAAAAAACCGGCCAAGTGCGAGTCGGACTCGCGCACTGAGGGTTCCGTGCCAACTTTAACTGAATTAGGCAATCCACTTACTTATACTTAGTAAAATACCACAAAATTTTGTTGACTGTAAACATAACTTTGTTTTTCATAGTGTTTGTATGAAGTCAAAGTTATGTTTGCGGTTGTTGAAAACATGCTATATCTCAAAAACTACTCGTTCGATCTCGTCCAAACCAATTTTCGTTGAAAGTATTTATTACGATCTATATTTTTATTTATTATTATTTTTTTCAAAATTTACACTCTCTTGGTTTAGAAGCTAGTTGGGGGGGGGGGGGGGGGGACGCCCATTTTACCACTTTGGAAGCGGATATCTATGAAACGTTAGACTTTAAAGGAAAATGGTTTTAGGAACCTCAATATCATTATAAAAGACCTATCCATAGATACCCCACACGCATAGGTTTGACTAAAAAAATGATTTTGGTTTTAGTTTCATGTACTCCCATACATGAAACTAAAACCAAAAACATTAAATGACATTATTTTTTATTTTTTGTATAAGCATCGGTAAGCGGTTAACAAGATACATCTTTCTACCAAATTTCAACAGTGTAATGCTTATAGTCACAGAATAAAATGGCTGTGACATACGGACGGACAGACAGACAGACAGACAGACAGACTTGACGAAACTATAAGGGTTCCGTTTTTTGCCATTCGGCTACGGAACCCTAAAAAGGGTGTTGTTTTGGTTCGACGAGCGCCTCAGGAGGGTTGAACAAACGATGCCAAAAAAAAACGAAAAAATCCACAAAAATAATTTCTTTTTGCGATACTAGTGAGCGAGTCAAAATTACTAACACCACGTCGCCTCTTCGCAGCTTAATAGATACGGCGTAGTATTTCGTAGATACGTGCGAGCAACTCTTCTCCATTTGTTTTGTTTTTTTACTTTTAGAATTTTGTAAATAGCTTTTCATTTAAAAACCTGCATATAACTTCAAAAAAGTTTTTTTTAGTATAACCATCAACTCATATTATCATCTCTGAGTTGGATGTCACTAACCAAAACAACACCGTGTATTATACAGCATTCAATAAAACTTTAATCCCAAAGACAAAGTATAAAAATGCGTTTCAGAAATCATTCGTAGTAATACAACACCCAAACACAAACATTAACCCTTACCGAGGTCAGGACCTTAGAAAAGGCATCACCATTAGTACCAGCGGGCGAGGTAATAAATTATGGTGGCCATCAAAATTTGTTGATCTAGACATTTGACTTGGTCAGTTTTTATCAGAATCTTAAAAAAAAAGAATAACTTATAAAATTACTCGTGTAATGAAAACTGGCCAAGTCAAATTTAATCTTCTTCAAGATCACATGTTTTTAAATAACACCAATTGTTAGAAGAATCCAATGAAGCAAAAAAAAGAGTTATTTACAATGTTACTTTGTTGCTATAAATAGAAATTTGGATTTTGCATTGAACTTGGGTCTCATTTAGTTTCCATTCTTTTTGCTAGACTGTGGGTTTCCATATTTTTTGTAGCCCAACATATTTTTTGTATTGAAATTGCCTCTCCTTTTTACATTTATGTTTCTCGTAGGATACGGGTGACATGACACACTGTAACATTACTAATCTTAGAGAAAGTAACGTTTTACGCAGAAAGGTATATCAGCAGATACATCACGTCATTAACTGCCGCGTCTATGCCAAATCCATCACGCGGACATAAGCCTCGTTTACACTCAGTTTTATAAGCGGCTCCCGCCTTAATATTCAATTATCCCTAATTGCCGACTAGATGAGGAGTGATATCTGCGACGGATTAACGGCACACATAATTCATTACAGTAATGGACGCGGTTACGGCCGACTGTAACTTTTTTACAGTGCGCTTGAGTGTGCAGCCGCCTTAATGCTGAAGATGATGGGCATTTCGGTTTTATCTGTTGTATTAGTATTTTAGAGTGATTAGGCGATTAGATTGTTTAGGAGAAATATACCTTAGCCGCTCGGAGAATACAATTTTGACTCAAAATTTGTAGAAAGAATTTATACTTCCCGACTTCAAGGAATTGTCAAAATTTTTGACAAAAATTTAAACTTTATGTTCTCTGGGAGGTTATAAATAAATAATAATAAATATTGGACACCAATCACATACTTTGATACCAAAGTAAGTAGCCAATGCACTTGTTATATGGAAATCAGACACAACGGTGGTACCACAACACCTTATCCCGAGACAATATAGAATATTACAATTTCTACATTGACCCGACCAGGAATTTAACCTGGGACTTCGGAGCGGCGATGTTTTGAAACCCAACGTGCTTAGCCACTACACCACGGAGGTCGACATAACCGGCTTTATTGTAAAGATAAGTAACATCCATTAAATATATGCAATCAATATTCATCTTTCGTTAAAACATATCATCGTCTTGGTCGTGTGTTACGCGTTTAACTGGATCTCCGTAACCCCGCGCGTCCGAGATAATGCTGTTAGTCTGTGTTTCCGGCCATGATTGGACGCAGGGCTGCCAATGACCTTCACTTCAAAAAATATTTACAAAATAGTATGCTAATAGTCAATAGACACATAGATTATATAATTCTTTATCCTTTATCAAATCTTTGCCTCAACTTACATGATCACTTATAGAAGTTCATGTAGGTAACTAGAATTGCAGTGTCACATTAATATTTGTCGACTTCCTTAAGCTGATAATGATTACAATTATTTTTATACAAATTTAATATTCAAACTAACTAAGGCCGACTTCACCAACGACTTATCCAACTAATTAAGTATAAAACGACCGATTTTAAAATGACATTCGTCGTAAAACGTATTCGTTCATGAATTATGCGTATTGTGCTTTATTCAACGAATATTCCTAATCTGACGTTGGACGAATCAGGCCTAAGTATCAAATTTTCGAATGATTATACATATTTTAATTACATTGAAAAAACACCTCCCATAATCTATCTTCTCTAATTTTAATGTTGCCCGTGTATTTTATTATTATTACTTACACTAGAAAGGAAGTTATTGGATCAAACCTACTATGGACTAATGTCTGAAATAAAATAATTATTATTTTTTTTATATTAAAATCATCATCATCGTTATCAGCCAAAGGACGTCCACTGCTGAACATAGGCCTCCCCCACGGCTTTCCACAGCGATTACTAGCGGTCTGCATCCAGTTTGATCCTGCAATCTTTATAGGGTCGTCTGTCCATCTTGTTGGCGGACGTCCTACGCTGCGTCTTTGGTCGAAGGGTCTCCAAATTAAAATGACTGATAAACACTTTTAAACTTTCGCGTTGCATTTTAAATACACTTATATATACGGGAATTAACGCGATCGCGATAAAAACATAAATAACTTATGTTTTGGCCTGACGTTTCGATCTGGTTTCACCGATCGTGGTCACCGGCGAACTGATGATCTGCGATTTCTTAACTCCGTTTGCGGGGTAGAAGCATCTTGTTCCACCCGCAAAGTATTTATTATTTGCGCACCACCGCCACACACTACACTGACAATGTCCCTATTCTGGAGACCGCTCGACGCGTCCGTATCCGGTGATTACTCGACTGCGAACTTAAACAAGGCTGTGTCATTTTAATCACGGGATTCCACGTCGGAGACAACTTAAAACCATCTTCCCTATTATGTTATTTATGTTTTTATCGCGATTGCGTTAATTCCCGTATATATAAGTGTATTTAAAATGGCTGATAATGACAAAATTTACAAGTGACAACCCTATCAATTACTAGTGCTGTATAGCACCAATATCGATAAGTCTCCCGGCCGAAGGCGGCTAACTTCGAGGTTGACTCGGCATTAACGTGAGTTTGATGCATTAGAGAGGAACTTTGGCTAGCCATTTGCAAAGCCAAAGCCTTTTCGATTTTCCGAAGGTTGTTACGCAAAGTGACCCTCTAAATAAATTTGGAAGTTTTTTGCTAGTAGTGATCAGAAACTTGCGAGTTTTTTTTTCGGTTTTAAAAGTCATTTGAATGGACAAGAAAAAACTAAGAGAATATAAGTATTTAGTAATGTATTCCGATAAAGTGATTTTTCGAGGCAGAAAAACCCGTAAACTAATATTATTGCTACCCAGAATTTAGACCGCAAGTCATCGTACCAAAAAGGCAGATGTATCGATACAAATCTAATTTAAACCTGAATATGATACAGATATACGCATTCATAGATGAATTTACTGCCGATATTGCTAAACAGGCGTAATGCCCACTGTGTAATTAGCTCACAATGGCTCGCGTCCAATGGAGCGGGCTGGATTAGCATGAGCTTATTATGCCTTACTGGCTGATGGATCAGCTCATGGACACCAGCCTCGTCTTCCCACGGGTGGACAATCAGTGTATTAGGCAGTGGGACCTAGGTATAATCGTTAATATTTTGAGAGCTGATGCGGGCTTTCACAGGCATGAAAAAAATAGATGGATATAAATTACCGATATATTAAACAACAATGAATAATGGAATAAAAATACGTATTAAAAGTTTGATTTTGCAATAATTAAGGTAATTGCGTTTGCAGAAAAACAATGCTCTGTCTTGCTACCTAGACAAAATTCAACTTGTGATTAGTATCGCATGATATCCAAATTATTTGCTTGAGTGTCTGAATATGAATCAGTTTGATATTTTGATAAAGACTATGAAATAGTCAACTCTTCTGTTCCTTTATTGGAACTTCCTTATTCATTGAATCAATGTAGGAAGTTCCTAATATTTAAAACGATTACATCATGTGTCTAAGACAGTACCAGAATTTTTGGCTATAAAACTGCTACCCAATTAACCCTATTAACTTATATTTATTTGCTGTCTGCTTTGCGCATATAAATAAAGACAAGATGGACGGACGGACAGTAAGAAATTTGCATCTTAGGAGCACTGTTTAGTTTGAAATGATTCAAAAAGTGTTCATTGTATTTGCTTTAGTCTGTGTATCAGTTAGTCAGAGTAGTGATCTGATAAGTTAGTGTCAAACTCCATGGAGTTTACCAATACTACTACTACTATTACTCATAGAAATGCGTGCGGATTCCGTGATTTTAAAAGAGAAATTTTCTTTTTCAACAGTTCCCGATGACGACTCCGAAAGCAGTCCACTTTCAATGACATGCATGAAATGTATTTGTAAGGTAAATCACCTGTTAGTTTATTGTTGTTTTTTGAATAATGTGTTAAATTATGCCTGAAAATACCTTTTTATATCTCTAGTCTAAACCCTGCCAAGTCCAAGTTCCAATTCATATTTTTTTTATTTAAAACTTCATAACATACAATTGTCCATATGGCGGACTAAATGCCTAAGACATTCTCTGCCATTGAACTATAGGTCTGAATAGTGAGAATTTTTCTTTGTCAGCTGAAAATATATGTTGCATTTACTTAAAATCTCTGATTTCTAATGTAATTTTTCAAAAGCTAGTAAGTCTATCAAAGGCATTATCCCCACTAAAACTGTCATATTTTGGCTTTAGGTGATGGGTTGCAGAAAGGACGAGGGTTGTGAAAATAAAGTCTGTGGAGTGATGCACATCACTCAAGGGTACTGGGAAACTGCACACTATAGAAATAGCAGTCCCGACAATGCTGCAGGTGACACATTTTCTGTGCAATTTCTGTTATTTAATTTAAATCTTAGGCACAATTTCTGCATCATAAGTTATAGTCATCCGTCGTTAACAGCGGTTGAATATTAACAATTGTGTGTGTTTCGTATAAAAAATACCTTAAGCAATGGTTATTAAAATTGCCATTCTGACAATTAGTCTTTCTTTAAAACATACACAGTCGTAAATATTCAACTTTAACAAAACTTAACCATCACTATCGATGAAAAAATTAGGCCTTAGCAACCTTAATAACTTAGCACAAAAGGTGAAAATACTACGAAAAAAATATTATCTCCCAGTCATACCTTAAGATCTATATTTTATGCTATCATTGGGATGATTTCGATAAATTAAGTCAAGTCATGCGGAAAAATTGTAATGAGTGCAGCATGTTGTTCATAGAATTCTCTTACATAGACTTTATAGAAGTTTGGGACTCTAAATTATAAAAGAAAATTATGAGACATTTAAAAAACATATCTATACTAATATTATAAAGCTGATGAGTTTGTTCGTTTGAACGCGCTAATCTCAGGAACAACTGGACCGATTTAAAAAAATCTTTTTGTGTTGGATAGCTACTTTATCGAAGAAGCTTGAGGCTATAAAACATCATGATGCAACGGGAGGGGAGAGAGCAAACTCAAAACGCGCTAATGCAGTCGCGGGGGACTAGAGTATTATAATCCAGGCTGTAATTTTAATCAGTGACCAAATTTTGTGTGAAGACTCCACTGATGGATATAAACAACTTTTGCTATGGGGCCAATATCTAAATCAAATGTCAAATATATGGAACTGAGAACACACTATACACTAGTTGATGTACGTATTATGTAATTGACGACCTCCGTGGTGTAGTGGCTAAGCACGCTGGTTTCAAGGCGTCGCCGCTTCGAGGTCCCAGGTTCGATTCCCGGTCGGGTCAATGTAGAAATCAAAATTTTCTATATTGTCTCGGGTCTGGGTGTTGTGGTACCACCATTGTTTGATTTCCATAACACAAGTGCAATTAGCTACTTACTTTGGGATCAGAGCAATGTATATGGTTGGTGTCCATTATTTATATTTATTTACTAGTGACTGTCTCTGTTCCATATATTTTGACTGCGCGCCAATAAAAATTTAGTATGCAACAGCTGATTAATTTTCTTAATTTCACTATTGCCTCCATAGTAAAAGTTGTTCATATTCATCAGTGGAGTCAACAAATTTGGTCAGTGATTTGATGCCTGCATAATTTTGTTTCAGCTTTCGAGAAGTGCTCCACTAATGCATGGTGTGCAACCCGCACAGTGCAACTACACATGCGGCGCTATTTACCGGTAAATACTTTTAAATCTTTATATTTTTATCTTTTAGATAAGTGAATGAGTCGTCATTTAGCTCATTGATTTAATAGACACCTCCCCTTGCCTCTGTTTTGTTTCTTAAACGTACTTCTAAGCTGTAAAATTTGATACGCTCTTTCCAAAAAAATCTAAATGAAGTAATAGAAATACATTAATTCTCGTACAAGGTGTACTTGTTCGAAAGGACTAACAACTTTTGTATTTAACCCCCGGCGCTAACTACAAGGGGTGTTATAAGTTTAACGTATCTGTCTGTGTATCTGCCTGTGGCATCCGAGCTCTCAAACGGATGAACCGATTTTCTTTTAGTTTTTTTGTGATTTAGATAATTTTATCCCTGGTGTCCTTAGCCATGTTTCAAGAAAAAAAACTGCCGTTTTTTTATTCAAATTGAATTTAAAAAATACTCTTTACTAATAAGATGACGACGTCATTTGCAAACACATACATATAAAATTATATTATGAAGTCTTAGGTAAAACTCTCATGTTGAATTGGTTTCTTTCGTTTTTTTTTTTAAATTTTGTTAAATATTTTTAATTATACAGCGTTTCTTCACAATTTACCTAAGGAAGAGCGGTTTCCTCTAACACAGGCGTACACTTTATATGCCTAAAGCGGTGACTCCATTGTCAAATATTGTGTAAAGTGCAAATTGAAATTATTTTACAAGATGACGGCGCGACATTTCATACGAATTAACCTTGTTTCCCAGAGCTGCGAACAACGTCGACTCGACCGTCTACGCTGCGTCAACGCACTAGCCCTCCACAAGTTTGGACCCACCCGATGCGATAGAAACTTGACTGCAAGCATCGAGCGAAAGCTGCTTACCTGCTTGAATAAAACTGTTTGGGTGTGGCTTAGCGATCATGAGGACGAATAGGTGCAGAGATATGCCATGTCTTTTTTGTGGGCAGGGAATCAGTGGATTGTTTTTTTCCTGATGATAATGTCATAAACCTGCTGTGCTTGGTCTCGATGTAGTGCAACAGTGCATCAACTGGAAGTGAATTGACATTAATAAATAAATAACATAATTGGTATTAAGTGACAAACATAAAAAAATAAAAGTCTTTTTTTTTCAGTCCTAAGCTGTTCATACAAGTCTGTAACAACAAATACTTAAAAACTATGTCAGTAATGTGTTACAGTAAAAAACGATTTTTATTTAGGCAAGATAGGTTTACCGATTTGAAGTTTTATCACATACAACTCGGTGAACTTATATAGAACGACGGAGTCCATTCTGTCCTCGATCAAAGTTTTCATTTGCATACTATTGTATATGACTTTCTATGCATTTACCATCAACATTTATTTGTTACCCTTTTTATTGAATTTTGTATTTGAATTTGATCAACCTTAACACTGCTTTGTAAGAATGTCTATTAAAATTACTAGTCGTATTAGTAAAAGCTCCACTGAGCTTCGTCTTCAAACCGAATATCTGTAAACTCAAAAATAAATCAAAGAAATAAACAGACAAACGAAGATAACGACGTTTTGAATGGCACTCGACTCATTAAGAGCCGATCCTTACTCAGGAAACCTAGCTACCTATCCAGACTGAATGCCAATGTAAAACAGAAACCTAAAATCAACCATAGCTCAACCTATTAAGGCTCAAATCGTAGACAGAATAATAACAAAGGCACTAAATACCTAATGAGCGCTCTGAAGATCGAACATAGAACGTCTCAATTGAGTCTTGTGGCTAATTCCTGGCAGATAAGGGTGAAAATCGCGTGCGGTTTGTATCGGTTGTTGGAGCAAACGGTGCGCTTGTAGGAGGGATTGTGCAAGCATAATTAGTCATTAACACGACAGTGGGCAGAGCTTCGTGCAACGGGTGATTGGTTTATAGTAGCTGTTACGGTCGGTGTGTTGTTATAGTGGTAAAATGCTAGTTTCACGTTTCACTTTGACAGTGTTTTTACAAATTACTAACAGCAGTTACATATCGCTAATGTCAGTAATTTGATGCTACAATGATGAGAAAACTGCTATACAAATAATCATTTACAATAAATGATTTCTTAAAGGGAAGACTCATTTTTGTACGGACAACAGCACGTCAAAGTAAACACTGCGGTATCTTATGCAGTTGTAATAAGGGCTAGTTTACAACAAAAGTGGGTAACCTGATATGCTGGTGACTGTATAAGGCTGTCACAACTTCAACGGCGCCTACGGCGTTAGATTTCATCAAAAATTTTAAACGATCCCATCCCGAGCTGAAAACTACTAAATATATAGAACAGTGCCAGACTTTGTAGCTACCAATCTGCGACCGAAATAAACTCATTTCGTCGCCGTAGAGCCATTATGAAGGTCAAGAAATCTGAACTTGGTTTTACCACGAGAAAGACTTAAGTTTAAGTGACTTTTCAGTGTAAGTCTTTTTTTTTGAACAATTAGTCTAGCTAGGGAATATGTTACTAATAGCAGTTTAATAGATCTCATAAATTTCAATAGTGTAATTCACACCGATTTTTTTATTGGCCAAATATAAATATTGGACACCAATCACATAAGTACATTGCTCTGATTCCAAAGTAAGTAGCTAATTGCACTTGTATTATGGAAATCAGAGACAAACGTGGTACCACAACACCCAGACCCAAGACAACATAGAAAACTATGATTTCTATATTGACCCGACCGGGAATCGAACCCGGGACCTCGGAGCGGCGACGCCTTGAAACCAGCGTGCTTAGCCACTACACCACGGAGGTCGTCGTCGTATTATAATAATCTAATTTAAAAAGTCTCAACATCATCATCTTTATCAGCCAAAGAACGTCAACTGCTGAAAATAGGCCTTCCCCACGGCTTTCCACAGCGACGGATCACTAGCGGTCTGCATCTAGTTTGATCCTGCGATTTTTATCAGGTCGTCTGTCAATCTTGTCGGTGGACGTCCTACGCTGCGTCTTTGGTCGAAGGGTCTCCAATCTAGTACTTTCCGGCCCCAACGGCAATCAGTTCTTCACGCTATGTGCCCTGCCCACTGCCACTTGAGCTTACTGATTCTCAGGTAAATTAGAAAAAAGTCTACTAAAAATAAATGAAAAAGTGGTCGAAGCTAAAAAACGACACTTCACTTTGACCTATCCTGACCTGACAATACACCAAAGGCATTCCTAACATTTACCTCTTACACTCGGCGTTTGCCAGTTCCTTCACTTAAACTTGACCTAGACACGCGGCAGCGTGTTTAGATTAGTTTGATGTTTAGATTAGTTTTCGACTAATTGTTGAAAACCAAATAGCGTTGATTTTTCGCTAAATTTAGACCCCTTATACACTGTGACTGTTAGTATCCATGAAGTCGCGTATTTTGAAAACACCCTTCAGCATCGCCTTTCACGCAATAAACAGATTTCATTTAGTATTGATGCAGTCAAAATACAGTACATAATTTGTCAATTTCCAGTCATGGGTGTAATGATTGATTGATGACATTTATAAGTAAATTTTGATCAAATGACGACTTGGATACTTTTCGCTCTACGGCATCGGTTATCTTTCAAGGCTGTCAGCTATGCGCCTATATACATATAAAGACAAGATAGACAGACGGACTTTAGTTAAAATGATTCGCAAAGTGTTAATTGTTTTATTTGCTTTAGTTTGTGTTTCAGTCAGCCAGTACAGCGATGAGATAAGTTAGTGTCGGAAACATTGACCATGATAACTATTCGGAAAAAAATATTGCTGTTCTTTTTGTTTTATTGAAAAAAAAAACTTCTTATCAACAGTTACCGATGACGACTCCGAGAGCAGTCCACTTTCAAAAACCTGCATAAAATGCATTCGTAAGGTAAATCACATCGTATTTTTCTTTGCCTTTTTTTAAATTTCCGCCAGGCAATTCTTTCCTGGATTGTCTTGTAAGATAAATCACATAACAGTATTTTGTGGGTATTTACATAACAGTGGCAAATTGATCCTACATAAAAATTCCTTTTTTTATCTGTGACATACTTATCTGAACATGCCTCTACTATCCATACTCCACTTAAGTTGTTTTTTTTATTATGAAAGTTAAAGCCAGGTTTACCGCAATTATGACATCCCAATTAAATAGGACTGATCTTACAATGCAAGCCTGAAATGTTAGTAAAAAAAGCCCCTAATGCCCGATTTCTGATGTAAGATACTTAAAGCTGTAATCTACTGTAAATCTGTTTTTTCTCGTACAGACTATACGCGGTATAAAAGGCGAAGGGTGCCATAACGGAGTCTGCGGAACGATGCACATGACGCAGGGCTACTGGGAGAGGGCGCACTACAGAGACAGCAGTCCGGACAACTTAGCAGGTTACTTTCTTTTTCTTCACAAATCGGCCTTTTCTATTGATAAAGATTTAGCGCGTGAAAAATCATTACAATATTTTTTGTGTTTTAGAATGTTTTTAACACTCACAGTGTAATATTTTATCTTCATAAAGATGAAATAAGAAACCAAAAATTTGCGCACGGTTGAATTCAAGTCCAAGTTGAATTTATTCTGTAAAAAATAACTGCTTGGGCCCTCTGTTTCATAAACAGACGGCTAGATGGCGCTAAGCGTCACGCAATGACGTAATCCATAAAGAGACCACAAATTTCGCAAGGTCGGACTGACAGCACGGTAGCTCAATTCGTAAGAGCGTTTGGCCCGGTCTGCCAAAAGGTTGCTGGTTCAAGTCCCGCCCGTGCGGAAATTTTTGGTTTCTTATTCATCTTTATGAATATTTTTTGTTTCAGCTTTCGAGAAGTGCTCTACTAACGCGTGGTGCGCGATCCGCACGGTGCAACTTCACATGAGACGATATTTACCGGTAATCCTTATTAGTTCTTTCGTTTTAAAGTTGATAAAAGGCTTTTTTTTATTATTAAAGTAAGCCCATTTAGCTGTATCACAAATCGCTTCTTTTTAGGGACGCGTAGACCTAGGGACCCCTATAGTTTCGCCATGTCGTCTGTTTGTCCGCCCGTCTGTCTACCCGCGGTTTAGTTCAGAGACTTTTGGTACTATAAAACTGTAATTTGGTGAGAGTAGGCATAACATAACAAAAAAATAATTAGTTTTACTTCACAAAAAGTTTTCCATAATTTGTACAGTTAGTTTATATGAATGGTGTTACAGATAAACTTTTGTGAAGACTGGTGCTTGCTATGGATTGAGATAATCTGTAATACAAGACAACAATTTCGATGTGGCGACCCGTTTGTTGAATATTCAGTTTTAAAGTTCTTATTCTTGTTAATAGTCCAGTGTCCACACAAAAATTTCAGGACAGCAGGGATACTTAAGCCTTTGGTCCCCGCTAATATCGGTTGATATTAGTCAGAGGCTTTATGGGCGACTTGATAACATCTGACAGCAGCGTTAGTCGCTTGCCTTGCAAACACCCCTCCACCAGCCCGCACTGAGCCCGCGAGGTGGAGTATGGCTCAAACTACCTCATAGTTGAGGTAAGGCCTTTGCCCAAAAGTGGGATGTTACAGGCTAATAAAGAGAACATTATACTCGTAGTATTTCGGTCGATATGTAATTTTAAGACAATTACACTTCCTCCTTTCTTAACGTTACTCTGAATGTTCAGCGCTCAGTCACTAAATTTCAAAGCGATAGGAACCACCACAGTTTCATGAGAACATGAGGTAGGTAATTTCCGCACACACGTAGTAAACTTTACTTAATAGCGAGTTAATTTCGTCACAAGCGGGTATAGGCTCTACCTTAAAATGCTTATTATATATTAATAAGAAGATAAACTTTCTCATGTTGACTTCTGAGGCGGTATTTTCAACCGATTACCTGTTTTCGTTTGCTTTGAGGTTTATTTCCAGAGCGCATTAGTTCAAAAAACTTGTTGCATTGCTAGCACTGGATACTGGTCACAGATTTTTGCTTATACATTCATGAAATAAATATAATTTTGTATTAAGTTCAGAAACACACAGTACAACAACCCTGTAAGAGTGTAACAATATCTCTCTATTGCGAATAGACGCTTTTCTTTCAGTTTACAGTTCCATTATGCTTAGTTGTTTTTTTAGGGCTGCCAGAAATGTCGACCGGATCGTCTCCGCTGCGTCAACGCACTAGCCCTACACAGGTTTGGATACCACAAATGTGACAGAAATCTGACGGCGAGCGATGAACAACGGCTGCTTTCCTGCTTAGACCAGAACGTCTGGGTGTGGCTGGGCGATCATGACGAATAGATAGTAACCCTTCGTTACTTACACGATGATAACGGAATATACTGGAATATGTTTTAAAGTATTTGTATTGTGATTGGTACAAATGTAGCCAAACAACTGGTAGTACTAGACTCTCAAATTAACTTAGCCGTTATTTCAATTCACTTGGGTAAGAAGACAACTTTAAAAAGCTTTTTGCACTTGATCCAACCATAAGGGCTGGACCAGTTCATATAAAGAAAGAAAGGAAAGTTTTTATTGATCACAGACATCACAAACACACACAAACAAACAAATGCTCAAACGTTCGCACAACTTTACAAAAAAAGATTATCAAACAATATTGATTCATTGACGGAGCCTTTCTTTTTGATCTTCAATTAATCTGGACAGACTGGTATTTTTCCAAGCGTATAGAAAGAAACACATATAATGCAAACTAACAAAACAGGCGATCCCAATGTTTCTACTAATTACAGACCAATAAGCATCCTTTCCTGTTTTGCTGAAGTTCTGGAATCGTTAGTGTACGAGCATCTCTATCACCACATTTCACATATTTTCCAAGAGCATTTTTTTTGTGCGTGGAAAGTCAACTATTTCAAACTTGCTGGATTTACTTATTTCATCTGTAAAACTTTTAATGACCTCGGTCAAGTTGACTCTATCTACACCGATTTCCAAAAAGCTTTCGATACTGTAAAATACAAACGTTTAGTGTGTAAATTGGAGTTGTTTGAAGTACATGGGTGCTTTCTCGGACGGATGTTATTTTATTGAACCGTACCCAGTTGATCCCGTTAAGAGGTAGCTTCTATCAACGTATTCCTATTGTGTCTGGCGTCCCTAAGGAATCTCACCTTGGGCCTCTGATGTTCATTCTGCATATAACTGACCTGATTCCTAAAATATTTTAGTAATATATGACTTTATCTAAAACTCTTTGGTTGGGTTAAGAATGTTTGTGACTGTATAAAAAGCAAAGCAAAGGGACCTTGACACATAAGTACATTAGTGCATAGATATATAGTATAAAAATGCCTCGCATAAAAATCCTATTTTATTTTACTTGGTTATCCATAATACATACACAGAGAGAAAATTTGTTGTTTGGGACCTGGGTGCTATTATGTACGCTTTGTGTTTTTTTTTTTTGCTTTTGTTTGTGTTTTTGATTGTATAATCTTCGATGCTTAAATTGTACACTTGTATTTGATGTTAAATAAAAGTTATCCTACCTTATCTTTAGCTGTCTTGTTTTTAATAAGAACTAACTGTCATAAGGTCGTAACTACACATAGTTATCAATCCAAACTAATTATTTATTTCCTAGTAAGATAGATAAGCCACAGCTATCAATTGTTAAGCCTATTCCTTGTTCACCAATCCATCAGGGAAATACACTGGGGATGGTATAAAAGCAGTTTATTGAGACAAGTGTTCGCTCAAATTGTCACAGTCTAGTTTTTGTGACCGATCATTATGATTTTATTGTTATACTATTTATGTATGTGAGGCACTAATCTAAGTCGTGATAAGCAAGAGGTTGAACAGTTCATGTGCTAGAAGTCATTTATTTATTTATTTATAAATTGATCTGTATCATTCATTACATGTTTTTAATCCTAAAATAACAGAAAAAAGTGAAATGTACAAATAATAACATGCAAGTAACAACATCAGCTTTGTATTAATCTAACATAAAACAGGCACGATTATAATAATACTTTAAAATAACCAAATATTCAATCGGAACATTATAAGAAATGGTCTCGCTAAGTGCGACGGCGCTGGCGATCATGTTAGCTGGGTCGCAGAATATTTCCATTAATTCACTAAATTCATTGATAACTTTACTTATTTTAGAAATTGGAGAATTTAACCCGAATACTGTTCTTCGGTGTGGCCTGGTCAATGAAGTAATCTTACGACCATGAAGCCGATAACGAATAGGGACGGTCATTTTAAATTTACTTAACATTTTAGGACAGTCTATAGCACGACGAATGATTTTGGAGGTGATAATTAAGTCAATTATATCTCTACGGTTCTCTTAAGAAATGATTTTGTAAAACGCCATTTTTTTATATGATATCCGTCTTATAAATCTTTTTAATCCACGTGTCCACGACAAAGGTCCTATAAACCACTTTTGAAACCGTTCAATTTCAAGTAAATGTGTAGCATAATTATATCTCCAAACTACACCACAGTATTTTAATATACTTCTAACCAAATTGTTAAATAAAATAATTTTAATACTAGGGCTACCAAAGACTTTAATATTTCTAATGAGAAATCCCAACATTCTAGACGCGTGCTTAGTAATATTTTCAAATGTTAATTTTTGTCGAAAATAACGCCGTGGCACTAATTTGATCCAATTGTTTTAATTAACTACCGCTAATGTGATATCTGCAGTCGATGGTGTTATTTATTCGCACATATAATCATTTACTACTGTTTAAGTTCATCCGATTTACCTTGCACCAATCAACCAATTTATTTTAATCTTGCTGAAGCCTAAGACAGTCATTCTCCTCCACAATTGGCATGCCTAGCTTTAAATCATCCGCATAAAAGTACACGTGGGAGTTTTTCATCAATTCTGGTAGTTTATTAACGAACATACCAAACAGAATCGGTCCAAGATGTGACCCTTGAGGTACACCCAAATTTATATTTTTTAAGCCTGACTTATATCCATTCACTACGACAAATAAAAGCACGATCATTTATGATCAAATATGATTTTATCCAACTTAAGAGACTACCGGTGATGCCATAAGCTGCCAACTTTTTAATCAGTATATCATGTGGGACCCGATCGAACGCTTTACTAAAATAAGTATAAATAACGTCGACCTATTTTTGCTGTGCTTCGATATTTTATTGTTTTTGTGATATTTACCAAGTTAGTGCTTGTGGACCTAGTTTTAACGAAACCATGTTGGCTAGGGGTTAGGTAGAGATTCACGTGTCTCTGAATATAAGGACAAACAATTGATTTACACAGTTTTGCAAATACTGTTACTAAAGATATAGGTCTGTTATTACAAAATCTTCACTATTGCTTTTATAAACCGGGACAACTTTAGCAATTTTCCATTCGTTAGGAAATTGTCTAGTAGAAAGAGATCGATTAAATGTAATTAAGAGCGGACTAACTAGATGTACAGCACATTTCACTAGAAACAATGGAGGGATGCCATCAGGACTTACTCCCTTATTTTAGTTTATGGTTTTTAATTTGTTAAAATAAGGTATCATAAACAAATATCGGTCGTGCTAATTAAAGTCATCGTAGAGATAAAAATGCGGATAAAAAAGATACAGTCCAAGATGATTGCATCGTTTATATCATTGTGAATGTGATAAGGAATTTCTTATTTTTCAAAACCTTTTTAGTTCTCTCCTTATTTATCCACGCTTAAGTAAAAACTCAAAAAAAGAACCTGGGTAACAATATTTCCCATAGATAAAATATCAAGGTGCCCTTTATTACCTTCGCAAGTCGCTAAAGTCATTCCGTAAATGGCTTCGGCGAAGTTTGAAGACGTTGGCCCAACAGTCGTAAGGGCGTCATAAAAACATATCAATCAATAGACGCCGTGGGTCGTTATCGTATCTGGACATCGTTGGGTTAATGCTGGCGTCCAGTTCTGGCTATATTAATAAAAAAATTGCAATATTTTGTTACATTTAAAAATGGAACGTAGCTCATAAGTAATTGGGGGATACGAATAGAAAATTATTCTTGTGAATACGGAGTGAATCTGTCCCCTTTGAAATTTTTGAAATAAAACTGGGACGGGGAACTCGTCTTATTTTTATAATCAATTTATACAACCAACGATATAAATTTATCTTTTTCTCAATGAGAAAAAATAACATGATATCTGTTCAGTGTGAAGTTTGGATTTTATTGTATTTATGTATGTTTATGTACGTTTATTTAAAAAGTATTTATGTAAGTATATGTAGTTCAATCCTAATTATGTTAGTTTTTTATTTTATTTTACGCCGCCTCAACAAACCCAATGGTTGACTGGTAGAGAATACTTTAAAGCATTAAGTCCGCCATTTGTACCTCACAACCAACGATAAAATACAGGGTCACCACAACCACATCCTCCTAACACTTACATACATAAAGATACATAAATAGAAATCCTAACTCACGACAGTACATTTATTTTTAAGCTATCGATTACAGTGGTAGGCATACTTAATGGGGGTGTTACAAAGGTGTCGTAAATGAGCCGATTAATAACCGAGCCAGTCGTAACCGTAACTGAGCGATGGCTGTTGTAGTTTTCAGCCAAGGTGATGGGGGAGGACGCCAAAACAAATGATGTGAATGGGTGTGACGTAGGTTTTGACTAATGAGAATATGGTTTGGTGTTTTGGATCTGATATTTGGAATAAAATGGATTAAAGAAATTCAACAGACTGGAAGGTGCCTCACTGAAATAAGATAAGTTGGACAAAAAAGTCTGAAGCCCCCTTATGGGCTGGACGGACTAACGGACCCGTCACGGTGACGGCACCGTATCAACTCAAGGCGTTTAGTATTCTTTGTATGAAACTCCATATTTCAACGCACATCAACTTCGTAACGTTATCACCTCGGATTGAGACCAACTCGGGACCCACTCTCGTCCAACGGCGCATACTTTGTAACGCGCTTACGGCGCGTCGACCTCTGGTTGACGATAATTCCTCTTCCCTGTCAAACGGGCAGTCATTCACAAGAAGAACTATCATTAGTGGTAGCAAACGCGATTCGTGGCGAGACGTTGTTGTTCATTTTATGTAACGTGCTTCCGTATGGTTGACGCCTGGTTAATGCTGTTCCTGTGCCAGGTGGGTAGATTTGCTTTAACCTTAATGTGACCATAAGGGGATGATGTTTCCTGTGTTGTCTTGAATAAGCACATGTCTTTGCTCAGTACCAGTAGGCACTTGAACTCCGACCACATTATTTGAAGATCCAAAATAGTATGATTGAAATTTAGAATTGTTTATTCGATGCGACTGCATCTTGCAGCAACTTTATAACTTCCTGTCTCATATTTCAGTTAACAAACATTAGCAATGAAAATATAGCAGGGACATGTCAAAGGGAAAACCCAAACAAGCGCTTTACGGACACAACGTGAGATATCAATATGCCGCGTCACGCTCCGTTTTTTGCTAAAGAACCCGTAGGTGGGCTTCAGGTTCACCACGATGTACGTAAATGTTGAAACTATAACAACACAACACACTACATTAAAAATATGCTTAAACATATTTTATGGGAGCTAAAAACTTGTGACTATCTATTATCTATAAAAGCCGACTTTTTTGTGAAGGCACACCTGTAAGTACAGATATTTTTACCTTTTCGTTGAAAGTAGCAGAACTATGAAATAATCTTGCGGCAAGTTACATGTAAAACTTTCATGTTTAATGTTGTCAGACTTGACGTTGACAAAGCCACCCGCGGACGAAGTCTGAAGCAAATTTTTTATCATTTTTCGAAAACAATTTCAATTTTGTGATTTCTGCTGCATCCAATTAACTAACGTAGCTATATCTTTAATAAATCTTTTAACAAATGATTTTTATTAGCTTGATTCAATTTATTTTCTCAATCAATAAATGCACGATAACACCAATTTTGTCTTTGCGTTTTTAAGCGCCGCCTGGTGGTTTTACAGGGAACTATGTTGAGACTTCCATTCCTGCAGCATAGACGAATCTGTCAACTCGCCAGAAGCGTTGAGCTCAAAAACGGTATCCGAAAACCAACTGGCGATCGGGCGATCGGGTGTAAGAATTCAGTAGAGAAGCTCAAAAAAGGTGGCCAAAATCAACTGCCGATCGATGTTTCAGTCCCAAAATGACCAGCAAAACCCATGGGTAGCCTACCCGTAGGGTGCGTCAGGATAATCCGTATTGATAACTATCATCCGGGGCTGAGCTAGTGTCCGTGTGTCCGTCACGGCGGGGGTCGCGAAAACACACCTTCTTTATTAATAGCCCTCTTGTTTTTAGGGGTTCAAATTGAGGATCGGGCAAGAATGCGGGTAAAACGGCGGAAAATCGAAATAGATACTTCGGTCACGTAAGGAAAAATAAAACAAAAGACGTTCCTTACTAACGGAATCTGACAACCACATAATGGTTCTTAATAATTTGTATATTCTGCCTACGTTAGACGTGTTGTGTCGAGGCTCATTAGAACGGACTTGGTTTCATATATTACCAAAGTTAGATAAGACCGATTGATTAAGTATAGAACGACCGATTCTAAAATGACATTTAAATAAATTGTTGAAAAATTGGTGAAATTTTCAAATTAGGCGTATTGTTATTCGACATATATTCCCTTTCTGACGTTTGTGAAATCAGGCCTAAGTATGATTACGTTTATCCTTGTGTAATAGGATGTGTCGAAATGAGATCTAAACGTTATCAAACTAAATGTATGACACCGATTCCGTTCTGATGAGTCACGGCTCGACATGTCAGGCAAATATAAATCCACCTTTATTTATACGAGACAGATTAAGATTTTGAACAAATCGGTGACGAGAGTGAAAATTTAATTGTCATGTGACCTAACTAAACTGCTACCACTGGGCTATGAGCACATCGACGTACTGTGCAACGTGATAATGTTAAAGCGCACAACCTGAAAGCCCCGGTCAGAATCGCTGAAAGCGCTTCAAAATCACGTATACGGTCACCCCCATTAAGACTTTACATCTTAGGTCCAATTGCTTCATTATTAGTGATGACAAGATGTCGTTATCGGCGGTTAAATATTTTGAAGAAAAATGCCTTTACCAATGGCCATTAAAATAGCCAGTCTGGCATTTGGTTACGGTAGTTTTTCTTCAAAACACACAATTGTATAGGCCGATCTGCACACAACAGTACCGGTACAGTGACGACAGGTGGCGTTCACTAACGTATCCATCAGTGTCAGTGAAAAATTATATTGTCGCAAACATTTTGTACAGTGACGTTCAGTGACGTTTAGTGATCACTGTCACCGACGAGTGCAGATAGCGTCGTACGAAATGTATACTAAAATATCATTTCACTGACACTGATGTCATACGGAACTGAATGGCACGTGTTATTCAACAACTGGTTACGTAACTTATTCATTATTATTGATGAAGAAATGGGCCTTAGTCCTTCACCGTTTCTGAATTCGCTAGCTCAGTTGGCGCAGTATGACTATACATATTTCGGAGATTAAAAAGCGTTATTATAAATGAGCAACAAACCTAATAACATAACGGTAAAGCTGTATGAACATATCAAGCAGGGCGTTCTTCCAACTGGGTCTACCTTGTTTCGCATAATTTTTATTGTCATAATTTTATTTGGCATATCATCAAATAGCATAAACTTCCTTTCGCAGAACATCAATTAGCATTCACTCATTTATCAGACGTTAAAAACGCATAATCGTGTAAGCTAGAATCATCTTTAGGCAGAAATTTAATATCCAAAATAGTCTTAAAGCAGAATCATCCTAACGCAGAAAGTTCACAGATAGAATCGTCTTGTGGCATACAATTCGTATATATAGTCATTAATAGGCAGAATTATCCTATCGCAGAAAGTTCACAGTCCGAATCGTCTTTCGGCATATTTTTCATATTTAATATTCTCCTATAAACCTTAATTTCTCTGTGTATCTCAAGTAGTTCTATCTCAGCAATACTAACATTCAACATTCATGGCAAATCAAACATGCAGCATGCAAGCAAGCATTCAGCATGCAAGCAAGCAAGTAAAACATGCTGCAAGCAAGCAAGCATGCAGCAAGCATGCAGCATGCAACATGCATGGTTTCTGTCACGGCTCCGGCGCTGCGGGGCTCCGGCAGTCCCACGCGAGGTTATCGTCGCAGATGGTTTTCGCTCACCACCGCAGCTTCGGCTTGGTGGCCAGCCTCAGCGAGCTTTCAAACCACCTGCTCCTCAGCTTGCGGGCTGCCTCGCCCCTCCGCGCCTACGCGATTTTGAATTACACTCTAGGGGTGGGGCAAACAAGATTGCGTGGAGTCGGTTTTGCACCGATTCGTTTCTGTCACTAACTTTTGTACCACAACTTAATGACTTTTTAATTCATTCATAAGGTAAAATACTATTTAAAAGAAATAGCAATATGCGTAGTGAAATTATTCTAAAGGAAATTCTGCTTTCTTCATAGTATGCATAGTCAAATTATGCCAAATAAACATCGTACTTAATAAACATTATGCTTAGCGAAAGTATGCAAAGTAAAATTTTGCCAAAGGTAATTATGCCTTATAAATTTCTGCTATCTTAAAAGTATGCCATTGTAAATTCGGGCATATAAATATTCGACCAAACAATAATTATGCTAACAGAAAATTCTGCCTGAATAATATTCGACTAAAGAAAATTATGCCAAGTGTGTTATGCCAAGTGACTTTCGGAGCAAAAAGATTCTGCCAGATAGAGGGAACCCCTTCCAACTAAGACAAAGTTTAGTGGCAAGAGCATAATTTAAGGCAACATTTGTAGTGCGTCTCCGCGGGTCGCTCCTTCTAACTCAATTACCGGGCCAGGTCCGTGCCATAAATGCGTTTAGGTAACTCTTTCGTCTGGTCCAAAGTGTACACTGATAAATATCTATGCTTGAAGATTCTTTAATTTAAAGTTTTGCTCCTATTACAGGTCTCACCCGTATACAGAGTGTTTTTTTATCAATTTCCAAATTTTTTGTAGAGAATCCACCAATGAATGTAAACAACTTTTACTATGGTTTATAATTATGGTTTCTACTATGGTTTATGGTTATGGAGAGGTGCTCGTATCACAGTGGTAGCAGCGCTTTGGTAGTGATACCGAAGTGAAGCAACCTACGGCGCGGTTGTGTTTGAATGGGTAACCATTCCGACAATATAAGTGACGTACATCACGAGCATCTCCGTGATTTAGAAAGCACGATAACCCGTTGGTCCCGGCTAATTTCGGTTGATATTAGTCGTTAAGTCTAGTCAGAGGCCTTATGAGCGGCGATAACATCTGCCAGCAGAGTTGGTCGCTTGATTGCAAACACCCCTTTTTTTTTTTTTTTTTTTTTTTTTTTTTTAACGTCAGGAAATGTCAATTACGCACCGTACCTCTCCGTCGGGGAACGGAGGGGCGTGTGTGGGACTCCCCCGGATACGCCTCCGGGTATACCCACTAAAACCTGACGACGCCCGCCGCGTTTGGTGGCTTTGACAGCAGGGGCCGCGGTGTCTCAACAGTCCCGCGACCCTTGCCAGCGCAACCTCCACCCCCCATCAGGAAGGCGGATCTCCATGGAGTGGGGCGATCCCACTCCAGTCGGCACACTGGCGCCTCAGGAGGATCCCTGGTGATTGGACAGAGGTGTCCCCACACCGTCTGTCCGAGACCCTCCCGACGAGGCGATCCACGCCCGGCGGCAAACGCACGCCGAGCTCGCCCAGAGGACCGAAGTCCTGGGACATCCCCTGCCTCCTCTGCTTAACCAGAGGGGTGCCGGGAGTCCAACGACTGATAGTGAGCCGCCGCTCGATGCGAGACAGACGCGACTCACTATGGCCACTGCCGCCCGATACGGGTACAGACGCAGCGGCACTCTCCACGGAGCATCTTGGCTTCACCTGCCGCTGGATTGCGACAGGCTACTGAGCCCCCTCGCCACGACAAGGCGTGCTCCATTCGAGGGGGGCAAACACCCCTCCACCAACCCGCACTAGCCCGCGTGGTTGAGTATGGCTCAAACTACCTCATAGCTTTAAGGCAAACTATCTCATACCTTATAGCGGTAAGGCCTTAGCCTAGCAGTGGGATGTTACAGGCTAACTTTACTTTTGTGATTATGGTTTAATTTATAGATGGAGTCTCAACAAAAAATTTGGAAACTGATACAATGTCACCCTGTATATTTTAATAGCGATAATTATTATCGCCAGCGCTTAACCCTCACACCGTCTCAATAGTCGTGCGGTCGACATAACTCATAGCGTCGCACCTCTGTCGGTAAGTTGCAAACTTTGACGCATGGCCCGCGCCCCACCTGAAGCCAACTCGCTGGTTACACTTGTAATGGAAACGCTGAGTTATATTCAATTTTGGGTCAGCTACATTGTTTTGTTTATTAAAGGGTTTTGGATACCTAGTGAAAAGTTAAGTATTTAAATTGTTGAGGTTGTGAATAAAGTTGATCAATATAGTGCTATTTAATTTCAACATCCATATTTGCGAAAGATAAAGAGTCAGCTTATCTGTATACTTCTTCTTCTTCTTCGTCGTTTCCTCGTGTCTGAGGGTCGTGACCACTAAAAGCAGCGTTGCGGGTCAGGACTCTCCAGGTATACCTGTCCTGGGCTCGGTGGATTGCCTCTTGGGTGTTGAACTTGATGGACTGTAGAATGGCATCTGTCCACCGAGTGGGTGCTCTCCTCTACTCCTTCTTCCTTCGACGTGCCCAACCAGTATAAGCATTGCCAAATTTTCCGGCTCCCGGCGGGCAAGATGACCGATGAAGGAAAGGGACCTTTGTATACTACGTCACCAAAATGATGTAAGTGAATTACATTTTAAATAGCGACTCGCCCCGGCTTCGCACGGGTGCAATGTATTAGGTATACATATAAACCTTTCTCGTGGATCACTCTATCTATTAAAAAAACCTTAAAAAAACGGGCAAGTGCGAGTCGGACTCGCACACGAGGGTTCCGTGATAACTTTAACTGAATTAGAGATCCACTTACTTGCACTTAGTCAAAATACCACAATATTTTGTTGACAGCAAATATAACTTTGTTTGTCATAGTGTTTTTATGAATAACAAAGTTATGTTTGCGGTTATTGAAAATGTGCTCTATCTCAAAAACCATTAGTTTATTCCGGTCTGCTTGTTGTGATCTACCTCTCATGATTAATTATAATAATTTCTGGACTGATCACCTTTATATCTTGTTCGTCCTAACTGATCCACCTTCATTTTTTGCAAAGTGTGTAGGTACAGTCAGGAAAAAAAACTACTATGTTAAAAATCAACACTCATTTATTCATCATAATTATCACAGATATGCAAGAAATCATCACAGAAATCATTTAACATTGAAATTTTTATAATAAAATAATAACGATTAAGTTTAAGTCAGCCCTAATTCAAACAATAATAAAAAATAAGTATTTAGAACTTTACAAATTAGCTCTCATATTTTTTACTATGTATATACCTAAATCAAAAAAGAGTTAAGTTTTTAAATGGGTTTACCAAAACCTTTCATAAAACGTTTAGGGCCAATAACGGGTTAATATTTATCCGTTACGACTTAGGCAAAAAAATATTGAATTATTGAAATAAAGGACTCATACCATGTACAATTAATGAGAATACGTATTTAAATTTTTCACATACAATATTAACTCAATTAAATGTTACTTTATTTTTAAATAACTATAACGTACCGATGACATCGCCGTTGCCGACTGTACGAAAATTATGCTTTTAACAAGAAGGTGGATCAGACCGGAATAGAAAATAATTCAAAATATGTGATCCCCCTTATGCGTCACAACAAGGGGGATCAGTCCGGAATAAAAAATAATTTAAAAAAACCAGCCAAGTGCGAGTCGGACTCGCGCACTGAGGGTTCCGTGCCAACTTTAACTGAATTAGGGAATCCACTTACTTCTACTAAGTAAAATACCACAATATTTTGTTGACTGCAAATATAACTTTGTTTTCATAGTGTTTGTATGAAGTACAAAGTTATGTTTGCGGTTGTTGAAAATGTGTTATATATCAAAAACTACTCGTTCGATCTCATCCGAACTAATTTTCGTTAAACGTATTTGTTAAGATCTACTCTATCTCTCTACTGTATTATATATTTTTTCAAAATTTACACTTGCTTGGTTTAGAAGTTAGATGGGGGGGGGGGGGACGCCCATTTTACCACTTTGGAAACGTCTAGCTACGAAACGTTAGACTTTCATAGAAAATGGTTTTAGGAACCTCTAAGTCATTTTG